>JARHVA010000618.1:4530000-4690000 GCA_037957365.1 Torreya grandis
CTGGTTAGTTTTTATAGAGGAGCTACAATTACACTATGGCAATAGTGTGATAGATAATTAATTCAACCAAATGGAAAAATTGTGACAAAATAGCTCTGTCAATGATTATATTCATCATTTTCAAAACCTATCCTTATGTGTGGAGACAATTTCTGAAGCAAACTTAAATGACCTATTTTTGGGTGGACTCAAGGACCATATTCAACATGAGGTATGCATGTTTAATCCACTTAATACTTTTGAATATATTATCATAGCATGTAGATCTGAGGAAAAATTCACAGCCAATAAGAAGCAGCCATTCACTCACTTCAAAGATCATAGCATATCATCACCAACATTTCCTCCACCTACTAGATTGACCCCTCAGTAAATTGAAGAGAAGCATGCAAAAGGATTATGTTTTGGTTGTGATAGCAAGTGGAGTAAATGACATAGATGTGTTGAGAAGAAGTTATTCTACATTGAGGCACCAAATGAGGATGAAGAAGCAGATGATGCCTCTAATGATGATGAGGAAGATATAGAGGAGGTACCTGAAGATTCGCAACCTACAATCTCTTGCCATGCACTTTCATGTATTAGCACTCCAAAAACTCTTAAGGTGGTGGGTTTCCTTGAGAAATAGAAGGTGACAGTGTTGATTGATTCAGGGAGCACACATAACTTTATAAACCATAATTTGGCCACTCGATTGAACTATTTCATCTACCCAACATCAGAATTTTAGGTCATTATTGCAGATGGTGGCACAATTAATTGTTTAGGCAAATGCCATAGTATTAAGCTTACAATGGGTGGGTACAATCTCAACTCTCCTATGTTTGCTATTCCCATGGGTAACATAGACATTGTTTTGGCAGTCCAATGGCTCAAAACCTTAGGTACCATTGAGATGAACTTCCAAGAACTATTCATGTGCTTTCATTCTAAAGGTAAGAAAATTGAACTACATGGATTACATGCAAAATCTCCACAATTGGTTAGTTCACATCAGATGACCAAGATGCTAAAAAAGGGGGCAAAGGAAATTATTGCATGATTATGCTCCATTGAAGTTCAACCCACACAGGTATCTACACATCCTGATCTACAAATAATTCTTGAAGACCACTCGTCTATTTTTGGGGCCATGCCAAAAGGACTACCACCAAAAAGAGAACATGATCATGCCATTCAACTAATTCTAGGTAGTCAACCACCAAATATCAAACCATATAGATATCCATATGCATAAAAGAGTTAAATTTAAAAGATGGTCCATGGGATGCTAGAGGTAGGGATCATCAAGCATAGCCAAAGTGCATATTCATCACCAGTGGTCATGGTGCGGAAGAAGGATGACACATGGAGAATGTGCCTAGATTATAGGGAACTCAACAAGTACACCATCAAAGATAAGTTTCCTATTCCAAGAATTGATGATTTACTTGATGAGTTGCATGGTGCTAATTTTTTCACAAAATTGGATCTTCAATCGGGGTACCATAAAATTAGAATCAAAGATGAAGATGTTCATAAAACTGCTTTTAGAACACATGAGGGCCATTATGAGTTTTTGGTAATGCCTTTTGGTCTTACAAATGCACCATCTACTTTTCAGAGCTTGATGAACACTATTTTTAGGCCTTTTTAAAGGAAGTTTGTGCTTGTTTTCTTTGATGACATATTGATTTATAGTCAGACATGGGAAACACATCTACAACATGTGAAATAGGTGTTGATATTTTTAGAGAAGCACCAACTTTATGTGAAGCCATCTAAATGTTCTTTTGGAGTACAAGAGGTAGAGTACCTTGGTCACATTGTTTCACATGAAGGGGTCAAATTTGATCCCCAAAAGATCAAAGTGATAATGGAATGGCCCATGCCAAAAACTCTCAAAAACCTTTGAGGGTTTCTTGGACTAACAAGTTACTATAGAAGATTTGTGAAAGGTTATGGCAGCATAGTAGCTCCACTCACTGCATTGCTAAATAAGGATGCTTTCCATTGGAATGATGATGCCACCAAAGCATTTGAGAAACTAAAAGTAGCTATGTGCACCACTCTAGTTCTAGCTACTCCAGACTTCTCACAAACATTCACTATTGAATGTGATGCTTCTAGGTCTGGATTGGGGGCAGTACTAATGCAAGAAGGAAGACCCATTGCATTTTAAAGTCATCAATTCAAAGGTAAGAATCTACAAAAACCTAAATATGAGAAATAAATGATGGCTATTCTTCATGGAGTTACACAATGGAGACCTTATCTGATGGGTAGACACTTTAAGGTGAAAATGGATCATGATAGTCTCAAATAATTTTTGGAGCAAAGATTATCATCTGAGGAACAACAAAAAAGGGTAACCAAAATGTTGGGTTATGATTTTGAAATCATCTACAAGAAGGGTAAATATAATGTAGTAGCAGATGCACTATCCATATGGGATGCATCCACAGAAGTATTACTTTGTGCAATGTCCATATTGCAAGCAGATTGGGTGGATGAAGCTAGGTTAGAATGGGAGCAAGACAAGGATACACAGGTTTTGATTCAGAATCTCCAGCAAGGTAATTTATCCTCTGACAAATTTGAATGGAAAGGTAATGTCTTATGGTATAATGGTAGGTTATACTTGTGCAAAAATTCAGAGCATAAGCATAAGATTCTTGTAGAGTTGCATGCATCTCCACTTGGGGGACACTCAGGGTTCTTGAGAACTTATCATAGAATTAAGAAATAATTATTTTGGGAAGGACTCAAGGGAGATGTACAAAATTTTGTGGAAGAATGTTTGATATGCCAACAGAATAAAGGTGAAATAGTTAAGACCCCAGGTTTGTTACAACCATTAGCAATTCCTAGTCAAAGGTGGGAGGAGGTTTCCATGGATTTCATCACTGGGTTGCCTTGTTCTGAAGGTAAGAATGTTAATTTGGTCATTGTGGATAGGCTTACAAAATATTCCCATTTTTGTGCTCTCTCACACCCATTTTCAGCAAGTACAATCACGACTATTTTTATGGAAGCAGTCCTCAAATTACATGGAACCCCAAAAATAATTGTAAGTGATCATGATCCTATTTTCAATAGTAATTGACAGACTAAACTATTTTCTTGTTTGGGTACTCAGCTAGCTCATAGCTCATCTTGCCACCCCCAATCTGATGGACAAACTGAAGTGGTTAACAAATGTTTAGAGGGGTATCTCCATTGTTTTGTATCAGATAAACAAGAAAATTGGGTTAAATGGCTACCACTTGTAGAATGGTGGTATAACACATCTTTCCATACCTCTTCTAAAATGTCTCCATTTCTATAACTATATGGTTACCATCCACCTTCCATCACTTCTTCATTAAAGGTGCACACCAAGGTTCGAGATGTGGAAGAGCACATTCAACATCAATAAGAGGTTTTGTCTAGTTTGAGAGAGAATTTGGCCTTGGCACAAAATAAGATGAAGCAACAAGTAGATCAACACTGAAGTGAGTGAAATTTTGAGGTGGGTAACTGGGTATTTGTTCATTTGCAGCCTTACAAGTAGATGTCCTTGAAACAACAAAAAGGACAAAAAACTTGATCCAAAGTATTATGGCCCTTATCAGGTTCTAAAAAAAATTGGAAGTGTGGATTACAAGCTCAAGTTACCTCATTCATCTCACATACACCCAGTATTTCATGTTTCTTGTTTCAAGAAGGTCATTGGACAAAAAGTTTCTATCTAGACAGAGCTCCCAGAACTAGATGAAGAAGGATGAGTCATTTTGGAACTAGAGAAGATCCTCCAAACATGCACTAAGAGGTTGAGAACTAGAGAGATTAAGGAATATTTGATCAAGTAGAAAAACCAAAGCAGTGAAGATGCAACTTGGGAAGGTGAAGAATTTCTGCAACAACATCTAGAGTTGTTCAACGTTGAGGACAATGTTGGTATGAAGGGGAAGGGCATGCTACGCCCCTAACCTATCACATGTATGAGGATAGTATTAGCCGACTTGTGTCTTACTTATCCCTCTTTGACATTATATTACATTTATCTATGCTTTCTTTAGATTAGTAGGTCGGCCTATGGAGTAACCATGGCCTAGTTAGACTATATATAAGAGGTAGTGGGTAATCATTTATCATCATATTGTGAATTTTGCTCTTATTTAATCTTGTGGAGGTTGCCCCCTTGAAGTGGCTTATCTATTATCATATATTTGGATCTATTTCAGTCATATTTGGATATAATTCTGCTGTTATACTTAATTCTTGAAGCAATTTCATTACAAGATTGTTTGCCTAAACCTTGACCATGATAATCAACATGTTTTAGATATTTATGGAAAAAATTATACCATATTGAACATTGAGCCTCATTTTGGAGAGGTATATTTACTTGATTTATCTATGATTATTGTATTATTTCTTGATTTGATCATTTTTTTGAACCTTGTGTTGTTTTCAGTTATGCTTTGGTAACCTTTTTTCTACTATTTCTAAATTTGACCCTTTTTAAATTGGTAGATGTGCCATTGTATGTTGTGTAGATGATGTTTCACCGTGTGAGTCATTTGTATCCGTTATCTATTGTATTTTATTTTTCAATGCTAAACATGAATCATTGTGGTTCCCATGCATTCTATGATATCCACAAAAATATTTGGATCTCCTCATTGGGTGTAGAGTAGGTAGGTTGATAAACTTAGCTTTAATCATTTACCTTAGTATTTCAATTAAACTCTTATTTAAAATTTCTATGCTTTTTGAATCACTAGTTGTGGATTTACTTTGTTGTGATTTATAATTTGGATATGTAATATTTTTTTTCACAAATTGACTAAGTGAAAATGCATATACATGATTTACACTATTGTGCCCTAGAAGCCTTTGTCATGTAAATTGATTTTTCAATCTTATAATATTTTCATGCAAAATTGTATTCTAATTTTATAAACTTTAAGTTATCTTTCTCGTACTAATAATTTTATCCCTTAGAGTCTCACAAGTGCAAACCCTAGCTATTTTTGATTGAACATGTATGCACACACCCTATAGGGAAGATGTGTGAATAAGTTGATTATGGGGATTAGTGATATTGGTATAGGCTATTTTAACTCATGGATCAGTGATAACATGGACATAATTAGAGGGAATTAAATATCACCCTCATGGAGATGAGGAGTACAAGTAAATTCTTTCTTGTGCAAAAGATATGGCATTGAAACATGAAACATAGTTGTGAGATTATGTGTTAAATCATCTATGTGTGTATGGGTTTGTTAATGGAATTCCATACAGGATAAATATAGAATGATATAAGCTATGACATATATTTCAAATGAAATAAATCATCATCAATACATGTGTTTATGTCTTTTTTGAATTCATTTTGAATTAAAGGGAACAATCATGTAAATTAAAGTATTAAACTTTGCAACAAAAAGTGATTAATTTCTTCTATCATTATGATCATGATTGTATGAAATGCAAATCAAAAGATATATGAATCTAATATTTGAATTATTGAAATAAATTTAAACCCTAGGGTTATCTAGGTTTAGGGTTTGTGAATTAGGTTTGTCTAAAAAATTAAATTGTGTTTAAATAAATGAAATCGTAATGTGAGATTTTATTTAATGAGTTATGCTAAGATAAAAAAATTATAAAAATAGAATTATGTAGCCCTAATTTATTGCAAAAATATTTGAAAAATTCAATCTATGGTTTTAGGAAATATTTGAAGTAAGTTGGGTTCATCAAATGATTTAACCTTTTAGGGGTTTACACATGTAAATCCTAAGTTAGATTAAAGGGCTAAGATGTCTAAATAAATTAAATAGCATACAATAATTAACTAATGATTTGTTATATCTTTTGAATTATTTTAAATTTATAAAAATAGTAATAAATATGGATAAATAGAGACTTTTTTGGAAAGTGACTATCACAGATGATCTAGGTTCTCAAAACTAGGTTTTGGACAAGTCTGAGTGTCATCAATGAGGTCACAGAATTTGGTTGTTCATTAGATAGTAGAGCCCGACCTAGACAATAGCACCATATTTTTTTAGTGTTCTCAAAGTGGCACTAGTGTCATTTTTTCACTATTGTTCCTATTTTATAGGATCACCTATGACCATGTATTTGGGTCTTGTTCCTATGCACATGAAATCTGAAACTTTGTATTGTGCATAAAAAATAAGATTTAGTGTACAAACCCTAATCTTTATTTTAATTATGGCACGATATAAAAAATTGTGTTTGATATTAGGATATGATGGACATCATAAACACCCCACTATGAAGAGAGTTACCTATATACCAATACACTATGGAGGGATCAGACCCGATGTAGTTCTCCCACCTAGTGTTTGGCATAAGTGTAAGTGAATGCTAGAATGAGAGTGGTCTTGAATGCCTTGAGTATACTTGATATTTAAAATATTTTAAATTTGATATTAGGGTAGTTATAGATGATATTTTTAATAACTAGGGAAGAGTAGCGGTCAAATACCTTAATTTTTCTCAACTTGTTTCTTATTTGGATTTCCTTTTTGCATTTCTTTTCCATCTAGTGAATAGAGGTCAAATAGTCTTATATTCATAGAGATATGTAGCTTGTGTAGATGATAAAATATACTTAGTTTGACTTTATGAGGGGCACATGTTTGAAAATTTATCCATTTAAAAGAGGTATGGAAAGGTACACTAGCACCTAGTTGGGGACACTAACACAATGTGGCTATAGTACCCTTAGTGTGGTGCTAATTTCCACTTGACAGACTATTGGGCAGACTGGGCTAGGATCTAGAAATGATTTCTTATAAATATGTTTGGGGTGAGAGAAGATGTATGGTATTCATAATGGACATAAAGGTGTGATAAATACTCTAGGATAGGTCTAGTTTTAAGCTAAGAATAGGCTATCTCAAGTAACACTCTTAACTTCAAACTACCACTTTTAGATGATTACATAAGTTATTTTCACTATACATCAAGATTTTGTAGGTAGTGAACAATAAGGTGGCCTAGAGAGAAGTCTCAAAAGTTATTTTTCATACAAGTACCATCTTTGAGACATTATGATAATTTAACATGCTCTCAAAAATATCTACAGTCCTTCTAACCTCCTTGCTAGTAGAATTTGAAGACCTAATATATTTATAATCAATTGAAGGTGATCTATAATATTGAATAAAGTTTTTATGACCTTATATGGGATTTATATGAGGTGGATAATATTTTTGTGGCAGTCTTTAAATAAGGACTATGTCCTAAATGAAGATATGGCAAGTCCTAATTGCTTTCTTTTGGATCAAACTAGTTTAGAAATGCAAGTTATAGGGTATAATGACAAAGATCAAGTTTTAAAAGGTTTAGACCTTAAGTCTCATTCTCATAAAGATGAGAGATGTATTTCAAGATCCAAGGTGGCATAGAAATATGCCAAAAAGGTTAAGTAGGCCATGTGTAAAGATGTAACTTATAACTCCTCAATAAATAAGGGGTAGTTTCAAAGAGATTGAGAGTGATTCATAAAATTAAATGATGATCCTCTACACCATCAATCAGAGATAAATTCACCAACACTTAGACTAGTGCATTGAGAAACAAGATAACACCTTCTTGGCATACTTGATGTAAAGACACTTTTATTTTATTACTGTAAGAGGAAGGTGGTAATATTCATGAGATTCTTAGTCTCTTCCCATTATCTCTCATTCATTATTTTGTGTGTGTGTGTGTGTGTGTGTGCGCGCGCGCACGCGCGCACACGTACGCACGTGTGCGTGCATGTGTGTGTGCATGCATGATGAATCCATTCTCAAATTAACACTTGTTCATTGACTTTGGAGTGAATATAAAGTGAAATTTTCCTTCTCAATATAGCATCTAGTGTTTTTATGATGGTTTGTGTGATGAATGTTAATGATAGTATCTTGAACTTCCTTTCATTTATCCTTTTCATTCTCACCTCTTTGAAATTAGTTAGTCTTCTTTCGTGGCATATATATCATATCAAATTATCTTACAAGGTTAAGTGTGTAAAATATTCCTTAGTATCTTTAATCAAACCTCTTAGTCATCCCTCTTGGATGATGTATTGACCATAGCCTTCATATTATTTTTCCTATGTTAAGAGAGGTATTATTGAGTTATGTGATCATATTTTAGTCTTATTTAAATTAATAATGTAGTCATAGGCAACTGGAAGAGACTAATATTTGGTGCATCATCCCTTTATTCCATCATTTTAAGCTTTTTGTTTCCCTTTTCCATACATTTGAATGGGTGTAGCATAAAGGGGTCCAATCCTATCTGGAGGTTCTCTGTAGTCATATTCCACCTATAAATTTAGATATTTTTCATTGTGTAAATTGAGTGAAGATATCTAAATACCTCCTCAAAGTGTGCAACTCAAAGTGAAAATAATTTTTGACATGTCTGGTGGGACAAGAAGTTTATATACTAAGGAAATTTTGGTGTTATTTTTCATCATATCAACCTTTGGAGGCATTTCCATGGAGACTCCAAGTTAATTATAACTCATTGAAGCATTATAAGTCCTTAAAGATCATCAATTTGTATGTGTTTTCATCCTCTATTTTGTAAAAATGTATCTTTTGTATCTTCATATCCTTCATATCAAGCTAAGAGCATTTATGGATTTACCACAAGTATCCTAGAACCAATAAGATATCAATATCCTCATGACATTTAACTCCCTCCCACCCTTGCTCATGCTTCCAATTAGCCTTGTCAAAGTCATGTTCCTTCCAATCATCTTGAAAAATATCTCAAGGAGATCAACCTTGACTTGGAGAGACAATGTATGGAGAGTGATAATGGAATAAAATACAAAAGGCATTAAAAAGAGCTTACACATTAAGCATATATACACGATAAGGAGGTATTGTCATGTAAGAGATGCAATTAATGATTCCTAGTTAGGGAATATGACACTACATGAGAGTAAATACAATATCTATCCATGAGAACATAAGGAATTGAATCTAAGATCCCAAGTTGGAAACAAGCAAAACTCCATAAACTTTCAAGTGAGTCTACTTTCTTCAAAATACCAAGATTTAGGAATCTCAACCCTATGAAAGAGTATGTGTTTGTGAAAACTCCACCCATTCTCCCTCAAATTCTTCAAACTCATCAACCAAGGAAATTTCCAAGCTTCTCACCCACTCCTCATATGCCAATACAAAATCAAGAGAGGAAGAAAGTTGTATAATCCAAAGAAAAAAGTTTCGAAGTTTCTTGATCCCCTCACCCACACTTCTAGTTGGAGTTGTTCATGAATATCAAGGCATACCAAAATATGAGAGGTTGATTCTTGAGTGGAAGGAAAAGAATGAATAAACCTTAACACAATAATCTTATCCTTTTCCCCAATAAATCTTAAATAAGTCCACTAACCCCAAATTTATAATATTTAGGAGTGCCTCTTCAACCCTAAAGCCAATTCAAGAGAAACTTATAATGCCCTATATTCCTATTCCACTGAGTGGGAATTCTTTCCCTCCCACATCTCTTTTTAAAGGAGGACTAGTTGTATGGAAGGAAAGTGAAGATCATCTAAGTAAAGAAGAGAGTGTTTCAAGTGAATGTGATGAGGATTTCATCTTTGATATCCCTCATTATATAATTAGATTAGACTTAGGACAAAGGGGAAAAAATTAGTATTTTGGGCTTAATCTTGATGAAAAAGAGGCTAATTTTAAAGTAAGGAACATCAGCTCTCTTAATAAATAGGAGGATACTCAAATCAATCAATGTTTGAATGAGGAAGTTAATATCATTTCAAACCTAATAGAGCATTGTAGACACAATGAGAATGTTGAGCCTAAAGAAGACACTACATTTTTTGAGGAATTACCACTTGGTGTGATGGAGGAAGAATATTAAATTAAACAAAACATTCATGAAAAGAAAATGTTTTAATAATAACTCCTTAATCAGTTTGACATCAATTTATCAAGCACAATCACAAGAACGAGTCACTATTCATCTTGATATTGCTACACCAATTGAAGAAGCTCCTAATGACTCATTTGAGTAGGCCAATGACTATTTTGAGTTTTAAAAATATAGTAAATAAGGTGTAAAATATATTCCTTCACCATTATAGAATATAATTTCTCTAAACCAATCACCATGAAGCCAAAAGAGTGTCTAAATGAGCCATAAAAAAGTGAAAATAGTAGCAAGACTTTCATTAAGTTTCTAAAAGTAGGTTATGTTCTTTTACAAGGAGACTATATTATAGATAAGGTTGAAAAGGGTAGTATTTTAAACATGCCATCCCAAGATTCCATTTAACTTGATATTGACTTATTTTATGTTTTCAAGATTGGTTATAAAATTCTTGATCATGTTGCAGATTTTAAAGATAATGACATTGATCAAAGCATATGTAGAGAAAACCCAAATGAAGAGTGGTGGAAATACCTTGAGCTAATTCAATATATTTATAATCTTTATAGTATTACATCTCCTTGTGAAGATGTTGATAAGGTGGTTTTTAATATTGGAGAACATGCTCAAGAAGGTGTTGATCAAAGCATATAACAAGAAGACCTTGATGAAGCTAGGGGAAGTATTTAGAGCTCTTTGAAGAGTTTGAAAAACTTGAAATATTTGATAAGAAAAATGACATATCTCAAGATGTCATAAAATTCCAAGAATGATGTTCTAATGAGCTATTAGAGACTAAAGTTGCAATTGTTGCTATGAATCAGAATGTGATCACAATGGAGAGATTTCTCAATGATGAAGAAGAACATGAGGTAAGTATTGAACCACAAGAATAGTTTATGTATATAAGAGATATGTTTGCTTTAGTTTATCCAATTGAAGGATTAATAAAGAGGTTGACAAGTAGGAAAAGAGTTATTCCAAAAATAACTACCTCCAAGTAGCAGTTTGTCCTTCATCTTTGTCAACCATATGGAGAGGACCTTGTTAGAAATAGTTAGTGTGAACATAATTATAGGTTAAAAAATAAAGGTGTTAATATAAACATATATTAGTTTTTATTATTAGTGTGTTGCTTAGACCATTCACTAATATAGGATAGAGAGACAAATTGGAAAATAATAGTTGTTAGTGGTTAGTTCTTAGAAAAACTAACCTATTATTAGGGAGAGTGATTATGGAAGAATTATTATATAATTATAATGTCTTGATTAATAATATTGATTAATTTGATTGACTAGATAATTCATGTGCTTTAAAAATTTATGGAATTTATCTCTTCACTAATGTTGGTTGAATATTCTGTCGATCAACATACTGATAAATAAAATAGGTCTGATCAGCCAAAGTAGGAAGATTAGTCATCCAAATGTCTAGGTTTACCACATCAGAAGGGGACTGATCTCTCCTCTCATCAAGGGGACGTTCCCTATAGATAGGCTATATATATATATATATATAAATAAAAAATAATACTCAAGGGTAGGAGAAACCATCCATCTCTCTTTCTTCAGAGATGATGTGTGTGGATCAAAGGAGAAACTTAAGGAAAATGACAAAAAGCACTCCTCTTCTTTCAGAAGTACTATTCAGCAAGCCACAAGAATACTCCAAATAGTAATAGTAAAATGTAACCATCAAATCAAGATGTAGCACAAAGTCTTCACCTAGATTGCTCAAGAGTAAGATACGAAGGATAATGAGGGCACAAAGTTGTCTAAAAGTCTTTTACATAGAAATGAAAAGAAAACACACTAAAGGCAATTATGGGGGCATAAAGTCTCTCCACACTTGACTCTTTAGGACACCTTCCTGACTACTATCACTAATTTTTCTTGTTGAATTAAAGGAACATAAGATATATTAAGAAAAAAGACATAAGAATAGTTTCCTCAACAACAAAGATATTACAGCACAATCTAAAAAATCACCTACTTTCTTATTCCAATAATAAAATATGATCAACAAACTGAGCTCAAAGTCTCAGAAATGCCTTTCAATTTGGGTAGAGTTTCATTCTTATGGTAAAAAAAGAGATGTATTTACAATCGAAGAAAGTCTCTTATATAGCCCCTTCAAGAAGGACTCAGGAACAGTCACATATCATGTTGCATTTAAATCTATTAAGAAGGTAGGCTAGAACTTAGGGGCATCTACCCATTTGCTTTTTTGAATGCAGAGAAACAAGTCATGCTATTGAAAGTTTACATCTTTCAATGTCCACCTAGTGATCTAATCCTTCTTCATCGTTCCTCCTTTTTGGGTTATTTGAATCAGGTCCTAGATTTAATTCGATGCTTTGTTCCTTAGTCACTTTTTGCTAGTCTTTAGAGAGTCAGGTGGATGATGACACATGGTGCATTCCACTTTCTTTAGTAGCTCACTAGGGATCCACCATAGGCTTTGCTCAAAATAGTGAAGTTAAGGGAAGAGACTGCAGATATTGACACTTGGAGGCTTTTGACAAGCTTCAAAAGGGACACATGGCAATATTCACCAATTCACAGAAACAAAGTTTAGTGAGGTTAAGTCATCAACACTTGGAAGCATTCACGGGATTCTGTTGGGATTTTGTCTTAGTTTGTTTGTTTGCCTTGGTCACTTTTTGCCATGGGAATTCCCTTCATAAGGGAACTTGTGTCTTTGACTCTTGGGGCACTCCTTTGAACTTTGTCGCTTGAACCAACTATTGAACCAAGTTTTAGTTCAATGGTTCAAATGAAGCCTTGAACCGATTGACGAACCATTTTATTGAACCAAAGGATGAATCAAAGAATTGAATTTCTTGATTGAACCCACCTTTGAACCATTTGATGTTGAACCAATGAACCAAATGTTGAACCTGCTGCTTGAACCCACCTTTGAACATTTTTGTTTGAACTAAGGCATTGAACCAATTCAAAAAATGACCAAGTGTTAGAAAATGATTCTTTTGATTGAACCCACCTACAGAGTCCGTAGATTTAAGCCTGAAAAATGAGAAATTTGAATTCCCAAGACAAATTTTGAAAAGGGAAGAGACAATTTTGGTCTGTAAGACCAAAATAATTTAAATGTTGTCCCAAAAATGAGTGATATTTTTGGGGGACAATAGCTGGCTCTAGTTGGGGAACTTCTATCAATTGAAAAAATAATTGAGAGGATTAGAATCCAGAATCTCTAGTATCTTCAAGTATGCCATTGGGTTACGGAGTCATGCTACCCAGAAATGAAAGGCATAAAAATTGGAAACAAAAAAAATAGAATTAAAAACTGTATAAATATACATATATACATAAGTAATGATCTAATACTTCAAGAATTGAAGTATTTCAGATGCTGTTTCTTGAAAGACAGTGAAAATAGTATGCCATCTTGGTAAACCAACAAGAAGACATTTTGTCCCCAGAAACGGTGACAGGTGAATGGAGCTCTCCACCAGGAAACCAATTTTTTGTATCTTCCTCTTGGTCTTTCCTTCTTTTTGATCTATGGCAGGATGTGATCTTCAAACTAAAAACCATAACTCCTTGCTCTCCCTGCAAAGGGTTCCTTTACTTGATTTTGATTTATAGCAGCATGGTCCACCATCATAACTTGTTTTTCTACAGGTCTAGTCTAGTACATGCTTTGATTGTCAGCATTAGACCCCTAACAAACCATCAGTTCAACATCTCCTTTGATGTGAAGGAGTTTGACCTCTTCACTTTGAGCAGTGTTCACTCTGAGCAATAGAGATCTGTATCTAGCTATGGAAGAAATGATGCCATTGGATTCCAAGATCCAAGCATCATCAAAAATTGATCTTCTATTAGATTTCTCTTCATTAGAGATGGAAGATATTGCTTGATTTGTGCCGCACCTTACTAATTCTTCTCATGCCTTATTTGAATCAAATCTTGGATTGCCAGCTATAGGACTTTTATCAGCTGAGATAGGAGCATCATCTATGGTCAAGAAGTAATTACCCCTACCTAAAGGCTTAAATAGAATTTGAGCTGTAGGGGATGATGTTTGGGTGACCACAATGTTTTGCCTTATATAGGTCTATACTTGGTTCTCCATCAATGTCTAATTACTCAGGATTGACTTGCAGGGATTCAAACTCAGTCATTTGAATTTTGGATTCTTTTGTTAGGTTATGGAGCTAAAAGAGTCACTGATGCAAACTGGAGAGGAGGTTGTTGAGGGTTGCTGAGTTGCAGAGAAACTGGTGTCAGTCTGATCCGTCAACATCAGCAGGATTGTGAAGAGAAGCAATCGACATCGGTCAGGGATCGGCTGACGTCGGTCACCTCCAGGCAGATAGGGACCGACATCGATCGTCCGTGTGGTTTGACTGCGAGTTTATTACAGGCAGTTGGTTGACGAACCAAGTGTTTGCATGATGAGTGCTAATTATAGACTCATAGCTGTGGATCTAATTATTGTACTAGGTGTCTAATTATTGTTTGGATGAGTTCTATATATTAGACTCATGGTTGTATTGGAAACATGTGCTAGGGAGTAAGAGAGCAAATAACTCCTTCAAAGAGAGGTAGAGCAATGGTGCGTTCCTCCTAGTGCCGCAGTACCAGGTGTGTTGGTGCTAGATTGGAAGGTTAGGGGGATTCTTCAGGTCTGTATGATCTTGGTCATCAGGTGAGCATGGCTACGATAGGAGATCTACATGGTAAGTAAGGTCGGTTGATCTGCAAGTGTGTGTGTGTATAAGGTCAAGGTTCATAGGTGTGCAGAACCACTTATTGATCGGTAAGTTGGAGATCAGATAGGATAGAAACACAATAGGGAGCAGGATCAGGTATGATCTACTTGGAGTACAGGTGTGTACTCGGAGCATAGAGGAAGGCAAGGAAAATCCTTCCATAAGTAAGGTCTATTGAGGTGTAGGTTGTTGTAGGTTCATGGGAGATCTACTTGAAGTACCTTGAGTACTTGTGGAGTGCGTGGAGCACTTGTGGTGTGCGTGGAGCACAGGTATAAGGTGAACACCAACTCTGTGTTTGAGTTGGGTGTTGGGACCTAGGAGAGAGAGCTTTGAGGAGAGAATTACTGTTCACTTGAGGTGTGGGAAACCTCTGAAGAGGTGGTGGAGAAGAGGTGGCATCTTCTTTATTGTATTCTTTTCTATAAGAGTTATTAATACAAGTTGTGTATTGTCTCTCATATTCTGTGTTATTCTGAATTCTAGTTACTTGGTGAATCTGGTTAATTCCGCATGTTAAGTTTCTTGTATTTTGGTAATCAATTATGTGCTTCTGGTTGTTAATATCCCAACAAGTGGTATCAAAGCTGAGGTTGCAGGAGGTGGTTTTGTGTTTGGTTACAGGTCACTCTCAGGGGTTTCTGATCGAGTGGGAGTAGAGCAATGGCAGATCAAAGTAAGCTAAGAATAGAGGAGTTGAAAAGCACAGATGGTCACCAATGGTCATATGGAAAGAAAGAGCAGGTAAAATAACATTGTTGGTTGGTAGCAGATCAGCATGAAGAAACTGAAGAAGCAGATGTTGCAGGTGTTGTCACATAGGACGCTCTGGGAGGTTTCTTGGATAAAGTTGAATCTTGGTTAAAAGATTCGGTTGCCTCTTTCCATGCAGCCCCAGGTAGAGGAGCTGGTGAGCTTTGCCAAAGAATTGGCAAAGGGGAAGTGATGCTGAAATTGTAGGCGGCCAACACACAGGTGTTGATGAAGGTCATGTAGGTCCCAGGTTTGGAGATATGGCTAATTTCTTCAGAAAGATTGGGTGATGAGAGATGCACAAAAACTCTCACAGCAGGTGCACTTGAATTATCTAGTGGTAAGAAAATAGGTACTCTTTATCTACTTGTTTATATTACTAATTCTTCTTCTATTGCGGAGACGTGGCTTCATAGGCTTGGTCACATGAATAGGAAGGAGATGCATGTTCTTAAGCGGAAGACGGATATATTTGACAGGCTTAAGAACTGGAAAGCCTTGGTGTTCTTGGAGGAGATGGCAGATAGAAATTAATGGATGGGCTGGATACTTCTAAGCAGAGTAGGTTGGACATGGGGATTGATTCAAAGGAGCTCGCGGGTAAAAAGTCATCACTCACAGGCGAATATAGATACCGACGTCATTCAGGAGGAACCATCGTCAAACAGACAGGTGCCGATGTCAATCATGTGTAGACTGAAGCTGACAGTGTTAGGTAGAGTAAGACTGACATCGATCAGGGGGACCGATGTCGGCAGTAGGTAAGACTGATGTCGGTCACGAGGACCGACATCAGCAGAAGGAGGACACCGACGACGGTAGGTTGGTAGTCAGGGATAGATGCATGGGAACTGACGTCGGTCAGATGCAGATTATGGGGTGGTCGAGGTCAGTCACTGTAACAAATTTTGGGTGGACAGCAAGTCAAGGAGTCTCAAACACCCATATGGAGGACTAAAGACGTAAGTAGGCCCTCAAATTTGTGTTCCTCTTCTTTATACCTATTGCTGATTGTAGAGCAGGAAGGATCCAGGAAATAGGTGGGAACATGGTAGGGATATGATGCAGAACCAAATGGGAGATTTGGTAGGTTTGCCAGATGGATGAAAGCATAGAGATGAATGGATGCCTTAGTTGAAGAATAGAGAGAATGGACACGTGAGACGAAAGGCCAAGTATATGGTCTTGAGGAGATGCAGGACAGTGGGATAGGACTGACAGGTGGTACCAAGAGGATGACAAAGCAGGGCTTTAGTCAATGTCAGTATAACCATTGTGTTTGACTTACCAGGGGGATGATGGTCACAACATCATTCTATTGCTTTATGTGGAGGATGAGTTTGGTATAGGTTCAGACATATAGGGCCTTGCTGAGCTAAGGGTAAGATTAGTTCAGTGGCATGTCATGAGGAGTTTGGAGCAATGGAATTCTTTGGCATGGGAGACATGGAGATCACAGGTAGATTTTGTCTCTAGTGGGAGCTGATGTGAATCAAGGATTGGCAAGGTTCAGGATGGAGAGCCGGAGCACACTAAGGGCTGGACATGTACAGTGTCCAAAATCACATGAGGTCTGGTATAGACCTGAGTATTCCCATGCAGTGGGAGCTGTTAGAGAGTTAGGAGCCAATTCGGGAAAGTGAGTTCTCAGGGATTTGAGAGGGACCAGTAGCAGGGATTCATGCTATGCAGGGTCAGGACTTCACTACATGGGATTGTAGGTTCGGATGTGGCAGGGTACTCAGATGACAGGAGGTACACCACGAGATGTGTGGTGGGTCGTCTTCAGGATTGAGCTTGAAGAGGGATACAAACCAGGAAATAGATTAGATGGAGTACAGATATAGGTACAGTGCAGCTGTTTATCTCCAAGTGGGAGATTGTTAGGTTGTGGAGCTAAAAGCTTCACTGATGCAAACTGGAGAGGAGGTTGTTGAGGGTTGTTGAGTTGCAGAGAAACCGGTGTCGATCTGATTAGCCGACGTCGGAAGAATTGTGAAGAGAAGCAATCGACGTCAGTCAGGGATCAACCGACGTCGATCACCTCCAAGCAGACAGGGACCGACGTCGATCACCTGTGTGGTTTGACTGTGAGTTTATTACAGGCATTTGGTTGACAAACCAAGTGTTTGCATGATGAGTGCTAATTATAGACTCATAGCTGTGGATCTAATTATTGTACTAGGTGTCTAATTATTGTTTGGATGAGTTCTATATATTAGACTCATGGTTGTATTGGAAACTTGTGCTAGGGAGTAAGAGAGAAAATAGCTCCTTTAGAGAGAGGTAGAGCAATGGTGCATTCCTCCTAGTGCTGCAGTACCAGGTGTGTTGGTGCTGGATTGGAGAGTCAGTGGGATTCTTCAGGTATGTATGATCTTGGTCATCAGGTGAGCATGGATATGATAGGAGATCTACATGGTAAGTAAGGTCAATTGATCTATAGGTGTGTGTGTGTGTGCAAGGTCAAGGTTCACAGGTGTGTTGAACCACTTATTAATCTGTAAGTTGGAGATCAGATAGGACAGCAACATAACAGGGAGCAGGATCAGGTATGATCTACTTGGAGTATAGGTGTGTACTCGGAGCATAGAGGAAGACAAGGAAGATCCTTGCATAAGTAAGGTCTATTGAGGTGTAGGTTGTTGCAGGTTCATGGGAGATATACTTGAAGTACCTTGAGTACTTGTGGAGTGCGTGGAGCACTTGTGGTGTGCGTGGAGCACAGGTATAAGGTGAACACCAACTCTGTGTTTGAGTTGGGTGTTGGGACCTAGGAGAGAGAGCTTTGAGGAGAGAATTACTGTTCACTTGAGGTGTGGGAAACCTCTGAAGAGGTGGTGGAGAAGAGGTGGCATCTTCTTTATTGTATTCTTTTCTGTAAGAGTTATTAATACAAGTTGTGTATTGTCTCTCATATTCTGTGTTATTCTAAATTCTAGTTACTTGGTGAATCTAGTTAATTCCGCATGTTAAGTTGCTTGTATTTTGGTAATCAATTGTGTGCTTCCGGTTGTTAATATCCCAACATCCTTGACATGATCAATCATGTCAAATGACTATAATGGACTTGGAAGAGAGGATGGGATTTCATCCTTTTGATTTTTGGGAGGGGGAGGACTAATCTGCGAAGTTGAAGTAGACATTGCAAAGATGTTCGATGTACTTACTTCTTTGGTAATCACTAGGTCCTTTAACTAAAAAGGAAGAGGGGTTCTCTACTCTGTAATTGAAATTGTTGAATGGGGTTGCTCCTCTGTCTTCTCTTTATCAGCTTGCTGTATTGACTGATTCTCGAACTTGGTGGATATAGTGTATGATCCTTTGATTGCTTCACCTTCACTTCTAGGTTCATCATGGTAATTTAAGAAACCAATGTAGGAGTCACCAGCTGATTCTTCTAGATCCTCCCTAAAGAGATTAGTGCCATATTCTTGCTCTAACTTAGGTTGGAAATAGGAAACATACTCTGTTTCCAGATATCCAACTATCGAGTTTGTTGGAGGTGCTTTAAAGGCAGGATTCCTCTGTGGGGGAGGAAGATGATTTTGTTGCCCTTGACTTCTGGTGGTGTTGCCTTGATACAGTTGATTAGGGAATGTCCTCCTTGGTATATCTTTATATAGAGGATTATAAGACATACTTTGTGCCATTTGCCTTTTCAAGGCTAGCAATTCATTTGCTAGCTTTTGTACCATTGGGCCAGTGGTGACTATGGGTGAGTATTCAGAAGATGAAGAGGGTTTAGCTCTATTAAGATCTCTCCTTATCTTTCCTGCCAAGATAAGGTCATATTCTAGCTTAGTATCCAAGTCTTGAGTAGCCTTAAGGTCTATGTGTCTATCCCATCTCAACAAAAAACTCACTTCAAGCAGCTATGAGTTGATGAAGAAACACATGAGATTCTTAGGTGTCAGCTAGACGATCATGGGAATCCTATGCCTTAGCTTATTGAACCTAGAAATGAAGTCCCTCATAGGTTCATGGGGCTCCTTCTTCATCTATGTGAGCTACGCCAGCAAGCCATGTGCATCTTTTGTGGGCTTTAATATTGCTTCAAACTTGGCTTTAAGTGTATCCCAGTCAGTCACTGATCCAGCTTGCAGATGGTAGAACCAGTTTGTAGCAGCACCTTTTAGTGTTTCCACAAAAAGCTTGACTTCCACGTCTTTAAATTCCACCCCTATAACACCATAGGCTATGCTGAAGGCTACAATGAGTTCATCAGGGTGAACTATCCCGTCACCAAATAATTTGGGAAAATTCTTTCTTGAACTATGTGGGAGTTCATGTAGAGGTGGAGTCAAGTTGAGTGGACCAAAAGAGTTACCCCAAGGGCCTTGAACTACCATGATTTAATTAAGAAAAATAGATAAAAAATCTAGACAGAGTGGCTAGATTACAAAACAAAAATGGAAAAGGACTGGCTCAGCTTCAGCTTGAGGCTTGAGGCTTCAAACTACACACTCTTTCCTAGCAGCTCTAGTTTTGCAGACCAGATAAAATAATGGAAGTGGATGAAGATGGTAAGGCTATAATGAATAATGGGTAAGACATGAAATGGAGTCGCTAGAGTCTATAATGGATAAGAATTATAATGATAATGGGTTATATAGGTGATGTTTCAATCTAAAACTTGAGGTTCCAAATTGCACAATGTTATGTATATCCCCAGTGGAGTCACCAAAAACTGTTGGTTGAATATTTTGTTGATAAGTGTACTGATAAACAAAATAGGTCTAATCAGCCAAAGTAAGAAGATTAGTTGTCAAAATGTCGGTGTTTACCACATTAGAAGGGGATTGATCTTTCCTCTCATCAAGGGGAGGTTCCATATATATATATATATATATATATATAAACAAAAAATAATACTCAAGGGTAGGACAAACCATCCATCTCTTTTTCTTCAGAGATGATGTGTGTGGATCAAAGGAGAAACTTAAGGAAAATGATATAAAGCACTCCTCTTCTTTCAGAAGTACTATTCAACAAGCCACAAGAATAATCCAAATAGTAATAGTAAAATGTAACAAAGAATTTAATAACTATCAAATTGAGATGTAGCACAAAGTCTTCACCTGGATTGCTCAAGAGTAAGATACGAAGGACAATGAGGGCACAAAGTTGTCCCAAAGTCTTTTACATAGAAATGAAAAGAAAATGCACTAAAGGCAATTATGGGGGCACAAAGTCTCTCCAAACTTGACTCTTTAGGACACCTTCCTGACTGATGTCACTACTTCTGCTTGTTGAATTAAAGGAATAGAAGATATATTAAGGAAAAAGACATAAGAATAGTTTCCTCAACAACAAAGATATTACAACACAAAGTCTGAAAAATCACTTGCTTTCTTATTCCAATAACAAAATATGATTAACAAACTAAGCTCAAAGTCTCAAAAGTGCCTTTCAATTTGGGCAGAGTTTCATTCTTATGGTAATAAAAAGAGATGTATTTATAATCGTAGAGAGTCCCTTATATATCCTCTTCAAGAAGGACTCAAGAATAGTGACATATCATGTTGCATTTAAATTTGTTATGAAGGTAGGCTGGAACTTAGGGGCATCTACCCATTTACTTTTCTCAATGCAGAGAAACAAGCCACGCTATTGAAATTTTACATCTTTCAATGTCCACCTGGCGATCTAATCCTTCTTCATCGTTCCTCCTTTTTTGGTTATTTGAATTGGGTCCTAGATTCAATTCGATGCTTTGTTCCTTAGTCACTTTCTACTGGTCTTTGGAGAGTCAGGTGGATGATGACAAATGACACACTTTGCTTTCTTCAGTAGCTCACTGGGGGTTCACCACAGTCTTTGCTCGAAATAGTGAAGCTAAGGGAAGAGACTATGGATATTGACACTTGGAGGCTTCCGATAAGCTTCAAGAGAGACACATGGCAATATTTGCCAATTCACAAAAACAAATTTTAGTGAGGTTTAGCTATCGACACTTGGCAGCATTTGTAGGATTATGTTGGGCTTTTTTCTTAGTCTACTTGTTTGCCTTGGTCACTTTTTGCCATGGGAATTCCCTTCGCAAGGGCACTTGTGTCTTTGACTCTTGGGGCACTCCTTTGAACTTTGTCACTTGAACCAACTGTTGAACCAAGTTTTGGTTCAACAGCTCAAACGAAGCCTTGAACTGATTGATGAACTGTTTGATTGAGCCAAAGGATGAATCAGAGTGTTGAACCGCTTGATTGAACCTGCCTTTGAACCATTTGACATTGAACCAATGAACCAAACATTGAACCTGATGCTTGAACCTGCCTTTGAACATTTTTTGTTTGAACCAAGGCACTGAACCAATCTTGAAAATGACCAAGTGTTATAAACTAATTCTTTTGATTGAACCCACCTGCAGAGTCCATAGATTTAAGCCTAAAAAATGAGGAATTTGAATGCCCAAGACAAATTTTGAAAAAGGAAGACACAATTTTGGTCTATAAGACTAAAATAATTCAAATGTTGTCTTAAAAATGAGTGATATTTTTGGGGGACAACAACTTATAAAAACCTAATAATGGTATAAGATCAAGTTTCCCATGCCTCTCTAAGCATTGTTGATTTGTCCATTCATTATTTTACCACACAACACAATTGCTATGCTATGCAGACTATGTGTAAATGTCATTATTGTGTTTGTTTACCATTCTTACATGATACCAATGGTCAAATAGTGAAGACCACATGTAAATTTGATGGCATTAACCATCCATCTATATCTCACTTCTCTCCATCTTGTTCATGCTCTCTATAGCTTTCAATTCCATGTTGTTCATAGTTGCAATGAAAAAAATATATAGAAAAATAATGTGAAATAGATTCACATAAATAGTCATATCTTTTACATTTCTTAACAAAATTTAAGAATTTAAATTGATTTATACATATGAGAGATAGGATATCAAAACCTAGAAATGGTTTCTATAAATTCTAAAAATTCAAAGAGTTGTTTAGCATGGAAAAGTAGGGATGTGAAATGTTTTCAAGAGAAAAATATTTTTGGATGTGTTTTAGGTTTGCAAAAAATTAAGATTTGAAGAAAAAAATATAAAGCATTCACATTACATTATGTTGGATCTATATTGGTTGTATTGGAGCATTCATTCCTCCATTTGTGAATTTGTTTGCATTGAACCTGAGAGAGAAGAATGCATTCACAGAGTGATTGATAGTATCAAATGTGATAACTAAAATAAGATCTAAAATCATAGCATGGTCAGTGAGATCATCTACATCATCCAACTAATCTCTCTCACCCATCTACTCCATTCTTCCCATAGTTTTGTAATAGTTTATGTTTTTAAGTTTATTATTTTTAGGTTGTAAGTTATTTAGTTTATTAGGTTTTTACATGTTAAGTTATTTTATTTATTTATAGTTTAAGTTTATTTTTTTTATAGTTTGCAATGTTGTTTAAGTATTTATATTTTTAATAATTTATTTGGACTATTTTTCATTTTTTCCCTTTTATATGTTTTTACTTTTATGTGTTAGAGTAGTTTACAGGGAGTTTTTTTTATTGTTTAAGTTTCTAGGAGTTTATATTTGTTTAGGCTTGTTTTTTTATTTAATATAGTTTTTTCAGTTATTTTTTCATAGACTCTACTATGTTGTTATTATCAAAATATGAAGTCATGTGTTATCATTTAGGGTCATTTTTTATTTTTTAAGTCATAAGTTTATCGGTAATTGTCTGTTATTTTTTTGCATTTTTAGTCAAAATGATCAAATAATTTAATGAATATAGATATCAAATAAGCTTATGATTTAAAGTTTGTTTTTTTCTTAATAATATTTATTATTATTATTTTAATCTTTAAACTTTGAGTCATTTAATAAATAAATAAAATAAAAATTCAAGTTATTTTATTTTGTTTAAGTTTTAAAGTTATAAGTTGTTTACATTTTTTTTATTACTCATATTATCATTTTTTAATTGTTGAAAGTCTAGAGTATTTTGTGGTCGTATCCTCTTTTGTGTTATAAGTTGTAAATCAAAATTTAAATGAATTTTTAAAATTTACCATGTATGATAACTCTCATGTGTATGATGAAAGATCCATATTGTATAATCTCCTCTTTCCAATATAAAATCAGATGCATTATCGAGGTACCAACATCCGCAAGATAAAATTGTGTATGTGGGGGGGCTAATATAGAGATGGTTAGTACATGTAGTTACTCCTCTTCCCATGTTTTCACTAAGGAGGGAATGTTGGAAATAGTTAGTTTGAATATAAATATAGGTTAGAAAATAAAGGTGTTGATATACATCTATATTAGTTTGTATTAGTAGTATTTTGTTTCAACCATGCACTAATATATGATAAATATATTTTTGGGGAAGATTAGTTGTTAGTGGTAAGTTCTTAGAATAACTAGCCTATTATTAAGGAGAGTGATTACAGGAGAATTCTTATATAATTTTAATGTCTTAATTAATAATATTGATTAAGTTGATAGACCAAATAATTCTTTTGCTCTATAAATTTATGGGCTTTGATTCTTCACTGTTAATAGGTTAAAACCTATCAAGCCTAAGAGATTTTTATTTTGATCTAGAAAGAATTAAGGTATTTTGAGTCTTGTACATATTAATTTAGTCTTTTGTTTTATACAAGTGTCTTTAGCACATGTTTGTCTATGTTTTTTTATTATTTTTCTTTTCCCTAAGTGCCTCATGGCATAGGTGTGTTGGTTTCTTATTTGTTGTGTGTTTTTGAAGGTACTATCAGTTATCTCACTTTCTTTGAAAGTCTTATAGTCAAATTTCAAGTCTTAAATTAGGTTTTTTGATTAGTTTTCAATGACTCCTTAGATAGTATACTGATAAGGTTACCAATCCAATTGTTGATTAGTCTAATCAACCCTTTTGGGTCACCAAAAATATTGACATTTTATAATCTTAGGCCAAAATTCAACTACTACCATCCAAAACCTAACCATTGCATCATTTTACCTTATAGAGAGGTCTGAATGATGTCTTCTACAATTTAATTTATCATTATTTAATGTACTTTAACATTTTTTAAGGTTTATTTTAAAATTTTAAAATTAATACTCTATTGTCTTAGTCTTTTTAAATCACTCTTGAACCAAGTCCAATGTGCTCATGTTGGGGGAGATAATCATAAGAGAACCTTTTATATCATTTGGCATTCAATAAAGGTCATTTTTACTCCATTATGTTGGTACACCTATCTAAGAGGGCAATTACATCAGTCTCTAATGTTAATTCACTTTTGAAACCTCTGTGTTTATTGTTTCAACTGCAAATATAACATAATGGAAATAAAATGAGTCTAAATAATTTCATACATTACACTATCATCACCCAAGTTAGGGAGGACTCCATAAAACATCTTGTATGTACCTACAATAGGTCATTTTTGTAGAATGAATAGCTTTCTTGATGAATAATGGTCTATGACATTGAGAAAATGATTTCAAATTATTATATAAGTTTCATTTAAAGGTTTTTAAAGTTTATTATGGTATCCTAAAATTCATCAAGGATAATTACAAATTTATTAGGACAAAACTATGCTCAAGAAGATGGTACAAGTCCAAACAAGGTAGAAAAACACTAAACTCCTCTATTGGGTCACTTGCAAGTCAAGGAGAGTCCTTTTTATGACATTATTTCATTAAAGAGGAGAATAAAAAATAAAAATTATATTATGGGATGTTGAATACCAATATTTCATTCAAATATATGGTATATATTTAGGGTTTAGGGGCTTGTTCTTTATGAATCATCGTTAAGAAGTTTATAGCCTTTAAAACCCTTATAAAACCCTAATTCCTTGGTTTCCTCTTGTTGAATGTGTTTAGGATATATTTGATGAAATTGAATGACTATGAGGTGTATTTAAATTATTAATAAACTCCCTAAAACCATATCCAAGTAGTTATTCAATGCAACGAAGAGAAAATTTTGTAGGTATAGGTTAACAGGGTTTGATAGCAAGTTTTGAGCTATTTGATGCTTCTTGAGGAGTTTTCAGGATTATAAAGAGAGTAAATCACATTATTAATTTTTTTAAAAATACCCCACACACCATTTCATGTTTCACCAATATTTCATCCAACTTTGAAATGATCTTCAAGTACTGGTTCAAGCACACAAACTTGAATGAGAGAAGAACAACTTGGGCAAGCATATTTGATGTCTAATGAGTAATCCATTTGGACCAGGGATTAAAAAAATCATGATAATTATACATGACACTTATAAATCACTATTTTTTTGTTAAAAATATTCATTATCCTCTTTTATGGGAATTTATAGTTGGTAGGCTTAAGGTCATTGGTCCGATGTTCTTAAACATGGTTTCAAGGGTAAAAGAGCAAATAACAGGATTGAAACCAAGCCTAAGATTATTGACTCGTTATTGATGTGTAAATTTTTATTACCATACCTAAAAAAAATCCATTTAACTCTTTAAATATCATTCATGGTCAAAATGGAAATAAAATGGCTAATGTATGCATGTTCAAGTGGACTATGTAAGTCTATGGGTAGAAAGGAAAGGTTATTGGAAATTTATACAAGTTTTCTCATTGGGGAATATTATTAAAAAAGTAATACTATATTAAAATTATCCCAAATAAACTTTAATGTTTTAATAATCAACGGTGTCTAATTCTATTATAGGTTTGTAATAAGTATAGGTCTCGATAGGCACACATATGCCTGAATCCAGGAATGGAGAATATGCACTTTGGTGTTGAACATGAATCTAAAGAAGGTAATGTAGGGTGTGAGGGAAATTAATGGATATGTTTAAGTATTTAAATTACTTTTAAATAATATAAAACATTTAAATAAGATCCATTCTCAAGCTTTAGTAGGGTGATATGCCTAAAAGAGAACACATAGGCTGCAAGTGTAGTTATGGGAAAACTATGCATATTTTTAGTTTATATTGAAATGTGAATGTTATGAAAGGTTTTAAGGACCAATAAAAAATTTATTATATTTTTTATATTCCTTGTAAAGAAGAGAATACACCAAAATAAACTAGTTAGGGTCAAAACCCTTAAACTATCAAGAAACCACAACTATGAGATAAAATAGGTTTTAAGACTTTTAGCTAAGTAAATTTCTTGAATATTGGTATAGATAAATTATATAAAGTGTATGAAACATAGGAGAATCATTTAAAACCAAAACAAATCATAAAAAGGGATTTTGCTAGAAATAGTCCTCTTTATTGCACACCTACAGGCCTGCAAGCATGAGAAGGCAAACTTTATCACATGGGAAGTTGGATGAGAA
The DNA here is from genome assembly GCA_037957365.1 of Torreya grandis. Taxonomy (NCBI): domain Eukaryota; kingdom Viridiplantae; phylum Streptophyta; class Pinopsida; order Cupressales; family Taxaceae; genus Torreya; species Torreya grandis. Next base: position 4,556,691 of record JARHVA010000618.1, read on the forward strand.
GATTCATGGATAAGGTTTGTCTACTCAAAATTCATGTAATTTTTTATTTCATTAGGGGTAATCAACTCTATGAAAAATCATTAAGAAGTTTGAGGCCTAAAAAATGCTAGTAGACCCTAAAAAAGCTTGATGACTATAAATGACTCTCTAATGGACCTAATTGCACTTGAAATGTCTTGAAAGCCCTTAAATGACCTCTTTAAACCTTAGTATCACCTATTGGATCCAAATAATTTTGAATGTATGGAGGATAAGTACAATAAAATGGCCTAAACACTGCATGTTTAAGCCTATTTATAGGTATTTGAATGATTGAGATCTTGTTGATTAATTGAAGGGATTTTATAAGACTAGAAAGATATAAATTGACTTAAAACATCCATTCAAGAGGATTTCAAGGTGTTGATACATGACTCAAGTCCCTATACGAAGCCAAGATGATGATTGTTCCTTATTTCTAAATAGAAAGCTAAGTTTACAGACCTTCTCAAGGTCATTCATCCAACAAGACACTTCATGAAATCTATATAAGCATCTGATGACACCCTTAGGAGACTCTAAAAGTGATATACAAACCCATTTTCATGACTACATATAGGTTTGAGAGATCCAATGAATAAAATGTTTGTCTACTTTATGATGTTGAAGGTTTCAAGGATGAGAACAATCCTTTGGTAATGTTTCAAGATTATTTCAAGGTATTTTCACTATACATCAAGCTTTTACGTGTAGTGAGGAAGAAGGCGACCTAGAGAGAAGTATTAAAAATTATTTTTTAGATAAGTACCATTTTTGATATATTGTGACAATTGAGCATGCTCTCAATAATATCTAGAACCCCTAAAAATTCCTTGCTCATAGGCTATGAAGACTTCATGGATAACTAATCAATTAAAGGTGATATATAAGCTTGAACTAATTTTTTATCACCTCCTATAAGATCTATATGAGGTAGATAAGATTATTTTTTCAATATTCAAACAAGGACTATGTCTTAGATGAAGAGATAGACCTATCCTCCTTAATTTCTTTTGGATAAAATAGGTTTAAACATGAATGTTGAAGGTTATAATGATAGAGATCAAGTATGAAATGGTTTATGCCTTAATTATCATTCTCACCAAGATGAGAGATGCATTTCAAGAGCCAAGATGGCATAGAAATATGTCAAGAAGGTCAAGTAGGCCATGTGTAAATATGTAACTTATAATTCCTCAATTAAGAAAGGGAAGTTTGAAAGAGATTGAGAGTGAATCATGGAAGGCAATGATGATCCTCTCTACCATCCATTAGAGAGAACTCCACCAACACTTATCCTAGTGTATTTATAAATAATATAACATCTTCTTGGCATAATTGGTGAAGAGACACTTCTATTTATAATTTAAAAGAGGATTGTGGAAACATTCATGAGATTATTAGTGACTTCCCCATCTTTCTCGTTCATTATTATATATATTTGGCCTTTAATAGATTGCAAAAGGATCTTATAAATTAGTATGGTGAATCCATACTTAAATTAACACTTATTCATTTCACTTGAAGTGAATATAAACTAAAATTTACCTTCTCAAGCTAGCATCTAGTGATTTTCTAATGGATTGTGTGATGAATGTTAGTGATAGTTCATTAAACTTCCTCTCTTTTTTCATTTTCATTGTCATCTATTTTCAAGTAATTGGTCTTATTTTAGGTCATATGTAGTATGTCTAATGGTCTTAAAATTTTAAGTGTGGAAAATATTCATTAGTGTCTTTGATCATGCTGCTTTATCATCATATTGGCTAATTTATTGACCATGGACTTCATATTTAAATACTTATGTTAGGATATATATTCTTTAGTTTTGTGATCAGATTTTAAACTTATTTCAATTCATAGTGCAATCATAAGAAAGTGGAGGAGACTAATATTTGGCACATCACCTCTTTATTCCATCATTTTTAACTTTCTCTTTCCATTTTCCTTGCATATAATAGGTGTAGCATCAAGGGAGCCAACCCTCTCTAGAAGTTATTTATATTCGTAGGCCACCCATAGCCTTAAAGAGTACCCATTGTGTTAATTAAGTGATAAGACCTAAAACACCTCTTCAAAGGGTGCAACTCAAAGTGATAAAAGTAACCTTATAACACAATCCCCACTTATTTACAAAACTATTCAACACTTAATAAATGAACCTCTTGTTCCTCAAATTATAAACATTGACATAGGTGGCATAGTTCCCACTATCACTTATCATATATATATATATATATATATATATATATATATATATATATATATATATATATATATATAGATCCAATTTTGCATTTAAAAACCTTAAGAAATTTATATAAAGATTGGGTTAAACTTAATACCTTTGTTTCCAACAAAATCTTAGCTAAAAAAAATTTAGGTGATGCTTTAGATTGGTATAACCAATTTAAAATTCATTCCATCACTAGCTTAGAAGACTTAATCAATGCATTGGTTCATGAATTCCAAACTAGTGATCTTCTTGAAAATAATTTAGCCCACTTTATCAATTATAAACAACTGGAATTTGAAACAACACAAGATTTCATTAAATAATGGAAAGCCTTAACTAAAAAATCTAAACATAATATGTTAGATGAGAGCCTTTTAAAATTAATCACTAATGTTCTTCATACTAAATTATAATATCATGTGAGGACTCTTTCTCTAAAATCCTTGGAAGAAGCCCTCAACCAAGCTAAACATCAAGAGTTCCTCATATGATAATTTGAGCCTTCTCACCCTCCAATGGGGACTTGAATTCTTGTTAAAGATAAGAATTGACATAAAAGTAATGATGTTGTTACAAATACTTATTAATCCATCCATCTAAGCAAGCCATTACTCCAAGCAACCCCATGGGCATAATCCTCCAATGCTAAATAACAACAATTCTCATCCTAGTTCCATATTTTATCAAGTGCATAATGTGGAGGTAGATAAAAAATTATCCTTAAAAAAATTCAAAATCATCTTCCATGACCTTCCCCATAATATCTTGATCCTATGTAATCTATCAAACATTGGTATGATCCTCACAAATTTTGTTGTTTCTATGGAATTTGGGACCATTCTCATGAAACTTGTCACTAATTATGAAAATTTGTTATGGAATATCTTCTTGGACTAAAAATTATTAAGTCATAACTAAGGTTCATGAAACTAAAACTAAAAATGAAGCCTTGAATCAAGCCAATGCTCACTTAGCCATTTACAAGGATCCCATTCCTAACCATCAAGCTAACACTAACCAAACTCCTAATACAAAAAATGTTGAAAGTACTAGGGATCCTAAAATAAATGATTAAAATGTTGTCAACATGAATAATATGAGGAGATTAGTTTCATATATCGATCATTATCCAACCTATAACCATAATAATTTTTTAAAGTTATGTACCGTTCAAGACTCTTACCCATCCCATCTCATGGAATTTGGCAATGTAAAAACAACAAACACACAAGTATCAACTCCAAAAATGCAAATTAACAATACCTCTCATACCATTAATATACTTTATACTCCCACTATAACTAAGATATCTCAAGTGTATACCCCTCAAAATTCAATTGGTATTTCTTCCACTCAAACACAAAAAATAACCAAAGATACAACCACATCACCTAATATAACACAAGTAACTACAACCAATCAACCCATACTAACCAAACCTAAAATAAGCATACCTTATCACCATAAATTTTAATGTAATTCCAACCCACCCTCAAAGGATTTATTGTAACATTATGCACCTTTATCTATTAACACTCTAATGGGTTATGATGAATGGGACTCCATAGCTAAAATTTCACATTTCCCGTCTCAAATTCCTTTATTAAACTTATGATAAATTATCCTTGACATCATAATTTACTAATTAAATTATTATTTAAAATTAACATCCCTTGTCCTTCATTCATGGGGAATAATCTACCTTATCAGGATCTAAAGATAGCATCCTTCAGTAGTGTAAAGAAATGTCTATCTATGTTGATGAAATAATGGACACTTCCATTTCACTCAAATTTATTATCTCTTTCATGATTCTTGGTGAGATATTACTTCATTCTGATGACCTACCATTATTCATTTGTGTACACATAGAATATATCCAAGTCAAACATGATTTAATCGATGAATGTTTAGGCTTTATGTTGCTTATCCTAATTTTATTAAAACACTTGGCTATTATGAATGCAATATTAAATCCATACAAGGTACATGCCAAGTATATGATCAAATACAAATTCCTCCTATAAGTTTTTTTTAGCTTCCTATCATGGTTCCTCCATTCATGATACATATGAAATTCATGATATTTAACTTTCCATTCTCTTACAATATCTTTTTCAGTTGCCCTTGGACACATTTCATGAGAGCAATCACTTTTTCATCATGGAAATGTGTTAAATTTACCTATAAAAATGTTATATAAAATATTTAGGGAGACACAAATACATGGAATTTTGAATAATTCCAAAAATGAGGTGTTTTTAAAATACCTATCCTTAAACGTCTACCTAGCATCCCATTTCATGAATAATAACACTTTAATTATCCCATTACCTCTATTAGAGGTTATAATGGTCATCATGAATTAATAGGAAATATACCACCTAATCTTTTAGATTTTGATGATGATGAGCCAAATGAGATCAATTTATAAATCAAAACTTTTGATCTCTCTCCTAACATAATTACACTATTGCTTCCTACTCTACGACCTTGATCTCGTCAAAAACCTTGTGACAATTTTAGTTACCTTAATGAAAACTAAAAATTCCATTCACCATACCTCTTCAATTGATAAAATTAATGCATGTACTATTGACCTTTACACTCATGATTACAATGATGGATACACTTTATATGACCCTATTTTAGCTAGATTCACTCAAGATAAACATGTTTTGATAATTAGATATCATTCATATTTACAACATTCTCTTAGTTCTATTCATGTAGTTATTTCTCTTGCCATAGTACCTGATATTAGTTCTTCATCTAATGTTCACAAGTTCAAGATTAAATGCACACAATACTCTTCCAATAACTATTGAACCTCGTTGGAGTATGCTTATGAACTATGCCATGATGAAACCTTATCATTTTTCTATATTTCATGATCCTTCTAGTTTACTTCCTCTAGAGATGTTAACTACACTTCATCAACCCACTTTGAGTTCATCCCTTGATGTGGTCTAACCTAGTATTGAACATATTCTTAGTTATCCTATTGGTTATGGCATACTACCTTTGCCTAAAATTGATCCTCTACTAGCACAATGGGAATATGACCCTTATTATGTGATACATAGAGTTGATGGTCACTAGGCCAAGGACAATCACAAACATCAAGAACAACAAGCCTTAATTTATTCTACTACCGTGAATAATCAACCTTCACCATATGTTAATAGATGTACTTGTTATTTTCATGGTTCACATAACCATTCTTCTACTCATTAACAACACCTCCAAAAATACATTGGTACACTTCATCTAGTCATAGCACAACCAAAAGATAAGAGTTTACCACCTCCTAAGATACTTCTAGAATACATCCCCAAATATGGGTATGTTAATTATATTAAGCATTAGTTTAGTAAATACCATACTAATTAATGTCGAGTGATTCAAAATCATTTTTAATATTTTACATGGCCTATACTTTTGCTAGCTTAGACTCATTCTCCAAGTAATTCATAGACAAAGGCTCCTTTTTCTTCACAACCTACACCATTTCATATATCTAAATATACAAATCACATTTCGACACCACTTCCTTGCACTATGTATCCCTCAGACTAGGTACCTCATGAGAAATCATTCTTATTCTAGCATACTTACCTTCTATATAGAGATGATATGACATTAATTATTTTCATGACTTTGTACAAAGATTGATGAGACTTTGATTAACATCAAAATTTATCTACATAAGTATGTATCAGATGTTATGGATGATATTTTCCATGATATTTATAGGTATTTATGAACACATCATGGTGTTATATCACATTATGTATGACATTATTACATGAATTGGATTTTATTTATGATCATATATGGATCTTATGTGTGGCTTAATTGCGTGTCTCATGGATTAATTTATTTTCATACATTAATTTCTATTTCATATTCTAAAACACATTCTGATTTAAAATTAATATTTCATGGATTAATCTTATTCTCATGGTTTAATTTATTTTTCATGATTTAAATATTATCTCACTTCTTATTATTACTCATATTTCTATTTCTTATACTTGTTATGTCATTTCTTTCTTATACTTGTTATGCCATTTCCTTTAAAAAAGAAGATAGTTATTATTGTGACATGGTTCTAAAACCCACATCCTTTTACTACCTTATCTTTACCATATGATTAGTTAGCAAGTACACTTACCATTGTATAACTATATATAGATCTCTTTTGATTTAATTGTAATTCATTTCTCCATATTTCATTTAGCACATTAAAAATGACTTTAGTATTCATGTCATTTCATTTTTTAAAATTTCAATCATATTAAATTTTTATATATTAATCTATACAATTCCAATTTTTTATTTTTTTTATTTGAATTATTTATATATAAATAATTACTTTTATATAATGGAAATTTACTATGCACACTCATAAAACAATGGACAAGGTTTGAAAACCATGAAACTAGGAGTGAGGATTAATACATTATCAATTTTATATCGTAAAAAAGTGCCCCTCAAGATTTAAAACATGTTGAATCAACTTCATGAACACAAAAAGACCATTATACTACCTTATCCATAACAAAATCTTCACCTCACATAAAAGAATACAAATTATACACAAAATAGAAATATGGATAAAACTTTTTTGAAATTTTGATTTTGATTTTAATAATGACATTTTAATTTATTGTGTAAGATATGAAAGTTATATATTAAATAAAAAACAAAAAAAATATGATATTTGAAATTTTATCTCCATAAACCTATTATATTTACTTGTCTCATTAATTAAAAACAATATTTATAAAAAATATAAAGAATGTAACATACAAGATAATTCAAGTTTAGTGATTAGTATTTTTCCTTGATTGACGTGTTAAGTTGTTATCTATTAAAGACGTTTAAAAATATATCATAAATTTAATTATCAAAATATTGAATAGTTTAACTCTTGAAAATGTTAATAATATAGTGAATTTAAGTTTAAGATGAAGAAAAGATAAAACATTGAATTTGGAATTATATATGCAATAAATTTATAGAGGTCCCTTAATAAATTTTAGTGTTATGATGAAGAAAAAAAAAAATGATGTGAATTTAAAATCATAAATGTATTAAATTTATACTCGAGAAAAAAAAATTACTTTATTTTTTTTAATTGAATAGTATTTATATAAATTATAAATATATATTTTAAATGTTTATTGATTTTTATATAATAAAATTTAAGATAAAAAATTATTTGTTATATTAAAGAAGTTAAGATTCAATTGATATGGATAATTAAATATTACAAATATTAAGCTGTACAATAAATTATAAACAAGAATCAATTTGTTTTCTAATAAAAAATAATTATTTTAATTTATTTTGAATAATTATTTTTAAATATATACTTTATATAAAAATAAATAGAAATAAAAAATTATTACAAACACACGCAATTTATATAAATCATTTTAAAGAAGAAAATCATTATATAAATATATTATTTGATATAAATGACATAGCTCACATTTATATCCACATGAAACAATGTTATTTTTTCTTTTCTTTGGTAGATAAGTTATTCTATACTAGTGGAGTTTTCACTATCAACTACATTTATTATTGGAGAAACATATCGAGCAATGTTTTTTTTTTTCAATTCAAAGATGTGTAGTGTTTCTCTTATTTTACAGGGATGGGATCCCTTAGAGCCAAATCTTCCTCCATGAACTTTTTCTGTTCACTATATTTGTAATAAAATTAATAAATAAATTTATAATTTTTAGTATTAAACTTATTTTACTATTAATAATGGAAAAATTTATATAACTATTCTTAGAAAAGAGAAAAGAGAAGAGAAATAGAAAATATCACAATATAAATAATTAAAAGTCCCTAAAACCTAAAATAATTTATGAAGTTAACCAAATTAAGATAATAAATCATCTTCGTAATACCAAAATAATAAGATAAAAGACACCACCCTAAAATAAATGAAGAAGAATTTAATACTCAATTTTAAATTTAAATAATTAAAACAATTATTATGCAATCTATTCTACCCTAGATAGAACACACAACAAATAAACTGATGATAAATTATGATACCATCATACGATGGCCACCACAAGCGAAATTCAAATTATTGTAGATTGATACGTTAGATTTTTTCTTTAATTTTCAAAGATGTGTGTTTCAATTGAATACGAGTGATTCAAGTGGATAAAAAATCTTTATGAGTAATGATTAAAGGTATGAAAAAAAATGGCATTAAAATTTGTATAAATTAACAATTTCCTCAAAAGTGTAAATCATGTTGGAATGGATTTGATTTTATGTTTTCATAAAGTGAGGTTTTTTTATAAAGTGAGGTTTTTTAAAAATAAAAGAGTGTAAATTAAAAGTCATACCTCCCTTGAAACTTATGATTATTGACTCCATTTCAATTTGTGCAAATAAAGTGTTAAGCAATAATAATATGATATTTTTGTTGGAGGTGATGGTAGAAAATGAGTTGATATGTTCCTTTATACAACATGGGAATGAGGTGTGCATAGAGGAGAAATTTTATTCTATGGTAACTCTGAGCAATGTCAAAGTGGCGGAGAAGGACGAGTCCATACAAAAGATTAAAATAGTGAAAGGTTTCAAGCTAAGCTGGGTAGTGTTGGTTATGGGTAATGATAGGGTATTTTAGGTATGGATTTGAAGAATCCCAAAAAAAAATGTAAAGTCCAATGACATGTCATGCATGTCAATGAAATTTGTAACTTCCACCAAAGTGTTTCAATTACTTATTACATGATTGAAACATGTGTCACCTCTATGAAAATAGGGCTCAAACAACCAATGAATCCTCTTAGTATATAAATAATGCAAAAATGTCAATTTAGATGACTTATTAGGATGATTGACCAAAACCAACTTCAAAAAGTAAATATCTAAAACATACTCAAAAAATCACCAATTCAATGTCACTTTGAAATCACATGACCTTAATTCCTAAGAAAACATTTCAGTGCCATCTTCTTGATTTTTTTATTGAACAAATACCTTACCCTACATTGATGTCACACCCCTTTGCACCTACATACCATAACCATCAAATGAATTATCAAAAAACTTTGAGAAAAAACAAAAATCCAAGATCCATCTCAAACAATGATGCAAGGACCACACAAACACAACCAATGAACACAAAGCCTCACCCTTAAAAGTTACATAAACAAGTATTTCAAAACTCACATCCAAACACTATTAAAATATTTTATTACATTACAACTCACGTCTAAATGCTATAAAAAATATCTCATTGCATTAACATTTATTTAATTTGAAAGAAAACATTTCTTTACATAATTGATGAATATATATTATATAGATAATATAATATAATATATATTATTTAAATGAAAATTATATATATATATATAACATTAAAAAAAATATAATATTTAATATCTATATTATTATATAGATATAATATAATATAATTATATATTTTTATATTCAATAAAATTTTATTTAGTAATAGAGATATTATTAATTTATATAATAATATGTAATGTAATTTAGTTAAGAAAATTTTGATCTCCATTACATGAATAAAAGGGAATTAACTTATTTATCATTGAGATGGGGAAAAAATCATGTTGAAGTCTTAAGAGGCTTGACGATTCCATATGTGAATTCAAGGTCATCCCTTCCAAAGTGACCATATAAAATAGTCTTTTGGAACATTGCATTTACACCCATCTTCAAATCAAGGAAAATGAAACTCATACCAAGCATATTATTAATGATTTATTTGATAATATTGAGAATATCCTTATGATAAATGGTTTTTGTGCCATAAAAGTATAAAAAGAAAGAAAGAGGCTCAAAAAATCTAATGGCATATGACATTTACATAATATATTATCAAGGTAAGTGTATGAAGTTGGGGGATAATTTCATGTACATTTACCCTCATGCATACATGTTATGACCATAAATCATACACATTATTAAAGTGCATGTTCAAGATTTTTGAGCCATAGTGTATATGTGATATGGCCACATAGTTTGTATACATTATGACCACATAAAACATAGACATTATGTTCATGCTATGGGAAATGAACATGTGCATGCTATAATGTGTAGGCATTCCTTTTAAATTGCATAGAAAAAATAAAAAAGATTTATAAGGAGTAAATGGTTTGGTTTACTAGAATAAATGTTAAGTATAAATGTAAAATTATAATTTAAATTTATTTTATCAATTATAAGAAATTAGGGCCACTCTACATATAATAGACTTGGTTTCACAACTGCACACCTTATGATGTGGGAGATAGTTTTTTAAAATACAATATGGCTAGTGCTTAGACATTTTTAGGGTGTTAGTATTAAACCTAAGGATTTTAGGGCATAACTTTTGCAATAAATGTCCATTTTGGATAAACATATAGTCAATTTTAAGATTTTTTACCTTAAAAATTTCTTGTTAACATTTCTAGGAGTCTTAGATTTGTCAGAATTGAAATTTATAAACCATTAAAATTTAATTCAAGCCAAAGTGGTGTGATTGTGGAATCATAGGTGTCATTGATGACTTACGCACATCAAAAAACCACTTTGTGTTAATTTTACTTACTCATTATCCCTCCCTCATCCCTAATCACTTATTTCACATACCTCATCACCCATAATAACTCTATCCTCATTCTTTATTATCCCTAGTCACTCCCTCATTGACCCCAACCATGCCTCATAATATCTAATCACTCTCTCATAATTTCTAATCACACCCTCATTAACCCTCACTGGCTATCATTATCCCTAATCATAGATTCATCATCTCTCATCATCCCTAATCACTTCCTCCTCATCCCTTCTCATTCTTGATCATTCATTCATTGACCCTCACCATCCAACATAATCTCTAATCACTCCCTCATCACTCCCTCATTGACTATCATCATATTTAATCATTATTTCATCATCCCTCATCATACTTAATCACTCTCTCCTCATCCCTCATCATCCATAATCACTCCCTCATTGAATCTCACTATCACTTATCATCCCTAATGACTCCTTCATCATCCCTCATCATCCCTAGTTACTCCCTTCTCATCTCTCTTGGTACACACATGAGGAGGGAGGAGACCATTTAAGGCCTACCATTTTCTACTATGTTGTTGTGGTACAACAACACAAACATACACACATGGATTTCATTAAATAATTGATGTTCACATAACATAGATCAAAATATTTGCATTAATATAGAAAAATTTATATTTAATCAATGCCACTATTAGGCCTATTACATACACAACATGGAGGAAAATAATAGAAAAAATCCTACATGTCATACATCGATAGGTCTATCTTTATAATGGTAGTATAAAAGACTTCCTAGATGAAGATACTCAAAATATCATGCAATTATGGTCTTTTCCTTTATTTTTATAGCCAACCTCTCTAATGAAATGTTTATTATCTTATAAATATGAGAATGGGTGTCCAAGTAAATTATCCTCCCATCCCTTTGTCTTCTCTTAATTCTTTAAGATAATCACATGCATTTTCCAAAAATACATGACATAAAATAAATACCAAACTTATTTCTCACCTACAAGTGGCTCAAGTCTAATATTACACAAAGTATAATAAAATAAAATGATTTTTTTTTTCACTAGAAGAAATAAATGGGATTTTAAATATTGTATAGAATGCATACCTATGAGGTGTCATATGGGATCTAAGATCTAATTTTAATAAGCATGAGACCTTATCAATTAAAGATAATACATAGCATTACATCAAAACATTTTCCTTACCCATGACTCCATCAGGATTTACATAACTAAGTTATGATTGTGAAAAAACTTGTATGTATATAAGGAATTTGAGGACATCCAAACTTCAAATAACATAGTCAAATACCATGTTGAATCCTCACTACCCAATCGTGTTTAACCTAATTTCATACCACTATGAGAAACAACTTAGCATGTTCAAGGCTTAGTATGGAATTAAAATTCGATCAATCATTACTTGAATACTTTTCTTCGAACACATACTTATGTGGGTGTTTATTATCCAATATCACAATCACTTATTACTTTAGTCATTGAGATAATCCATCAATGGAACAAATCAAATCACTAAAGGAAATATAACAAGGTGATTTTAAGACTTATGCAAGTTTCACCACTTTGATTACCACTATTAGGAAACATAAAAGGCATCTATAGATCCTTACAAGTTTTATTTTTCTAAATAACATTGTGGATTATAAAAATACACAAGTTCATAAAGAAAATTTAAATTTCCAATCATGTAAATAGGACTCAAATATCATAGGAGGTGAACAAAATGCTTCACCTAGAATGAATCAGTCAATGCCGAATTGGTCAATGAAATCCAAATAAAAAATTCACATGTCATAACATCTCACCAAAGAATAAACCAACCAACATAAAAGTTGGGTTTTTTCAACCAACATTTCAAGAAAAACACAACCATGCAGGAATGAATGTTAAAAGGCAAATTTTTAAGCACCAACATGAATAAGACACAAGGATAATGGCCAACATGAACATTGAGTTGAATCAACCTCCCCCAATGAATCAAACCAAAATTAAGATAGAATTAAACAATGAAAAGAAGAATGCACTCCTATTTTATGATTTAATATTACTCAAGACTGTAGATTCTGTTGCATCACTTCTTCATCCTTAATCACTCATTCTAATACCTTGATTGTGGGTGATGTAACTTGTTGATTGTGCTTTATTGGCTTATATTCCAATTCCAAATTTTACCCAATCATATAAGGTCTAAAGAAACTCTTCTTTGACTCATTCTCTTTCACACAAATAAGGAACTTAGAGATATCATCTGGTTGTCTGGTGGGATTCAAATATACATACATACACACACACACACACACACACACACACATATATATAGGACTATGGAGAGAGAGTGTATCCAAAGCCCCAAGATAGAATAAATAGGTAGGAAAGTGAGAGAAGGGTAGTATTAAATTATATTACTTAAATACACACACACACACACAGACATATATATACATACATGTATGTATGTGTGTGTGTGTGTGTGTGTGTGTGGTGATGCATACCTAGACTATAAAGAGAGAGTTTATCCAAAGCCCCAAAATAGAATAAATAGGTAGGAAAGTGAGCAAAGGGTGGTATTAAATTATATTACGTATATATATATATATATATATATATATATATATATATATATATATATATATATATATATATACATACATACATACATACATACATATCTATATATAAATACATATGTATCTATAAATACATATATATATATATATATACACACACACACACACACACAGATATATATATATATATATATACATATATATATATATATATATATGTATGTATGTATGTATGTACGTATAGAGAGAGAGAGAGAGATTTGGGCATATAATAATCCCAATCCTAGATTTGATAATCCAAATTTATGTCTATATATAGGGGTGGCTAGAGACTCATTGATAATTTCAATCCCAACTCCATAATTAACCTCTAATTTTCTCTCTATGTCATTGAGAGTATGTCCAAAGTAAATCAAATTTCTATATAGATAGATAGGTGATCACCAAACTAGTGGATTGTGTTTCCCAACCCAAATGGATCTATATCCAACAATATTTGACACAAGAATAAATCTATTGCACCTAAGACAATTAGATGATATATATGAGTTATTTATTTGAGTGAAATATGATGAATGAAAGAAGAGTTTCCTAGGGCCTTATTTGAGTGATATATTTTTTATATTGGAACATAAGACAATTGGGCACAAAAGGGATGCCACTCCACCTACCATCAAGGAATTGGAGGGAGTGATTAGGGATGAGGAGGGATGAAGAGGGAGTGAGTAGTGATGATAAGGGATAATTAATGAATAATTAGGGATGTTGATGGATGGTGAGGGTTAATGAGAGAGTGATTAAGGATAATGAGGGATGGTGAGGGTCAATTAGGATGAGGAAGGAGTGGTTAAGGATTTTGAGGGATGAGTGGGGAGTGATTAGGGATGATGAGAGAGTGATTATGGATGATTAGGGATGGTTAAGGTCAATGAGGGACTGATTAGGGATGAGGAAGCATGAAGAGGGACTAATTAAGTATTATTAGGGATAATGAGGGAGTGATTAGGGATGATTAGGGATGATGGAGTGATTATGGATGATGAAGGATAGTGAGGGTCAATGAAAGAGTGATTAGAGATGACGAGGGATGGTGAGGGTTAATGAGGAAGAAATTAGGGATAATTAAGATTGAGGAGAGAGTAATTATGGGTGGTTAGGGATGGGTATTAAGTGATTATGTATGAAGGATTGATGATGAGTAAGTGAAATTAACACAAAGTAGTTGTGTATTGTGCCCAGGTCATCAATGTTACCTATGTTACCTGAATCACACTACTTTGGATTGAATTCAAACAAAGTGAGTGGTTTGTAAACTTCAATTTTGAAAAACCTAAGACTTTTATAAATGATATCAAGTAATTATGAATGATAAGTTAGTATGAAGTGATTAGGGATGATAAGGGATGGTGAGGGTCAATGAGGGAGTGATTAGAGATGATGAGGGAATAATTAGGGATGAGGAGTGATGGTGAAGCTCAATGAATTAGTGACTATGGATGATGAGGGATGAAGATGGAGTGATTAGGGATGGATTTATTAGTGATCACTCCCTCCTTATCCCTCATCATTCCCAATCACTTCTTCATTGAACCTCACCATCCCTCATATTCTCTAATCATTCACTAATCATCCCTAATCACTCCCTCATTGACCCTCACCATCCATCATCATCCCTAATCACTCCCACATTGTTACTAATCACTACATCATTAACACTAATAATCCCTCATCATTTATAATCACTCTCTCATCATCCCTCATCATCCCTAATCACTCCATCATCATCTTTCATAATCCCTTATCACTCCTTCCTCATCCCTCATCTTCCCTAATCATTCCCTCATTGAATCTCACTATCCCACATCATACCTAATCATTTCCTCATTAACGCTCACTATATGTCATCATCCCTAATGACTCCATCATCATCCCTACTCACTCCATCTTTGTACCTCCTCATACATAATAAATCTCTTCAATACATTGATGGTAGATGTAGTGACTTCATTCTTGTTTCTGAATGGCTTCTATTCCAATTCTAAATTTAAATCTCTCAGTTAAGGCTAAAAATATATTATTTCACTCAAATAAATAAATAAAATATATTTTTTTATTATCTAGTGGGATTCAAATATCTATATGGAAATCCATGCCTAGATCATGGAGAGAGTGTGTATCTAGTTTTATGGTCTAGAATAAATAGGAAGGAAATCAAGCAAATGGTGGGATGAAATTGTGTTACTTACATATATATGTTGGGATTTTGGAATCTAATAATCCCAATCCTATATTTGATAATCCAATTATATAATATATATATGGGTGATCAAAGACTAGCTGAGAATTCCAATCCCAACCCCTGTAGTTGAATTCTCATTTTATCTATATGTCATTGGGAACTTGTCCATAGTATAAAAAATTCTAGATAGATAGATAGGTGATCACCAATGTGATGGAGTGTGTTTCAATCTAATAGCTAGTAGAGTGTGTTTCCCAAATCAACTCTATTTATACCTAGCCTAATCCATAACCAAATAGATCTATGAAGGGAATGATAGGCATATTCCTTAATCTAATGTTTTGGGAATGAGATACTTAGATATTTGGCATGGAATGATGGGCTCTAAAGGCCAAAATAGGGCCCTATCATATTTTGAGTATGCTTTGATCCCTAATATAATATATTAAAGGATAACATAGGATTGGGGCCCATGTCATAGATATACAAAATGAATTTTTTGATCATGTGTTCCACAAACACACACACACACACACACACACACACACACACACACACACACACCATTGATTATGTCCTACTTAATTTATATACTTTACCTAATTGAGCATTCCCTACTAAATTGAATAACTAAGCCATATCTTGATCTTTATTACAAATTACCTACCTTCTTGTACTTGAGTATGATCTTCCTACTTTACCTACATGAGTATGACCTACCTAATTATTATTATTTTAATGGTTATTTGAATATGCCCTCCCTAATTGAGTTACCTACTTGAAAATGCCCTACCCAATAAACTAATTGAGTTATATCTTGAACTTGAATACTTGTATCTAATCTTGACCATATGTATCTTACCTATCCATATCATTAGTACTCAAACACCTAATTAAATACCTGATCGAATACCCAAGCCATACATTTAAAGGAGAGGAGGTAAATTATCATGCTTAAAATTTAGTAAAGGGGGAATTATTAAATCAAGGGATAAATAAGAGGGGAATTATAGGATAAAATGATAAAGGATAGGGGAAATTATCAAATGATGTTTTAAAAGTAAGATAGGGGTAAATTATCACCTATATAGACAAATGAGATAGTGCATTGACCAATCCATGTCTTGAAAAGAGAGGGAGGAATTATAATCTATATACACATAATATTGTAAAACTTTTAATGATTACTGATACTTTATATCTTATAAGAATATATCAAGGCTCAATCTCTCTAAGTGCATGCCTTACGAGGTGTATTAAGAAAGGGGTGGGCAGACCATTGATGCTTCATAAGTTTGTTGTCCCTTTTGCCACTTTTCATCTACACACTCATCTCTTAAAACCATTAACCTAAATATTCTTCTTCTTATCCTTACCTATTCTAGTAATGTTTCTCTTTCTATACTCCTTTTATTGCCTTAATTCCCTTTTTGACTATTGGTTACACTAGGTCGACCATGGTTGAACCTGTATAATTTAGGGTATTTTTCACTTTTTGGGTTTGTTATCCTTTTAGGTGACCTAGATCAGAGGTAGTTATTCATCCCTAAAAATACACTAGGTTAATCATAGTTGACCCTATACAATTGACATTTTCATAAGGATTTAAGACAAGATCCACCTATATATACAAGTTCATTTCTAGCCATTTTAAAATAAGATAAATGAAGAAGAATAAGTTCAAACTAACATCTGCTTATTGACCATTATAATTGAGGAATAAATCTTAGGGTTCCATACTTTCTTTAGAGATATAGATCTTATCTTGTGGAGAAGTATGCTGGATGCTTAAATAAGTTGTGTATCCTAAAGCTGATTTGTCTTTGTTATCCTTACATACTAAAATAATCTCTTGTGAAGCACCTTGGCCAAGGGAGAGATTGAGGCTCAGTGCGTTTGTCTTCAAGGTAAGTATTCCTAACTTTATTTCTCCTTTGTAAGAGTAGATAGATAATGCAATGTATTTTTCTCTTCTATGCATTAGGATTCCATATACATTGACGTGATTATATGTATTCTATGCATGTTTATTTTAGTTTTTTTGTTTTGTTTATAACCCCTCATTTTGTGCCACAAGCTTTGTGATCACTAGATAAAATTTACTTTATTGTTTGTAAGAATAAGTGAAATATCAAACCTTAGGATTATTTTAGGGTTGTTTCATGATTGTGTTAGACTATAAGCTTTGGAACCCTCCTTCACATGGTGTATTAGGGAAATTTATCCCCTAATCGGGTCTATAAAATCCCCATATTGGTCATGATCTTGCTTAACAAATGTATTCCTAATCACAAGTGTAGGTATGCTCTATCTTCTTTAAACGAGGATTGATTTATAGACATGATGCATTTTCGATTGCATATATTCATCAACATGATGTTAAACTAACCCTTACAAGATTTCTTTCACTTTATTTCATTATTTTTATCATTATTTTCATTATATATCTTTCATACTAGATTGACTCTATCAACCTAATTCTAATCTCTATGCATAGGTTTTTAGGAATATGTAACTAGATCAACTTAGATGACCTACTACATGTTTCCAAACTTCTAGTTTAGACTACTAGGCTGACCTAATCAACCTTGTACACTTTTAATCATATATAAAACATACTAAGTTAACCTTAGATGACCCTATACATTTTCAAACTTCTATAATAGGTCCATGCATAGCTTGATTGACCCAGTCAACCCAGTTAGCAAGTTTTTCCATCATTCTTTAAGGTTTTTGATCAAAAATATTTGTTATTTACATCTCTAATCTATCAAGGTTCATTTTTACCTATTTTTCTCTTTCTTTTACTATCTTTACTTTCATATTTTATAGTCTTCAAAACTACCCCTGCACAGTCAACTAGATCGACACTACCGACCTAGTTCTATATTCTATGTGCAGTCTAAAATAATTGGTTTAACCCCAGCTAACCCTAGACATTTTTATACCTTGCTTCCATAGTATAGTTTTGATGTTATTGATCATATTTTTTATTTTTTTCATATAGTTTCAACATTATACCTTGTTTCAAATTGACATTAATCTCTATATGTTAGTAATTAGCTCACACCTTTCATTTCTTGTTTCTTCCATGATTTGAATAGTTCATATAGTCAAATTAGGAGGTTTATAATCAACCATTTAGTTTCACTATTTTTATTCTATGTACACATGTTTAAATGACATAATATTAATAATCACTTTAACAGTTGTCTACCCAAGGCCAACCTACTTGGATTTCATCATCAAGGGGGAAACTGACTTGATACTTTGGTCAAGTATAAAGTATGGTTAATGGTAAATTTTGACTAAGCACCCAACACCCTTATAACTATGGTGTGTGAAGTGTGGGGATAGGCCCAATACCAAGCCTATATCATTGCCACTATAGTCCCTTTTAACCCAAATTACTTAAAACCATCCTTAGATTGCTACCTAGTTCCTTCCTTATAGACAACTTCCTATCACACTTAAAAACATTTCTTGATAATCTAATAAAACATCTTATGTTGAACAATTAGTGGGTTCTTTAATTTTCAAGTTGATTGCTTTCTCTTTACTCAATTATGTGTGAAAAAACTTGCATTATCCAATGTTAGTGCAAGGTTTTTTATTGTGTGCCTTAATTAGATTTGACCAACATTGATCCAATTGATGTTTGTTTCCCTTCAACCTTTATTTCCTAGATTAGTTGTAAAATTTGTCTTATTTTAGCTCACAACTAGTTATCAACCTTTTATTTATCCTTATCTATTGTACTAGGTTAACCCAATTGACCATGTACCTTTTTTAGCACTTATGTACTATACATGATAGATGGAGTGAACCTTGTACTATCTACATCCCCCTTTTACCTCTTTTGCCTATCTTTATACACTATATTAGATCAACCCATTAGACCCTATATAATTTTATAGTCCTTATTTTTGTGCTAGGTTGACCTAGTCAACCTTGTACTATTTAAGTCATTTCCTAGTTCTTTTCCCTCTCATCTTTCTTCCCTTACTTTCATCATGAACTTTCTATTTGATAGTGACATTGAGTTGCAATTAACAGACATGATGAACTTTACCAATCCTCATCGGGTTTCCCATAGACAAAGTAGGTCTCTTCTCTTAGATGCTAGTAACATTCATATTTCCACTCATACAATGAACTATGGGACTGCTCCTAATACCTCTTTGTAGTGTATTTATTCTCTTTTCCTAGAGGACCAACTTGAGTTAGAGTATACTCCCAAAATGCTATTCTTTATTTCTACACTTCCTCAACATAGAGGAAAAGATCCTTCTAAAATTTACAATCTTATGATTAGTGGTCAAGTTGAAGAGCCTCCTTTACCTACTCTTACATTCTCAATTGGATTTGGGAGTACTAATTTCTTTGACTCTCAGCCTCTTCCTTTGATTATGACCCCTTCTCATACCATGATTTCTTTTTCTCTAAATTTTTCCACCTCCATGCCTTGTATATCCACTAATATTATAGGTTATACATCTGGTGGGCCTTTCTTGAGATCCAATATCCTTAGTCCATCTACTAGTGATTTATTTTCTACCCAAAGCAACCATTCTTATAGTTCTTCTTCCTATCAACCATTAACTAGTCCATCTTTTACTACACAATCACATTTTTCCACTAGTGCATCACATTCTCATAATCCTTCTCAAGCTCTTATCAACACCAATAGTAGTACCCAAGCCACTAACTAAAACACTAATACTTATACTAATTCTAATAAAACACACCAAATTTTGTTGCAAAATCTCAATTGAGTGAATACATTTCAATCTGATAACACAAATCAAATGATAAGAATGCAAAACCAACTTAATCACCTTTAATCTCATCTTGAACCAATGGCTTAGGGCACACATAATCAAAATTTCCCCCCTCCTCTTTGATATTCTCAAATAAATGTTATTCCTCAACCTCCTTTGGTAAACAAAACCATTAATCATCTCCAAAATAAACCTTTTACTACTCAAATTGCTAACATTGACATAGGAGGTATAACACTACAATTTTTTATAATGGATCAACTAATCCTACCCTTCATCTTAAGAAATTTGAAAATATTTATAAGGATTAGGTCAAATTAAACATCTTTTTTGCTACCAAGTTCCTTACCAAAACTCTCACAAGTAATGCCTTGGATTGGTACAATCAACTTAGACCTCATTCTCTTACTAGTTTGCAGGATTTATTGAATGCTTTAGTGAAATAATTCCAAACTAGTGATCTTCTTGAAAACACTTTCACCCATTTCTTAAATTACAAACAAAATTAAAATGAATATGATCAAGCCTTTGTTAAAATATATGACTTTGTCAAAAAAATGTGGACATAACATGGTCAATGACAATCTTTTCCATCTCTTTACCAATGCCCTCTTTCCTAAATTATAATATCAAGTCTGCACTCTCTCTCTCTCTCCACATACATTGGAGGAGTATATTAACCAAGTTAGACATCAAAATTTACTAATTCATCAATTTGATCCACCCCAGTGTTTTGTGAGTCATGATCTATTACTAAAGAACAAAATTTGCAATATTATCAATGATGGTGTTACAAATTCTTATGACACAATTCACAATGTTTAAGTTGTCATTCTTAACTAATATTTAGAACTATATCATTCTAAACGATATACTAATCCTCATTTATCTTCACCAAATAACATTAACATTCACAAACCTCTATCTTTATTTGAATTGCTTTAACATCTACCTAGGCCTCTTCCATGAGGGCTTAACCCTACTTATCCTATGAAATATAGGTACGATTCTAATAATTTTTATTTGTTTCATGATAGTTAGGTTCATTATCATGAGACATATAGACAAATTCATAATTTAGATATGGATTTTCTTCTTGGACTTAATTCTGATCATGATTCTATCATCGCAAGCATCAAAAAGATTATGAAATTTCTTTTATGGACTATAAAACACATGATAAAACTCAAGACTTAATCAACAAATTTTTTTTTAGGTATCTACAAATACCCTATTCCTAATCATCAACAAATTCAAGACACTCAAGGCAAGCCCACCCCTTCCACCAATAGTGTAAAAAGTCTTGTTGACCCATTTTCTAAAGAAAATGTGGTTATAATGACTAATATGTGAAGGGTGGTGGATTTAGTTTATTCATAACCTATCTACACTCCTCCTTCACATAAGACATATTGTGTTATCTAGGATTCTTCTCCAACTCATTTAAATGAGTTGGGGAAAGATAACCTTATTAAAGTTGATGATCCAATTTATGATTGTCCCTTGGATAACACTTTTCATTCTATTTATACCACTCTTACATCATCTTCCAAAACTAATGATAACCAAGATTCTACTACACTTCTTACAATTATCAAAATCAACTTGAACCAACTAGTTCATCATCTCTACATGATTTACCACCTTGTTCTAAACCTTCTTCTTACCAAAAAAAATTTCAATGTACTTTATCTCCTCCTTTTGAGGACCTCCTTAACCATTACACACCTATATCTAACAACCTTATTATGGGCTATGATGAGTGGGATACCATTATGGAGCTCACTAATTTCCCATCCCAAATTCCATTATTTGGGATTATGAAGACTTCTCCACATCATAGAAACTATCACATGTAGTTATTATTTGAGATGAATGTCCCTCATCCTCCCTTACCAGGACAAGAGGAAACTTTATCTAGATCCAAAGATAGTATATTAAAAAAATGTGAAGAGATATCTATCAATGTTGATGAAACTATCGACTCTTTTCTTTCCTTAAAATTTCCCATAAATTATCTAATTCTTAACTAGATTTTGATTTATACAGATGATCCTCCCTTATTTATTAGCATCCAAATAGGTGATATCCAAGTTAATCATGCATTTATTGATGAGGGTTATGGCATATGTTTTGATTTTCTCAATTTAATTAAGACATTTGGATATTCTGAATGCAATCTCAAGTCTACACATAACACATGCCAAGGATATGATAGAAGGCAAACATCTCCTCTAGGTTGCATGTGGCTTCCCATTACCATCCCACCTATCACCATCCATATGAAGGTGATGATCTTTAACTTCCCTCTTTCTTATAACTTATTTTTTTGTAGACTATGAACTCACCACATGAGAGCTATCACTTCTTCTACCTGCCAATGCGTTAAATTCCCTCACAATGGAGCCATTTATAGGATTCAAAGTAATACTAGCCCTTGAAATTTCAAATAATTCTAAGATCATAGTATCTTCAAGATTCTTTGTCATGAACCTTTACCAAGCATTTCATTTCATGTTTCTTAATGTCTCAACTTTCCCATTAACTCAACCCAAGGTTATAATAAGCATCTTAAGCTCATTGGTAACATTCCTCCTAATCTCTTAGATTTTGATGATGATGAACCTGATGAGATTAACTTAAATATCAAAACTTTTGATCTCTCACCTCATATTATCTCATAGTTTCCTAATTATTTGTAACCTCACTCTCATAAACCTCCTTGCAATGGTATTTCATATAGTCTTGACCAAGACTAGGCATTTTATTCGCCATACTTCATCAGATGATAGGGTTATCTCTGCTTGTGTCATTGATATTCACACCCTAAATTATGATAATGGTTATTCCTTAGATGATCCATTATTAGGTGGTCTTATATATGCCTATAATTATAGGATTATTTGTTATCATTCTTCTTTACTTGAGTCTTTTCATACATCTCATCATTTTTATTCACTTATAGTTCCTATTTTTTGTATTTTTCTCCTTTATCATTAGGTCGATATGGAACTATCACCTCTTGTTTCTAAAGATCCATGTAGGAATATGCTCATAGATCATGTTATGACTAATCCTTATCATTTTATTTTGTACCGTGACCCTCATAGTTGGTTTACCCCTAAGGTTAATGTAACTCTCCTTAGACCATTTGTAAATCTTGTTCCTCCCTCAGTTGATCCTATTTCCACTCATATTATTGCTGAGCCTACCCCTATTTTTGATGCTATCACTCCTTCCATTGAGCCTAGTTCCATTCCTCCATCATAATTACCCTCCTTTGGTGATGGTTTACTTCCTTTGCTTAAGATGGCTCTTCTGCCCACTACATGGGATGATGAGTGTTTTGTAGCTTCTTCCACTCTTGTTATACCTCTTTCCATGAGTTAATATCCTAAAACCACTCACAAGAATATATGTTTATTCCATGGGATAGATAATAATTATTGCACCCATTGTCGTAAGTTTCTATAATATATTGATACCTTGCATCCTTCTTCCTTATCATCAGACAAATCCATACCTCCCCCAAGGGTACTTCCTAAATATTTACACAAGTATGGTGAGGTATATTGTCTATGGCATTTATGTGGAACCCATTATATTGATTGTTAACACATCCTTCAACAACATCTTAGGGATCACTTTATAGAAATTCTTAGACCTTCTACCACTCCTTCCATAGGTCATCCCCACAAGAAGGCTCCTCTTTTTTCTCCCATGGCTCGTCCTCCTATGGCTCCATCCCATTTTGTGGTACTTTTACCACCTTTTGTGCCTCCACCTTTGATTCCTTCACATGTGGACCTTCCCTCACCTATGGATCCTTCTCCACCCATGAGTTATTCACCTTGGGATCCTTCTTTACTGATGATTCTTTCATCGCCCTTAGAGATTGTTCCCACACAATTTCCATCCTCAAAATGATTCTTTGAGAATTCCTAATTTTTATATGGATGAGATTAGAAAAGAAGTTTTTGTCGAGTATTCATTAAATATTGATGAAACATTAAAAAAAATCATGTACAACTTCATAAAGATTTATCCAATGTCTTGGATAATGTGTGTGGATAGATTTATCAGTATTTATGAGTAAATGCATGGTGATTTAGCATTTTCATTTGGGTTGGATGTATGCTTGAATCTTATATTATATGGTTATTTCTAGCTTATTGTACTATATCTTATCTTATCATTTATGTTTCACATATGGATGTCTTTCTTTCTCATTGATTTCTCTCTCTTGCTTGAGTTTTTCTCAAATTTTTTCTTTCCTCTTTATGATTGTTTGATTTTTTATCTCTATTTTTCATAGATAATTATCATTTTTACTTGGTTATACAAACCCTATTCCCTTTGTTCATTATCTCCCTATTACCATGTGATTAGTTAGCAAACAATCCTACTCATTAATATCTCCTTACACTAGTCCACTATTTTGGATCTCATTTTTCCCTTCTTAATTTTCTATAAATTAACCATATACATGGTTGAGACTTGAGATCACATGCTAGTTCATTTTCAAGCCTATGTGTCCTAGTCAGTATTTATATTTGGTTACTAAGCTTCCTTTAGCCATAGCCTATAGCTCATTTTATGTGTATCACTACATCTCTCATGATGGGTCATTCCAAGTCTATAGGAAGAATCTTAAAAATCCATAAAAAGTTAAAAGACAAATCATTTAAATAAAATTCAATGATATGAAAAGTAAAAAATATTCTTAAAAGTCTAATCACAATAAAATATGGTATTCAAAGCACATCTTCTTATTGTAGTTGAAGCTCAAATTCCACAACTAGCCTCATGGTAGAGCCGAGGTCCTTTGGGGTGTGGTAGACTAGTAGATTAGAAGAGGATAATAAAAAAAATCTTTTAGTGTTACCTACTTTCTCACATAAGTACCTAGTCTGTGCAATAGATCAATGACTCTATAAGGGATCCTAAAGAATGGGGAACATGTCATGAGAAGGTAGTTCCATTTTACTTTTCCTGAACTAATCTACCTTCATGATTTGATCTTAGTAGCATTCTTATTTGACTAAAAATATTTGTGTCTATAACAAATAGGTTTCATTTTTACATACACAACCACTAGTCACTTATTTTCTTCTCATAATATACCTAATTATTTCTTTTTTACATTTCCTTTTTCATTCCCTATTTTCCTCATATTTCCTCTTCATAAATTTTTTTTTGTCTACTGATCACTCCCCTTGGGATTTCATTTATGAGGTATATTATATGACCATGGATAGGACCAAACCATCCTCACAAATCACCATCTTTTCCTTCCTATTACCAAAATCCCTTGATTACCTAATTTTTCCTATTTATTCAACCCTAGTGGTGCTCTATTTGTGAGTTTCAATGTAAGACCATGACAATACCCAAGTCACAGTATAAAATTACATGTGTCAAATATGAGATAAGATTCAATTGATTATGAATTTATATATCATTGACATGATTCCTAGCTTGATTTAGTGTGTTTTATTCTTACTTCATTTCTCTCTTTGTATCTTGTTATTTTTTGAGTGCATTTAAGAATACAACCATTTCTTGAATTTTTCATACTTCCCAACTTGAATTATTGTGATCAATTTAAGACCAATATTTTTCCAATTTTATTTTTATTTTATACTTCACATCATGATTTAGTATGATTGATTGACTTAATTTAATTTTTTTATATACCATATGTGCCCTTTTACATACCTTCAATTTTATTACATTGTTTTCATACTTCCCAACATGACCTAGTGTGATTTTACTTGTTTTAAATTTTGTGAAAAAATCTTTCATTTTGGTTTAAAAACACATTCTTATATACCATCTTATTTTTCCATCTCTTGGTTATTTATACTTAGTCATTTCTTGTTATTACACATTATCCAGCTTGAAATAGTGTGTAGTACATTTTCTTGATTGATTATATTTTTCCAAGTCCTTTTTGCTTGTTTATTTTTGACCATACATGTTTTTTTCATAATGCTTGAAAATAAACCACATCTCATATATTTCCTAAATCATATACAACAAAGATAAAACACATGTGCTAGAAAGAAATATATCTAAATCATCCACATCCACAATCATAATGAACAAACATGTTAAGCCATAGTGATAACATATACAACCAAAAAAAATATGCCAAGATGATCGATATATAAATATCATGATTTTTTATACAACAAATATAACTATCTACAATGCTCTAGCTCTATGGTTGGGTCCCATCCTATCTATCTCATGGCCTAGCCATACTACTTGTTGAGGCCTTGGTATCTAACTCTTTCAAATAATACACTATAAAGAGGCTATCCAAGATCTCAATCCCTCTACCTATCCCTATAAGTGTGTTACCTACACCTGTGACTTTGTTAGCTAAGTCTAGATCTCTATCATTTGGGTTACTATGTATAGATACATAATTTTCTCCTTAGCTAGGGCTTACCATGCCTACATGTCACCTGCATCCATCTCTATTGGTAGATTCATCCTCTCTTTATCTTTAGCTATCTCACTACCTCCCCAGCTAGTCTAAATTAGCTCACCTTAGTTAGGGTAGATGACACGATGGGATATTCCAAAGCAGTATGGTCATATGGTTTTAGAGTCTCATCTAAGATGTCATAGAGTGATCACCTCAATAGGAACTCCCATCTCTCCTCTACATCCTTAACTAAACCTAAAAAATTACACCAAATGGATATTAGATCACTATTATATCTATTTATCTCTACTTCTAAATAAAAACATAAAGCAATAATTTAACCACCTTTTTTATTTATCTATGTTTCAACTACTATAGTCTCACTATCTGCATAATTACCTAACAAAGTCTCTCGATCTATGTGTCCTCCTATTACCTCTTCTATAGACTAACTCCTTATCTTAAATCCTTATATTATGGCTTACATCAATCTCAGCCTATGCCTAAATAGTATCTCTATCATCCATCCCTCATCTGGATCCTCTATTGGCTCATCAAGAATGACCTTGATCTCTCCTATCTCCTACTTCCTATGTCACCATCATGTCCTTGATTATCGCATCTCCTCTTACTAAAAAAATGATAGTGGTACATCTAGTATCTCTAAATCTACCTAATTATCCTCCTACTTTACTTCCCATCATGCTCAACTAATCATAGTCACTCACAATGTGCTTTAAGTGTTGTTCTCACTATTTATAGTCCTAGTCATCTCTTCTCCTATGGCTCCCTCACATGACAAGCCCACTACTTGGACATTATTATCGATGTCATTGGATGAGGTAGGCCCATCTATCCTATCACTTAGGACACTATATGTGGCTCTCTCTACCACGTATAGTGTCTAATAACCTTTGTCATGTCTATCACTAGTGTAACTATGTACTAACTTTCACCCATGTAAATTTCATGTGTCTATATGGGTTCTATACTATATCTATATGTCTCATTGACTACAACATTGGAAAGTGGGGAATGACTTGTGATACCTATTCCTCTCACTATCTTTGTACTTGAGGTGACCTATCATCGACCACAATGGGAAATTCAATTGGCCAGTACACATGGAACATCTCATCGATCCAAGCTATCAATAATATGATCAATCCCATTATCCTTTACCTTTTTACTAGCATCTCATATAGATAATGTATGAGATGGACCCATATGATACATCCTAGATCATATAGAACTCACTCCTCTAGCATCATCCTACTCAAGGCTACCATGAATAGTGGTACCTTATTATTTGACTTATGATATAACACCCACTATGTCACAAGTCCTATCATAGATTTCTAGATATCTAAAATCTATGGTGTATATACATCATCCATACTAACTCTCCATCCTCCCAAAATAATCTCTTAGTATGTAGCCCACATGGTAAGGGCTCTCCTCTCCTCTATGCTATCCATTATCCCTAGAGTCACTAGTGCTCCTACTATGGGAAGCCCAAGGATAGCATGGACATCTTCTAGTATGAAGGCCACCTCTATCACATCCCCATACACCTCCCATCTAAAGGTTTTAGTTAGTCATTCCCAAAAATTGAGGAACATGACTAATATATCTGATCTCATAAGGATCTTGCACATATCAACTATGCCTCCTAGACTGATAGATACTAATATATCCCTATTTTTATCTAATAATTTCTCTAATAATGTTGGTAACTAGGCCACATCCACCAATCTCCATAACCTTTGTTGTCTCTATAACCAGGAAACAATAAAGGATGGATCAATTCCTTTATGTCATGTATCATCAAAATACATTCCTTTTACATTTTTACATCAAAATAGGCCAAATTGATTTTTAACTTATTCATTTTTTTCATTTTACCCTATTTTTAACCCACTTGGTCTTTCTTGCCTTTGGTCATTTCAAGCCATTTTAGTCTTATTTTAGTCTTTTTCATGATTTTTCATGCTTATTTTGGTTCTTTGGTCAAATTACTTTGACCAAAAATTACCTATTTCTTCCTTGGTTGACTCCAAAATCTTAGTCAACCCTCCTATTTTCCCCATTCCTAATGCTACGTTGTCATTCAGGACCTTGTGAATCAGTTGGTAAATTGATTTAGGGTGATAGCCTATAGAATGTATAGGTTCAACCCATACCTACTAGGTTGACACTATGGATTTTGCCCAATTTTAGCCTACTGGGTCAATTGGGTTGATCCAGTTTATTCTACCTATTGACCCCTTGCATTTTCCTAGGAAAGTGTATTTTTCTTGATCTCTTCCTCATTCCTCTAAACCTATTTCTTGTCTTGCTATTTTATACCCCTAGAATATAATTTTTCCTCATTCTAACATTTAAAAATGCTTAAAATTAAAAATTAATAAAAATTTACCTAATTTAATATAAATTTATAAAATTGGTTTGAGATTCATAGATGCATACATGTAGTGCACCCATTGTTGCCTCTGGAGCCTCTCCTTGTCTAGCCTATCATCTCCTCACCATCCTAGCTCATTTGGTCTCTAGATCTCTCTTATTCTCTCCTTCACAAGTCAAAATAGCAAATGATTTGTCTTTTCCCCTATTTTAAAACACTTTTTAACAATTCAAAATCTTTAATTTTTATCCTACAGAGTCCTTATTTTGTTTGTATCTTTCTTTTTTATCATTTATTTAAAAAAAAATACATTGGATTCATGATGATGTAGAGATTATTTTCCACTATCATATTCTTATATTCCAAAAATTTCAATTTTTGGCTATTATTTGCACTAACTTCTACAGGGTCTCCTAGTGTTATTCACATTAGATGCCTTCACATATCTTGCAATCTATTTATTTATCTACAACATTAAGGTAAGTAAAGGTATGTGTTTCTCAAATTTTTCCTTTCCTTTTTCTTATTTCCTACTTACTACACTTATCATCAACATTGTGTGTTATCTTGTTCTTTTATTAAAGCATGATCTCATGTTGCACTCATGTGACATGTGATGATCTTCAAGTGGGTCATATGTAAACACATAATATTTTCAAACTTTTATTGATTATTGACACTTTATATCTTTCAAGAACATGTTGAGTCTTAATCTCTCTAAGTACATGCCTTAAGGGGTGTATTGGGAAAGGGGTGGGTAGGCCATTGGTGCTTTGTAAGATTGTTATACCTTTTTCCACTTGCCATCTACACACTCATATCCTAAAACCATTAAACCTAAGCTTATTCTTCTCAGCCTCACCTATTCTAATCATTTTCCTCTTTCCATCCTCCTTTTATTGCCTTAATTCCATTTTTTACTCTCACTTGTACTAGGTTGACCATGGTCAACCTTGTATGGTTTAGGGTATTTTTAACTTTTTGGGTTTGTTAGCCTTTAGACTGACCTAGCTCATACCTAATGAATTGTCCCTGAAAACACACTAGGTCGACCATGGTTGACCCTATATAGTCAACATTTTTTGGGTGGATTTATGGTAAGATCTACTTATATATATATATATATATATATATATATATATATATATATATATATATATATATATATATATATATAATTTAATTTCTAGTCATTTGTAAACAATAGAAGTGAAGAAGAATAAATTTCAATGAACATCTACTTATTGACTATTCTACTTGAGGAATAAAGCATATGGTTCCATAATTTCTTTCAAGATATAGATCTTATCTTGTGGAGAAGTTTTTGGAAGCATGGATAGGTTATGTCGCTGAGAGCTGATTTCTCTTTGTTATCCTTACATACAATGACAATATCTTATGAAGCACCTTGGACAAGGGAGATATTGAGGCTTGATGGGTTCATCTTGAAGGTAAGTATTCCTAACATTATTTCTCTTTTGTAAAAGTAGAGATAATATAGTTGTGTTTCTCTCTTCCATGCATTAGGATTTTGTATGCATTGATGTGAGTATATGTCTTCTATGCATGTTTACTTTAGTTTTTTCGTTTCATTTCTCACCCCCCACTTTGTACCACAAGCTTTGGTGAGCACTAGATTATATTTTCTTTTTTTTTAGAATAAGTGAAATATCCAACCTTAGGACCCTTTTAGAGTTATTTCATGATTTTGTTACCCTGTAGGCTTTGCAACCTTACCTTACCTATTGTATTATGGTAAGTAATCCCTTAATTAGGTCTATTAGATCTATATATTGGTCATGGTCTTACTTAAGAAATTTATTCCCAATTAGAAGTTTAGGGATGCTCTATCTTCTCTGAGCCAAGATCAATTTATAGACATGATGCATTTATGATTGGATACATAACCTATATAGAGAAATGAGTGACTAGGGATGATTAGGCATAATAAAAATCCATTTCACCCAGCATATAGGTATTGGAGAGAGTTATTAGGGATGCTGAGGGATGAGAAAAGAATGATTAGAGATGATGAGGTTTAATGAGAGAGTGAATAAGGATGATAAGGGATGAAGACAAAGTGATTATGGATGACAAGGGATGAAGAGAGTCAATGAGGGAGTGATTAAAGATGATGAGGCCCATGATGAAATATTTTGTCATATATATATATATATATATATATATATATATATATATATATATATATATATATATAGTGTTAATATCTATTATTTGGGTAACCTTCTCCACCCCATTTATGCAAGACCAATTCATTCCATTCATTCATATTAAATGGGCACTAAAACACATGTTTCATATGAAACAAATAGAACTATAAATGTAATATAGACTACATAATGAACACTTAATTCCTACTAAATGGGAAATTTTGGACATCTCAAATGAGCACTTTTCACTAAAGGACAAAATGGATACTAGGCTATCACATAGAAGGTCACCCAAATAATAGATATTACCCCTATATATAGATACGACACATGAATTTTTCAAAATAGATAAGTGACTATGTGAGAAGATGAGGAATTAATTAGGGATTATGAGGGATGAGTAGTGATGATGAGGGGGTGATTAGGGATGATGAGGTAAAATAAAGATTTATTAGGAGTGTTTATGGATAGTGAGGGTCGATGAGGGTGTGACTAGGTACTATAAGGGATGATAAGGGCTGATGATAGACTAATTAGGTATTATTATGTATGATAAGGATCAATAAAGGATTGATTAGGGATAATATGGTACAATTAGGGATGATGAGGAATAATGAGGGATGATGAAGGTGTGAATACAGACTATGATGGATGATAAGATATAATTATGGAGTGATTAAGGATGTTAAGGGATGATGAGGCTTAATTAGGGAGAGATTAGGTTTGATAGGTGATGAGGGAATGATTAGGGATTATGAGGGATAATGAGGGTCTATGAAGGTGTTTTTATGGAAAATTATGGTGGATAAGGGAGTGATTAGGGATGATTAGGTAGGATGAGGGATAATGAGGGAGTTACTGGGTAGGATGAGGGGGGATGATGGTTAATGAAGGAGTGTTTAGGGATGGTGAGGGATGATGATAAGTTCCTTATATAAAAAATAAGACTTAGTTAATTTATTATATTAATTGGTGAAATAATTTATATGGGCACTCACTTATCCCTATCAATATTGAGGAGGATGAGGACTGTACAGGGTTTGAACTTGCAATATTTGAGTCATGGTCCTAAGAGTTGACTAATTACTCCACTGCATTTCATAAAATGTGAGTATGAACACAATTAATCCATGTAATATACATATCCCATATCTATATGGGTCCTATTTATTCCAAGTGAATGAATCAATGTGAATCATGTCACATACAAAATTTGTTTGATTGGATTTTGAAAAACTATCTTCCACATTATAAGGCATGTAGCTATGAGACCAACTCTATTAGGTACATAGTGACCCTAGTTTATTATATTTACTAAAATAAATTTAAATTAAATGAAACCCCCTACCCCGACCTTCGAATGCATCCCCCTTTTACATTTTATCCATACATGAATTAACTAGACCATAACATGTACAAGTTATAACACATACACATTATAATGCATATGTGCTTTGGTTGTTTTACATTGAAAACATGTACTTAATTTTTAAATTTGATTTTTTATTGACAATAAAAAGTATGAATTATAATGCATACATGATATGATTATTTTGAATTCAAAAACAAAGCCTTTTAGCTAAGAAATGGCTTAGATTCCTAAATCAAAGGCTTGGACTTGTCAACACACAATTAAAACAAAGTGTTTTGAGAAAAAAAGTAATAATATTCATTTTGAATCATTAAATACACTATTAATTTCAATGATATAATTCATAAAAGTATTACCATGATAATAAGAATGCTCTCCCATTTCCATTTTTTTAAATTTCTTAACTATTTTAAGGTTTCTATCTATGTTGATTTCTAGCTATAGATTTTTTAGGCCAATATATGCCACAAATATACATGTCTATTTATGTTTGTGTACATTTTATTTCATTGATCCAAATGTAAAAAAATATATGGTTAAAAACTAGGCCTAATTCTACACAGATTAAAAAAACTATTTTTTTAAAAGTAGTTTGGGAGGCTGCATGGCTGGCTATCCATTTTTTTGCCATTTTTCAAGATCTATTTACTTGTAAAATTAATAATAATAAAATATTTGTTGAAAAATTAAAAAAATATATAGGTTAAAAACTATATGATCTTATATAAATTTTCACCAAAACAAGTTAAATAATATTAAATAATGCTAAAAAATGAGGGGCTACACAGCTAGCTATCTACTCTATTTTCCTATAAAATAGGAGTTACTATTTAAAGTTTATATTTTTGACCTAGTTATACTTAATACTTTATAAAAATTATTATTGTTTTGGAAACTAAACTCAAAATTATATAATTAATTTTGTCACACCATTCTTAAAATTTTGAGTGTATCCATCTCAAATTATCTATAGAAGTTCAAATTTCTCAATGTTTAGGAAAAACATATCCATATGTAATCCCCTCTTTATCCCCGCAACTTTGTTCACTTACCTTGTCAAGCAAGGTCAACTATAATAACACTCTCGGTAACCTATCTAACTATGTATTCTCCACTACTATCCACCTTGGTTGGATTCTTCCTATAAAACACTCATAATTCACGAACTTCCTACCCTTCATATGTGTCAATGATGATCTTCCTACCAATGAGCCCTATGTCTCCATGAGACCTTCATATCATAAAATGACTAGATGGATTGAGGTGAAATATGGTATCCTTATCAAGGGTTTTTAAGGGATTATAGGATTTATCACATGCTACTTCAGTTAGCATATGACATCACATAATAGAAGAGAGGATGCATAAAAAATGACCAAGCTAATAAATTTCTTCCTAACTAATGTGGACATTCAATTGAAGATTGTGTTAAGTCTAACGAAGCTTTTTATAACAACCCTATGATCAGGTATCAAAAACACATCAACTTAATCACATAGATCAAGACATTATGCCAAAAGTACAATTCATTTTCAAGGTTTAGCATTCACAACAGTGTTTTGAATAATGGTATTACAACACTCTATTTCACATAAGGGAAGTTCCAATAAATGTCAAATTTACTCTAAATCTATTCAACCTTGTTTGAATGTAATGAAATAGAGTATAAGGATATCCAAGGCCTTCCAACTTGAATCTAGTATTAGGATCTCTATTAAAAATAAGCTACAAAAACTTCCAAAATATTTCCACAAACGCATAAAATAATTACTTATCCAAATAAAGGTTAAAGATATTTTGAAGATAACATATAATAGTTTTTGAATGGAGAAAGATACCATTAAGGTTCATTCTTAATAATATTTATTAACTAAAATGACTATGTGCTCAAGTGTTAAATAAAACATTGAATTTACAAGTCATCTAATAATTTGTCATAATATCCACAAGGCCAAGTCTATTCAAAACTAAGGTGACATAAATAAAATTTCCAATTGTCAATAAAAACTTCTCAAAAAATATCACAAAATAACTTTTCATTATGAGTTCTTGAAAATAAATAATAAAATGTTCATTTGGCAAAGGAAAAAGGAAACAGGTTGGTAATTGAAATTATTTAATCTTTATTTGCAAAAGAAATCCATATTATAAATATGCAACAAAAACACATCAAATACAACTTCCTTGGCAAACATTTAAGTAGATTAAAGATTATTTAATGTTGGTGCTCAAATAACAAGGTCTATGGTTTAAACAAGACTATAACTCTATATCTTATCAACCAAAAAATAAGATCATGATATTATAGATATAAATAATATAACTTGCATCAATTACAAGGTGTAAAATCTAAGTACCCATTTTCAATATAGCTACAAGTAATCAATTTTAAAGCTAAAAATAAACTAGAACTAAGGCTCCTAATCTACCTCATGGGCTCTAAAAGGGTAATGGTTAAAAATGGAAACCAAAATTATAAAACCAAACTCTTGGAATAATTAAATCAAAACCCCACAACCATCCATGTCACTCCATTCATTTTTTCACCTAAAGGTCCTAATTGGAGAATTAATAAGAGAACTATAGTGAGTGATGCCCTCCTAGTTGTTTGTAATTGCATTTACCAACTTCAAACTTCAACATACATGCTCTTTAGCCTAGTCTTTTTGGGGACTATTAGTTTGCTAAACTATGATAACTAAAGGACATAAATGCCCTGAAGACCCTTCAAACTTAAACATGGACTAAATAGGTCATAACCATCGGATTGTAAGGTAGTCACAAGTTACAACAATTTCAATTTTCTATACCACTTTTCAAAGATACAAGATTGATATAAAAACAACATAAATTCATATAGAAGTATCCAGGAATAATAATTTATAGATATATAATAATATTTAACTAGATGATTTAGTTCATACTTACATAAATATACCTCCATATTTCCACTTAATTTATAAACTCAAGTATACCGTTGATAGGAAATATTCATATGAGTTTACTCTTATGTAATATGATTTAAATCTGAAAGAGTGCTTGAAGCATTCTGATCAACTCTTGTTAGTTCATCATTAATTTCAAACTGTGTATGGTTTTCATTCAATTAATTCATAGGTATGATCCATAAATTAATAACTCTATTATACACACATGATAGGATTAAAACTAGTATAAAAGTATAATACAATAGAACTTGTTTCCATCATGTATAAGTAAATGATTCAAAATCATGAAATGGAAGGAGAGATGAAAAAAACTATCTTTTAATTCAATTTATTAATAGGAAGAAGATCCATTCAAATTAATATTTTTATTTATATAATTGAGTTGAACAACATATTATAATGGTACTACTAGACAACCATACCAAATCAAGATTTTTTTTTAAATAACTAATTTTTTCCTTTCAAAGCTAATTACTACTATTTATCAGGAACAATACAACTTGATTAAAATGAATTTGTTTGACTTAATGCATAAAAGCTAAGAGTTTAACATAATAAGTCCAGTGGCCAAATAATCAAGAAAACTTTTATACATTTACAAATAATTTTTAGAATACATTACAACCACTTGGAATAAGACTTTCAAGTCAAAAATTTACTCAACAAGCACACCCAATAGTGGCTGAACATAGAAGTACATAACAACCAATGACTTTTCAAAATAATATTGGAAAAATATACATACAAGACTCCAAGAGAATGTACAACATACTCTATAAAAATAGTGGCAACTTGGTGTTTTCCAATCACTAAGAAGAATTAATTATACAATTATAATACAATGAAAATAGAAATAATAAAACATGGTCTTTGTCATTTCAGACCCCATCTTGGGATTTATTAACAGTGATCAAGGAATGTCAAGAATTAATTAAGTAAAACTAGAAAAACATATAAGCATGAGTAAAATCCATCTATAACACATAACTTGCATTGCAATTCAGCTATAAGTGTGTCAACTTAAATCTAACAATGTTATTCTTCTCTAGATAACGTTTTGAAACATAAATCTAACTTCAATAAAGCAAGCTTAAAACAACATGTCTTGATAATAAGTTGTAAATTAGTACTATAACCTGATGAATAATAAACATGATCACCCTATACAACTTTATATCTTAGGAAAATGTTTATAAGATCCAATAATCATCAAATAATTTCATAAATTTGAACCTCATCAATGATCAACAAATAAGTCACATACATGATATATCAATATTTTAATTTTAAAACTAACATATTTTTTTATTAGATGGGGTAAGAATGGGTTAAGGGGCATGTGCCAAAAAAAATTCAAGATTATAAGATAAACAATAAAAACAGATAAGATAAAAAAATTGAATAGATCCCCAAGGCTCAACTAACTAACAACAAACAACTATCACATAAAAGCCTCCGCCAAGAACCTAAAAAAAAAAGAAACAAAAAAATAGAATCTAGGAACTTACGAGTTCGAGTCCTTTGACTTTAAGTAAAGAACTAAATTGATAGTTTTAGTAGTTTATTTGTGCTTTTCTTTGACCCTAGTATGATTACTGATGCTGATCTAGGCAAAAATTCAAGGTGACCATTCGGTGACAGTTAATGCCTCAAATTTTGTATTGTTTTCATTTTGTATTGTCCTCGAGTGATTATGTCCTCGAGCATTGTATTGTTTTAATGCTGGGACGTATGTCCTCGAGCATTATATATTTTTAATGCAAGTGTTGTATGGTTTTAATGTTGGGGCATTAAATCATCACCCGTTAATTCATCGAGCCACACAATCTCCCGAGGTGGTCTTCAAAAATATGTATAAATGCATTGTAACCTGAAAGGGGAAGGCAGACATCTCTTCTCAAAGATAAGCGTATGTTTTGTATTGTGGTTGTTAAGTAATACGACGTCTCTTCTCAGAGAATCCATTGTTATTGTGTTATTTCTATGCTATCAAAATATTCATCAACCAAAACTTCTAAGTTTTGGATCAGTGGTATCAGAGGGGTTTGTCTTGAGAGTGTATGTTCCCAAGGATGAGGTCAGGATATAAGAAACTTGGGTGGGAAGTGACAGAGCTTCCAAATGCTCCACCTGTGTACCCCAAACAACCTCAAATGGTGGATGACATCGAGACATCTGATCCTTTCAAGGAAATGGTGAATGAAGCCCTCTAGTGGCAACAAGCATAGATGCTCCAATAATTTTCTCAAATTCTTCAAACACTTTCAATGGGAAGTTATGGCTCTACGGCTACACATCTGGGCTCCTCATTGAGGGAGCTTCCTTTCAGTTCCCCAACACCCTTCAAGGTTCAAGTAAATTTTGATATTCCCACATTTGAAGGCAAAATCAATGTTGATGCAATGGAAAATTAGTTGGATCAACTGTCATCCTACTTCTCTATAAATAAGTTCACGGACTGTGAAAAGATCACTTTTGCTCTTTTGAAATCATCATCGCCCATGAAAAACTAGTGGGAAGCATAAAAAAAGAGGTTCATTATGGATATCATTGGCCTTGGGGTGGAACCCACCTAGGATGATTTTATGGAAGCAATAAAAGAAGAATACTATCCCCTCGGTGCATATGATGATCTGTACATATAGTGGCAATAACTTTGCCAAGGCAAGGACCAATCTGTGCAAGATTACACATACACTTTTCATTATTTGTCTACAAGACTAGGCATTGAAGAAAGTGAGAAACATAAAACTCTCAAATATCATGGGGGACTACAATGGTACATCTGGGGGGAAATAGAACTCTTTAATTTGGAAACCCTTAGTGAGGCATACAAATTTGTAGTGAAGATTGAACAGAAGCATGGTAAGAAGAATATGAAGAGTCAACCTTCAAAATGGAAAAGTGACAAGGAAGGTCAAACATGAGGCCAAAATTGGAAGTAGAAGGAATTTCAAGATAAGAAATCCTAGAAGGGGAAGGCTAGAAAATGGTGTGATTACCACAAAATTGGAACTCACTCCAAAGAAGAATGTCGAGCCATCAAGTCACTGCTCTCTCAATCACAATACTTGACGTCTACTACTTTGCCTCATACACAACCTACAGTCAAAGAGGATGAAGAAGAAATTATAGATGTTGAGCTCAGCACCATCATTGATTTATCACAGACCCATGAGGAAATACCAGATGACAAAGAAAGATTGTTTCACTCCAAATTATGGGTAAAAGGTAAGCCTATGCATTTCATTCTTGATAGTGCGAGTTAAAAGAATTTAATCTCGGGTAAAGTTGTGAAAAGTCTAGGTCTATCCATGAAGCCTCATCCAAATCCATATAGTATTTGGTGGTTGAGCCCAAGGAGAGACCTTCATGTCACCCATCAATGTCTTCTTTCATATGCTATAAAACCATTCCAGGATGAAGTCTTGTGTGATGTGATCAATCTAGATGTTTGTGATGTCCTCCTTGGTCAACCGTTCATGTATGAGTGACATGGCATCTATGAATCCCAAACCCAAAGGGTCACCCTCACTCTTGGAACATGGTATTATAGGGTACTAGAGGTATAACCTCCCACATCTGTTTCCCTGATCAGTGCTAAGCAATGCAAGAAACTAGTGAAGACAAAGCAATTTGTTCTCATGATGGTCAAACCACAAAGATTCAAGGAGGTTGATGTTGCAGTCCTAACTACACAATCAACACAACAACAAAAGTAGATAGGACAAATCACAAGTAAATATGATGACTTATTCAAGTCACCCAGAGGATTTACACTACATTTCTAGGTAAAACATTCTATCAATTTAATCCCAGGATCACCTTTGCCTAACAGTCTTGTGTATCACAGATCAGTTTTAGAGAATGATGAGATAAAAATATAGATTCAATAATTAATCAAAAGTGGTCACATCAGGCCAAGATCTTCACCTTGTGGTAGCCCAATCATCTTGGTACTGAAGAAAGATGGAACATGGAGGCTTTGCATTAACTACTGAGCCCTGAATAAAATCTCTGTGAGGAATCACTATCCTCTCCCCATAATCGATGACCTACTGGACCAGCTCCATGGTGCGAAGTTCTTCACCAAAATTGATCTCAAATTTGGTTATCACCAAATTCCTATCGATCCCATTGATGTTTGGAAAATTGCATTCAAATCTAAGGAGGGGCTCTTTGAATGGTTGGTTATGCCTTTTGGCCTAACTAACACACCTGCAACCTTCATGCAAATGATGGATGACATCCTACGACCCTTCACAAACTCATTCATGGTTGTCTACTTAGATGACATTCTCATCTATAGCAAAACATGGGAAGAACATTTGCAACATGTCTGTAAGGTGCTTCAAACTCTTTGGGAGCACAAGTTATATGAAGATCTTGACAAATGCACATTCAAAATGACAATAATTCAGTACCTCGAGTACGTTGTGAATGAGGAATGGGTCCACATCGATATAGAAAAGATTTGGGTTATTTGAGAATGGCCCACACCAAGGACCCTCATAGAGCTTCACAAATTTTTGGGCCTTGCAAATTTCTACCACAGGTTTGTTCTTGGATTTTCACATGTTGT
Organism: Torreya grandis; assembly: GCA_037957365.1. Taxonomy (NCBI): domain Eukaryota; kingdom Viridiplantae; phylum Streptophyta; class Pinopsida; order Cupressales; family Taxaceae; genus Torreya; species Torreya grandis. The sequence goes on from JARHVA010000618.1 coordinate 4,597,063, forward strand.
TTGGTCACTAGCCCAAGTGACTAAAGGAGGATCTAAAGCTACATTTTAGTGGTGTGAAATACAGCAAAGGGAATTTGAGAATTTGAATAATAGACTCTACTCAACCCCTATTCTTGCCTTGCCAAATTTGCATTAACTGTTTGAGTTGATGATAGATGCATCTGAATATGCCATGGGAGCTATCATCATGCAACATGACCATCCTGTTGTATACCACAATGAAACTTTCACTGATATAGTCAGGAAATATCCAACATATGATAAGGAGCTCTACACCATTGTACAAGCCTATAAACATTGGAAACACTACATCTTAGGGAAATAGACGGTCATCCACACTGACCAAAGGCCATTGGAATTCATCTAGATGGAAAGCGAACTATGAAATGAGAGGCACAAAAAGTGGGCCACGTATCTTTAGAAATTCCACTTGATAATCAAACACAAAAAGGGGAGATGAAATACAGCTATAGATTACCTAAGCTACCCACCAATTACTACACTCACAATAGTGCTTGACCTATGTAGACATGAGATTACCACTTGGGGTGCTCTATATGAAGTAGATCCTACCTTTGCTAACACATATCAAGCACTCCAAAAAGGTGAACATGTTTCTGACTTCTATTTGAAAGATAATGTCCTCTTCCATATGGGGCACATTTGTGTTCCTGTTGTAGAGAAACAAAAGATGATATAAGAAGCACACTTTAATCGGATAGCTGGCCACTTTGGTATCAAAAAAACATTGGTAGTTCTTCAAAAACACTTCTACTAGCCCCATATGTGCAAATATGTGGAAAGATATCTCAAATATTGCACCCCATGTGCAATCACCAAGCCAACAAATAAGAAGCAAGGATTGTACATGCCATTGCCAGAACTAACCAGGCCTTGGGAATCCATCTCAATGGATTTTCTCTCAGGTTTGCCCACTTCAAAACATGGCAAGGACTGTATTTTTGTGGCAGTTGATTATTTTTCAAAAATGGCTATTATGCTTGCTTGTAAGAAAAATATGTTTGCTAAGGAAACTGCTCAACTATATTTTAGTCATGTATGGCTCCATTTTGGTCCCCCCAAGTCCATTGTCTCAAATTGAGATAGCAGGTTCCTGAGCATCTTTTGGTCCACTTTATGGAAGATGATGGATACTAAGCTGATGAAATCCATAGCTTTCCATCCATAGACTGATGGTCAGATTGAGGTGGTAAACTACTTGATTGTTCACATGATTCAGATGTATCACTCCAAACATCCCCACACATGGGATGAGGGACTTTCATTCATCCAATATGGATATAATTGGGCACTGCACAGCTTGACCAAGAAAAATACATTCCAAGTATGTTTTGGGTTCCAACCCATGACACCAATTGATATAGCTATTCCATTCTCCACTATGGAATACACAGCTCATGGAAGCTCTGAGGCAACAAAAGTGACCAAGTTTATTGAACACATGCAGCATATCCAATAGCAATTTCATGACATCCTGGAGAAGATGAGTCAGAAGTATAACCTATGCCATGACAAACATAGGATTGCACACCATTTTGTTGTGGGCGACAAGGTTTGGTTATGGCTTCAGAAGGAATGGCTTGTAGGCCCACACAGAAATATTCAGCCTTTGTGATATGGTCCATACACCATCACCAAAAAACTTTCAAAAAATGCTTTTGAGTTGAACCTACCAGCCTACCTTGGTCTACATCCAATATTCAATGTGGAGTTCCTCAAACCATATCACCCACCTCTAATGGACACTTAAATTGTGGCAAAACAACTAGACATTGATGAGCTTGATCTACAGAGTTTTGCTCCAGTAGAGGATTAGATTGTGGATACTTGGATGAAGACAACAAGAGGACACTCTATTCTGTTGTATCGAGTGGTCAGAAGAGGCCAGCTTAGCCACCATGGTGAGTGGCTCATAGAGAATCAAATCAAGACACAGCTACCCCACCTAACAGGGAATTTTGACGCAATGGGGACCATTTCTTTTCAAGGAGGGAGGAAAGATCTAGGCAACAATTTGAGGTGACCATTTAGTGATAGTTAATGCCTCGAATTTTGTATTGTTTTCATTTTTTATTGTCCTCAAGCGATTATGTCCTTGAGCATTATATTGTTTTAATGTTTGGACATATGTCCTCGATCGTTATATTATTTTAATTTGAGCATTGTATGGTTTTAATGTTGGGACATTAAATCATCTCCTGTTAATTCCTCGAGCCATGCAATCTCTTGAGGTGGTCTTCAAAAATATGGATAAATGCATTATAACCTGAAAGGGGAAGGCAGACATCTCTTCTCAGAGATAAGCGTATGTTTTGTATTGTGGTTGTTAAGTAATATGATGTCTCTTCTCAGAGAATCCATTATTATTATGTTATTTCTATGCTATCAAAATATTCATCAACCATAAATTTTGAGTTTTGGATCAGATGCCCTATAGAGAGTCTATAATTTCTTTCTTCCTTTTAATCCCCATAGTTCTATTTTTTTCCTTTTCTTGACCAGTTTTCCTCCTTTATGCTTCTCCTTCTCTGCTTTGGTTATTGCTATTATTTGTAAAATGTGGGGATAATCCCACATTATCATCACTCTCTTTTTAATTATCTTCCTTCCCTAAGAAAAAGTCCTTGAGGAATAATAGTGATTTCAACTTATCAACTTCATCCAAGATTTCAAATCACAACAACCTCTGAACAATGACCATTGTCTAGAGATTTTGCAAGGATTATTCAATTTCATCAAATAGATTTTTATTAAAATAAAAGCAACCCAAGCTATACATAGGGTCAACATACATAAGGTTTCCTTTCTGACTATCCCTGGGGTATAAATTGCCCAAAGCAATTTCTCCCCTATCCCTTCTAGTGTCTCCTCTCCTGATCCTAAAAAGTCCTTGTTGCCCCTAGTAGAATATCCCTGGTCACTTTGGATATGGATAGCCTCTAAAATATATTTACTCCAAAGTGTCTCTCTCATTTTAACAATAAAAAGAATAACTCCTTGATAGATAAGGTCAGTAGATGGGTTATTGTTTAAATTGTTAACAAAAACCTCTAGAGACTTAAATAGGAAGAAAGGAATGCTAATAGGGTGTCCTCTAAAGTGGTTGAGTAGGAGAACATGGTGGGAGAATATGATTTTTTGATTTCCCTCGAGGGTTATATATTTTATAACCTATAAATATACACCAAGCCATTTTATTGGAAAGTCAACACAGAGAAACCCTTTTTGGTTAGAGGACTTAGGTTTTTTCTTTTTAGTACTATAAAAAATACTAAATAGCTCCTCTTTCCTTTTTTATCCTTAAAATATTTTACCCCATTATAAACTATACATGTGATTCATCCATTTATTTATTTACAGATGGTGAATTTGAGGTTGTACATCCTAATTTCTCTCTTAGACCATCCTATAGCGAAATTGTGGGAGATAGCCCTATCATGCTCTATAATCCTCTTCATGAAATTCAATATATCTCCCTTCACTATTTTCTTCCAAACATGGGGGTCATCCTTAACCTCCATACAAGAAATTAGTTCCACCCTATCATAGACACCACCCATGTTAATCTTACTATCTTCATTGTGAATTTTACAAAAAGAATTCGTAGATATCAAAACTAGAAAACCCTTATTTGGCTTTTTCAATTTAATAATGATAATTAAAACCAAACATTTATGATCGTGTGTAGCTTTAAGATGTGAAAAGATAATTATTTTGAAATACGTAACTTTATGACTATTCCCACAAAGCTTTGATTTATTAATGTTTATAATCATTAATTCAAACATTTTATTAGGATTTTTCATATTGAATGATATGTGTGACATCATTGGGAATGTCCATGTCACCATACCAATGCCTGATAGAGCCACTTGTATCCCCTATATTAGCTATCTTATCATCACCCTTATTACTTTCTCTATAGATGTGTACAATGGTCAATCCTTTGAATGAAGGTAAAAGGGATTTGACATCCTTCATTATGCTAGCAATCAACCAGGAAGTTTGAGAAGAACCATTCAAGCACTTGATAATATTAAGCAAATACCCTTCCACCCAAAGGTAATCCACTCCCATCTTAGTAGCCAACTCGATCCCTTACCAAGTTCCTGAGGCTTTTGCCACATGATTAGTTTGAAACCCTAGAGGACCCATTTATGATTATAGAAATTTTTATTGGAATTTTGAATTACCCCACCACTCCTTGTAGGACCGGGATTCCCTTTTGTCACTTCATCAAAAATCATGTTGTACCATAAATCTAGAGGGTGATTCCACTTTATCAATGATCTATCAATAATTTATTTTTGAGCTTGAGCAAGGATCACTAATTTAAATGATTTAAGAACCTAAGAAGTGTAAAAGGGAGGGGGTCATGGAAAGAAGAAGCAAATGATGACCATTTCTCCTTAATAGACACCATTATTCTCTTAAATGTCAAATTAGGGTAGGGATTCAAGTTGTCAAAAATAGAAAAAAAATGGACTTCTAGATTCCCCAAAAAATCAAGGGGGTAGTCCCAAGGGGCATTCCATTGATAAATCAATTCCTAGATAAAATTCAAGAAGACCCAAGAGGAATTAGAGAAAATGAAAAAAAAATGAATAATAAACAAGGCAAAGGGGTAGAAAAGGAAAGAATGATCAGATGATTCAACCATTGTTTTAAAAAACACACCTATTTGGAATTGTAAAACCCCTTCCATTAAGATAGACATTATGAGAATTTTTTTTTGGTAGCCAACTAATAAAAATGATTTATTTTGGGTGTCAAGAATTTTATCCAAAAAATATTCCAATTTTCCTCCAATCCTTCTTGGTCCCATAATAATTGACATCCTGATTTGACTGAGAATAGGCCAATGAGATTTTCTTTCTAAATAAATTCATTATCTTTAGGGAATCTAATAATATGAGTAATCTGAAGCTAGTTGTTTAAATCCTATAGAAAGATAATTTATTGTTGATTCATTCCTTGTTTATGTACAATCTTCCACTTTTTGTTGCCATCTACTTCCTGCCAGTATTCATGCACTTTGTGGCCTACAACCTACTTAAAAAGAATTCTAATCCCTGCTAAACTTTGAGAGGAGCTTAGAAAAATATTAATAATATAAATATCATCCCAAAAATCCACTCTATCTCCTCTTCGTATTTTCCATTTTAATCTTATTTTAAGGAGATCATTCATTTACAAATGACTTTCCAAAAAATGGACCCATTGTTAGGTCCATCTTCTAAAAGGAAACAAGAACCCTCCCTAGAATTCATATACCTAGCTTTAATTATTCTCATATATTGGTTATCTCCCTTCAACACCCTCCAAACTTGTTTGGCCAATAGAGCTTGGTTCATTGATTTCACCCTCCTGAGGTGTGAGCTCCCTTTCCCTTTGGGTAAACATAATTTTCCCCAAAAGATAAGGGGAAACCTTAAACTATCTTCTACCCTTGCAAATAATTTTTTTTATGATTGCTCTAATTTGTCCACCACTTTACCTAGAATTTCAAATAAGGACATAAAATAGACTGGGATACTCTACATGGAACTTTTGAGTAATTGTAATTTATCAGCTTGAGATAGCATAATCCATTTCCATCCTTCTAACTTCTTTTGGACCCTTTCAATTAGTGGATTCCAAAATTTGGATTTCATTTTACCTTTGAAAAGAGGGATACATAGATAGTAATAAGGGACATCTTTTATTATACACCCAAAAATCCTATAAATATTCACCTGTAAGCTAGCTAGAGTATTGATGTCAAATAAAGAAGTTTTTAGAAAGTTAACACATTATCTATACACTACCTCATAGATATTCAGAATTTTACTGAAGCATTTAACTTCTAACATTAAGTCTTCTCCCATCATTAGGGTATCATTAGCAAATTATTGATGGGTTTCTAGTATGGTATTAGGAGTCACCATGATACCCTTGATAATTCAAAAAGATCTATCAGTTTTGATGATTTTGTTGAACATTTTAGCCATCAAGATAAAAATTTAGGGTGACAAAGGGTCTCCTTGACTAAGACCTCTACCTACTAGAAAAAATCCTTTAGCAACCCCATTTATGATGATATAATACATGGGGGAAGAAATTCAAGAATAATTTAGATTCCGTACCACCTAGTTGAACCCAAAATTTTATATAACTTTGTATAAAAAGAGGCATGAGACACTATCATAGGATTTGTTCATATCAAGCTTGAATAACATTCCCTTTTTGGAAGAATTGGAATTGAGTGGATAGTTTCATGTGAAATATTGATACCATCTGTTATCTATTTGCCAAACAGAAATGCCCCTTATTATTCTACTATCAAATTATCAAAAAGTATTTGAATTCTTAAGTCCAAGCCTTTGGTATAGATCTTAGAGAAGGTGGAGTAAAGGATAACATGTCTAAAATCCTTCATTTAGTTCACTCAATGTTTCTTTAGAATCAAAACTAGAAAATTATTATTAAATTTCTAAATCATTATTTTTGATATAAAAAATTTAGACAACACTAAACAAATTTAATTTGTATAATGTTCTAAAAAAATAGGAAGAAGATAGGGGGAATCCAATCAGACCTGGGACTTTGTCTCCTTCTAGAGAGAAAATAATAGATCTAATGTCATCATTATAAGGTATACAAATAATAAAAGCATTCTATTATTGAGATATGACCCCTTGAATAAGATGTAAAACTTGTTCCTATAACCAAAATCCTAGGAGGGGATGAGTGCCAGAAGATTCCTATAAAATTTAATAATTTGCAATTCAATATACTTTTCCTCTTTATAAAGAACCCCATATTCTACCTTGATTTTTTTTTTAAAATTATGCTAGGAATTTTTAAAAGATAAATGATGGGAGTACTTAGTACTCATATCACCTTCCTTTAGCTAGTTTTTCCTATATTTTTGGTGCCAATAGATTTCTTCCTTGGCTTCCAACTTGTGAAACAAACTCAAGAAATCACTTTATTTATCTTGAGAAGAGATGTTGGAACTAGAAACATTGATATTCTCCTCAATTCTAAATAAATCTTCCTTGATTTTATTCTTTTGGGTAAAAATATTCTTGAATACTTATTTATTCCAAAGATTAAGCTTGTTCTTAACATGTTTTAGTTTCATAGCTAAGATGAACATATCTGAGCCCTGAACTAGAAACTACCACCACTCCTTTAAAGAATCATAAATAGATGGGTGGATTAACCACAATTTTTGAAATATGAATAAAATACACTTAGGTTTGGTCATATTTTCTCTTATGAAAATTAAGGGATTATGATTAGAACCAATCCTAGGAAGAGAGGAAAGAGAACTGTTGAATTGATTATCCCAATTCATAAAAACCAATAACCTATCCAGTCAAACTTGGATAAGGTTTTCTCCCACTCTCCTATTTGACTAGGTGTAGAGATTGACTTTTAATTCCACATACATGAGACCTACCTCATCTATGAATTCACTAAAGTCCATCATATTATCATTAAGTGAATATATTCCCCCTTTTTCCATTGGAGGAAGAGAAAAATTGAAGTCACTGGCCACTATCTAGTTCATATCTTTCATAGATTTCCTAATCTCAATCATGTTCAACTAGAGCATTTTTATATCATTTATATAATTAGGAGCATATATATTTGTAATAATCCACTCCATTTTATTATATCTTTGAAAAAATAGTAATATGTGAGTTAGTTTTTAACATAATCGATCCCTCGAGAGCTAGGGGTTCCAAAAAATAGTCATACCTCCTAAAGCACCACTAGAACTACTACTAAGAATTTTAACTTTACCCTAAATATTATTATTATTTTTCAAAAATTTATTCTTAGGAATATTAGTTTCTTAAAGAATAAAAGTATCAAGTTTATGTTTATAAACTATATTTCTAACCAATCTCTATTTTCCAAGATTATTTAAACCCCTTATATTCCATGATATAATCTTCATTTTTTAGTGATTAGGAATTGTTTAAGGGTCATTTTAGTACCCTTTATAACTTGTTTATCTAGTTCATTTCTTATGCCATTCATATTAGACAGTCTGCCACTATATTTTTTATTTTCTCCTACTTCTTTCTTTCTACCCTTTTTAGGTTGCATATTCATCCATTATTCCTCTACCTTTTCCTTGATTTTCTCATTGTTCTCATTCATACCTGTTAAATAAAATTTTCCTAGATCTAGATAAAAGGACTTATACGACTCTTCTTTATGGGTTGGAGTAAACAATAACTTTGTAAGAGATAATACTAGTAAAATCAGATCTCCTCCTAAAAGTAAATATTCAAAAAAGAGGAGATTTCAGAGCATCTTATCCCTCAAATTAAGACTTGTCATATTCCTAAGATTTAACTAGAATTAAAATAGGAGAAGAAAAAGTTACCTCTACTAAATTTTCTACCAAAGAGGAATGATTTGAAGGGGCCTTGACCAATTATGGTTTGATTAGGATAACCACTTTAGATTTATCTATAAATATGGGATTGGAGTGGATCTTCAAGGGGGAATACTTATTTAGGGTAAGTCAGGTTAAACTAGGAACATTCAAGGGATTCAAAATCTTTTTTTAAGAAAATATTGACAACCTCTCTCCTAAGTTGAATGGAATAATATAAAAATGGGGTACATGAGGGGGGCAAGGGAAAGGGTTCAAAGAAGGAGGTTTCTTCACTGAATGAGGAGTGGGGCTTGAGAAGGCCTCTTGGATAGAGGATAGTTTATTGAGGAGTGGTTCAAAACATTATAAGATTTAAATATATTTGAGTCTATTTTAAAAATAATTCTTTGGTTCCAAACCTCATATTTGGATATTATCTTAATCAAATGGATTAGGAGTTCATCTATGGAGATCAAAATATAGATTCTCATGGAAAAAAGTATGTATCTAGACCTAGTAATGGGATATATGGATATAGGTTGGCCAAGATATTTTACAATCCCTAGAATAACATATGGAGCCTAAAATTCCAAAGGAAATTATATATAATTAACTCAGATAGGGATATCTTACATAAATTCACTATTTAGATTTAATCTTGTTTTCCACTTGCAAAGGCAGATGTTAGATTTGCCCATAAACCATGGGCCACCTGTTAGGATCCTGATATAATCCTCTAAATTATAAAAATTAATTAAGAAAAAAGTTTTTAGGAATGGTGATGATACTAATCTGTCACTTAGGATGTCATTTAAAGTTTTCCCATTTCTTGAAGGAATCGATGTTAGGTCTAAAATCATTAAATTTGGCTAAAAGAGAGTTTAACAGTGAGGATTCAACATTATTTATGACTATATTAGGGACATTAATACATACCTCCTCACTTTCTTAGGTGGAGACCAATGGTGAGTCTTTAATGATATTACTTTTTGGTCGATCTTCAGACACCATGTCTACCCATGATATTGATTTCTTCCCACCTAGATGATCAAAAAAAAATTCTGTAGATGTGATAGGTAGATCATGTCCTAAAATAGGTGAAGAAGTTGGTACCTCCTTCATGGGATCATCCTCGGTCTACAACTTTCCTTCTTCCCACCCCACCCATCTCTATAATTCAAAATTCCACCCATAGTGTTCTCCATTCTCATAATTCTAAATTCAAAACTAGCATATTAATTGTAGGATAGTAATGCAATTCATTTTGAATGCCAACTGCATATAGGATTTCCCACTAAAAGAACATAGTATAAAATAATCTTGTTACATTATTGAAATATTAATGCACTTTCAATATTCTTAATTATTATTTCATATTTTTTAAAAAGTGGATCACTTTATATCACAAAGAGAACTCATTAACACCTCTAACAAGTAACAAAGATTACACACAACAACCATCATGATATACTTATTAGATTCACTTTCCACATTAAATGATGATCCAAAAACAATGATAATAATTCCCAAACATCCATAATTTTAATAGAGTCAATAATTACTCTACTTAAAAACCACACCAGGGAGTAAAAACGTCGAAAAGACAATTCCAAAATGGATAACATGTGTATATGAAAATTAATTCATACAAGTAATTAGTTGTTATGTGAATAATAATCCAAATTTATAAAATCATGGTTAATAACCCCCAGAACCAAAGGAGTAATATATAAAAAACTAAAATTAATTCTTCTATTTTGCTCAAAAAACTATTTACACAATAACATCATAATAATAAATGTTTTCAAAAAAACAAATTAGATTTAGGAATACATTTCATTCATCACAAGGAAGAAATTAATAGATGTAATAATTAGGTTCATATGAAATTTACAAAAAACTAATTAATGTGCATTTTTACACTATAAGTATTCAAAAACATTTGTTCTGGTTTTAGTTTAGAATCACTTTGGCATTCAAACAAACTATCAAACTTTTCAAATACAAACACAGACTGTAACTGATGTAAAGGAAATGGTATACCAAATATTTAAATATCAGGATACAAATTTCAAACACAAGAAAAATGAACTAAAATAATAAAATAAATTCCATTGATTCCACTCCCTTTAAATTCTGTCAACAAGTGCTTGAACTTAGTAAGATAGTCTACAATAGATGAAAAATATCCAAGATTGAGAGAAGTGATATCTACTTCAAGTTTCATAAATCTCATATGATCCACCTTACCAAATAAACCTTTTAATTTTTCTAATATTTTTTGAAAGGATATTTAGAACCTTTCAAATGAAACAAAAGACTATCACTTACATAAGTTCCAATGAAACCCTAAACACTCATCAAATTTGCATTGGTGATAAAAAATTCCATATTCTCTAGTGAACATTGATTGTGTTGTAGTCATTAAGTCCCACAATCCTTTGTGTTTAATGAGTTTTTCCATTTTTTATCTCCACATGTGGTAATTATGTGTTGTTAATGGTTTATACTGATATAAATTATAAGAATAATCCATTCTAAGAAATCACCAAAGAGCAAAAGAATGCAAAAAGGTGTAAAAATCAACACCAATACAACCCCTGAAAATATTTTGTATTGACCCCCCTCTGCCCCCCCCCACCCAAAAAAAAATAAAAATAAAAATTGTCGCTTTATATTTTAGTATGTTTTACAAAATAAAACACCAATAAATTAAGTGTAAAAAATATACACTTTTGAAAAACACAACACTAGATTTCAAGTTACCGATCAAAAGATATATTTTTTACAAAATTTATCATCATAGATGGGTCAAAAAATAGTTACACCAAAAAATTAAAATGATTTGGAGAAAAATAATTTTAGAAGAGATTACAAAACCAAATTCAAGGGCTAGAGTTAAACCCTCACTATTAGGAATAAAAAATTAAGCCCCCTCCACATGACCATAGTATATGACCAAGGAGATAATAATGAGGATGAGAGATTACACTTTTTATTGATTTTATTGATGTAATCCAAACCCTACAATAAAAAATACATGGATCTTCCTACCTCCCATCATATAAAATAAAAATGACTAGATATATAGAAAAAAAATTGCTCTTACAATGAATTCCACAAATGAATGATTATAACACCTTAAGCTATGGTAACATGAAAGGAATAATAATCATATTGTTTTAAGCCACAAATATCTATGGTGTTAATAGAACATCACATTCATAAAAAATGTTTTTAAATTAATTCAATGGCATATACTTATAAATACATATGCAAAACAAAGAACAACAATATCATATATTATATCTCCAAAGCTTGTCCAATACAATGAATATGCCTTGTATATAGAGGCAAGTAATATCAATCCTAACTAATAAATAAATCTAAGTGATCAATCATAACTAAGAGATCAAGATAAGTGATCAATCATAACTAAGAGATCAAGCTAAGAGATCATACCTAAGACTAAGAGATAACTATACCTAAATGATAGAAACAACTAGTAAATATACCCATAATATCTAAGAGATAAATATGTATATATCATAATATATAAAATAAGATAAATAAAATATCCACCCATAAATGGGTGGGAATAAATAAATAAAAGGAAATAATAAATCACCTAGGTGAACATGAGCTAAGTTAAATAACCTAGTCTAATAGATGTTTCTTAAGGAATAACCATATATTTAATTTAAAATATACACTACCATGTAAGCAATATCATAATGGTAGATTATCAAACAAGTATAAGAAAATTGTTAGATAAATAATTGACACATTATTATTAAGTATGCAATACCAGATGGTTGGTTTACCATAGTTTCAATAAGCAACAAATAATGCTATTACTAAGGAAACATATATAATATGTGTATATATAAGGCATGAACCCCATATAAAAATTCCTTATGTGCATCCTGAGGGATGAATAACCATGTATTTACCTACCAATCAATACAATATTAAAATAATCACAACAATTCTATGGAAACTAACTTTATTTCACAATTTCTAGCCATAGGTTATTGAGGCATTTTGTCAAAAAATTAGTGACCAATATCCATGAGGTGTTTAACAAACCATAAAACTAAAATAAATTATTATATTTTGATCACAAAACTATTTTAACAATAGCAATACAACAAAAAAAGTTTTCAAACAACAACTTAGCTTAAGGAGTACATATCATTCATCACAAGGAAGCAATTAATTGCTGCAATAATCAAGTTCATATGCAATTTACAACCAAATATTTAAGGTGTGTTTTTCCACTATAAGTTTTCAAAAACATTCATTCTTGTTTTATTTTAGAATCACTTTTTCATTTGAATAAAGTAACACACTATTCAAAAAGAAACACACACTGTAACAGATGTAAAGGGATATACCTAGTATTTATACATCAAGATGTATCTTTAAAACACAAGTATAATGAACTAAAACAAGAACATTTTTACCATTGATTGTATTTAAGGAAGAGACATATATTTATTACACAAAATCCACTACCATGTAAGTAATATCATAATGGAATAATATAAAACAAGTATATGAAAATTATTAGCTAAACACTTATCACATTAATGCAAAGACCATGGTATTAGATGATTGGTTTACTATCATTTAAAGCATGCAGTAAAATAATATGATATTACCAAGGAAGCATATATAATATGCATAAATAATTCATGATCCCCATGTAATATTTTTTTCTATGCATCATGAGGGACCAATCAATAGAAGATTACAAGAATCATAACCACTATAGAAACCAACCTTATTTCAAAATTTCTATCCATATGTTATTGAGGCATTGTGTTAAACAGTTGGAAACCAATATCCATGAGGTGTTTAAAAAACCATTTCCAACCATAGGTTATTAAGACATTTTATCAAACAATTAGGAACCAATGTTTGTGAGGTGTTTAACAAACAATTTCAAGCCATAGGTTATTGAGGCATTTTGTAAAGTAATTAGAAAACAATATCCATGAGGTGTTTAACAAACCATTTCTATCCATAGGTTATTGAGATTTTTTTCAAACAATTAATAACCATTTCCATGACACGTTTAAAAAGTTATTTCTAGCCATAGGTTATTTAGTCATTTTTTCAAACAATTAGCAACTAATATCCATAAGATTTTTGAGAAACCATTTTCAGCCATAGGTTATTATAGAATTTTTTTAAACAATTAGAAATAAATGTAATCAAACATTTAGCCATAAAAATCAACTTTCAACTATCATTACCCAATACACAAAATCTTCTTGGGTAGTTGCTAGAATACAATCAACATATACAAGCAATGTTATGCCATAACTCAACATCCATGTAATATACCAAAAATAGAATTTAGGGTTATATCCTAATTTTATTTTAAAACTATAATACAAAAAGTTTAAAAAATAACAATTTCAAGAACATGCCCTACAAACTACCTTAGACTGTGGCATAAGGCCATGTGGTTATATCAAAACATACCCATAAGGTTCTATTTATCAATAGAGTTTAAACAAAAAAGTTATTACGTTATATATTTTCATATTTAAAACCCACAAAATTATCAACATAATAAAACAACATGCATGATATAAATGTGGAATATTTCCTTTCTCTATCCTAGTATCTTCCTCTTTCAAGCACTGCACCCTCATCAATACTAGTTTGGAAATAAAGACTAAGCTACCAACCATTACCAGAAGTAACAACTTGTTTTTATCACATTTACAACCCCTTCTCATGGATTCAACATAGATGAATGGTTTACTACTTTATAAAATGCCCAGTCCAAACCCTACCATGCTCATTTTTATTTATTTCAACTTTTTTTCTAGCTACCTATTTAGTTGACACCTCTTCAATTGGTTGTCTTCTCCTGAGGGAAACACATGGTATTTCTCTTCCTTATTTATTACTATCCCCCATAGTTTTATAAGTGCACAAGCTTAAATCCTAACATGTTATTTCTTTTTATTTATTTATTTACCCCTTTCCATAATGGACAACCAAATGAATGTCCTTTTGGCCAAAGTAAACACTTTAAAATAAAATAAAAATATTATCACATTTAATAAATGGGTTGAGGACCATTATTCCTAACCAATAACCAAAATAAAATCTCATGATTAAACCCTTATCTAAGGTCCAAGGACATAATTTAAATCAACTATGGTCCAAGTCCTTTATTCTCAACAAGGAATGTAATTAATCTCATAATGTTAATAAACCAAAGGGACCCCCACATAGTAACACGAACATGCTAAAAAAATACAATTATAACCAACATAAACCTTATCTTTAATCAAGACTATAGTAATGATAAACAAATGATTAATATGATAAATGCACCAACTATAACAAATAAAACATTTGTCTAATCAATATTATCCTCATAGTCAACAAAATATTATAAAACTCAAGCCACTAATTATAACTATTTTAATAATAATATAAACCAAGGCCATATTCATATAAGTTCAAACATCATAGAGATAAGTCCAAATTCTAAGATTAACTAGTAAACCAATTTCCAAAGAATCAAGGCAATACATATGAAGAAGGCATAATTGAAAACTAGTCAATGATAACCATGATAAAGGGGTCATATACATATTTAGTCAAAGATAATATTATGGTACAAAGTCATACCTAATAAAATATCATTTTAACATGAGCTTACAACATTAACATGGATCAAATGACTATTCAAAAATCAAGAAAGTCTTGTGCGAAAATAGATAATAACCACATGTTAAACTATACATAAGCACCAAGAGTGATAATAAGATTATTATAGAAAATAAATGAGATAATCTAAACACTCATATTGATCGCTTGATAAACTTATGAGTGTTTAGAAAGATAAAGAAAAAGATAAAACTATATTATTGATTAGGCAATAATTTTAGAACATAATTTTTCAATATTTAGATACATCCTTTCCATTTTACTTCTTGTCAAAGGAAATCAACAAGTTTCATATTCAAAAATCTTAATTATAATTTATTTAGACTAGTTTATTTCCCTTTCCCTTACAATAATTGAATTATTTTTTATTAGAAAATAAATCACCAAAGCATTAAATATTGTAGTTAGTAGCATATTTCTATTGCATATCCATTGACACAACCTTATTATGTTGTTCACAACTTGAGACATTTGCTACATCAGTTTTCATTATGCATAATACTACATTAATATAACAATAATTGATCACAAAGAGATTCATGTCATAATAGTACATAATGGTAAATAAATGCAAATTTAAGAGTACAATCTCAAGTAATATGTTAACCTTAACTATAAAAATGTACAACTTAACATACATAACATTAAATATATCCACCTAATATAAAACTACATAATAAAATATCATTCATTTTGTAACCTAAATTGACTTTACAAAATCATACAATGGTGTCAATTTTCATAAATGTAATAGTTCAATAGAGCTTTTATAGTATTACTGTTGAATCAATACAATAATGATGGATACCAAAATAGTGAAATCAACCACTATGGGTTAATATAAATATGTTATTAGCCACTACTAAATAATATGACATTGCCATCAACCACCATTGAAAAACATAATAAATTGATGTATTAAATGTTTATTAGTTAATTGAGCGATCATATCTCAAATAGATCTAAGTATGTAACTATCTTTAGTTATGATAATCTATTACAAAGGAAGGATTCATCACTCAAACATTTCCTCCAACTTCATCTCCCTAGTAGGAGTGATTCACCACACATCTCCCAACCACTACTAAATAATATGACATTGCCATCAACCACTTTTGAGTAACATAATAAATTGATTTATTTAATGTTTATTGGTTTATTAAGTGATCCTATATCAAATATATCTAAGTATATAGTTATTTTTAATTATGATAAGTTATTACAGAGGAAGGATTCATCACTTAGACATTTCCTCTAACTTCATCTCCCTATAGGGAGTGATTCATCGCACATCTTCCGACCATTGGAAATGATGCTTTCCTTCATGAAGGGTCATATGTGGATATCAAATCAATGTTTGGTATAATCTCTATCATCTAAAATAGTCATAAATACTCTATAATATGTCCTTTATCTTCTATGACATCACACACATGTGAATCAGAATGATACATTGGATAGATAATGTATACATCTATAACATTACTTTGGCCAAAGTTTTTATTATATTTATCATCTTTCTATTAATTCAAGTCCATACACAACCAGACTCTCTACTAAATACATCATCCTA
Organism: Torreya grandis; assembly: GCA_037957365.1. Lineage (NCBI taxonomy): Eukaryota > Viridiplantae > Streptophyta > Pinopsida > Cupressales > Taxaceae > Torreya > Torreya grandis. The sequence continues at coordinate 4,613,736 of JARHVA010000618.1, forward strand.
CATGTTAACTGATAATGAGTACTTTCTACAAAGGCTTCCTACCTTTTGTTATTCATTACTCTATAACAAGGAGGATGGGTCACTAAACAATCATGCAAAATGAAGTAACTATACATATGAATATATGCCCAAATAATTTAAGTGACCATAGTATACTTTATGAAGTCCTCAACAAAAAATCTAGGAGCACAATAAACTCAATATGCAAAGCATAATTAACACCAAATAACTCATTAAATAACTCCAAATATATGTGATATAATTTTTATATAAAGGTTTACCAAATTCATGCACTAAGGTACTATATGGTACCCTAAATATGACTTTAAAAAGTACTTCTTTGTCCTAATCATAATTACACATTGATTAATGATTTAAATTTAGATATTTACATATATTATGCTTACAATATTATTAATACCCAATAGTTTTAGGTAGAAGAAATAACTTCCATATGCTATTGTAATATGTTTTAGGAAAACTAGTATGCTAGTTACAAAATTTAAAATCATACTCATATTGTGAGCATATACAACAAATAAAAGGTACACCCACCTCTAGCCCCAAAATAAACTTTTATTTTAATGAATGCTATTGACACTCATAGACAACCCACTTTATTTGGTGCCACTGCCATGGAAATAAAACTCATTTAAGAGAAAATCATCTTGATATAAAAATGAGACAAAATTTGTTTTCCAAAATGATAGATAAAGTAAACATGACCCACCTAGTATCACTAATCCATCCCACAAGATGAAGACAATACCTACCACCTTTGTATGTATGTGGATGGGTGTTAAGTAGAACCCCATAAGGTTCTCAGTCCCTTTCAACAATTTATTACTTTAAACTATAAATTTATCAGTTTTAATGCCATTACATTATATATTCATAGTGTGTTTTCTCAATCACAGTGTGTCATGGTCTCATGAATGAGTACATTAAGTTGAGTGTTCAAACATAGCACTCTAATACCACATGTAATATCCCTCCAATTAGGTACAAAAAAAAACTCACATAATTTTCTCTCTCTTTTTTAAACAAATGCATAACACCCTAATCACATAGATCAAGACATTATTCCAAAATTAAAATTCACTTGCAAGGTTAAGTGTTCATACAATTATTCTAAATAATGGAACTACAACACTCTTTGTCGAAGAAGGGTAGTTATAATAAATGACAAATTGACCTTGAGGATATTAAACCTTATTTACATGCAATGAAAGATAATCTAAGGATAGCCAAGACCTTCCAAGTTATGCTTGGCGCCAAAATATCTACTAAAGACAAGTTACCAAGACTTCCAAAATAGTGTTGCAAAGGCATAAAATAATTTCTTATCCAAATAAATCTTAAAGGGATTTTGAATCCAACATATAACATGTTTCTAAATGGAGAAAGAGACCACTAAGGTTCATTCTTAATAAGATTTATTAAATAAAATAACTATGTGATCAAATGTTAAATAAAGCATTGACTTCACAAGTCACAACATAATTCGATTGTCACAATATTCACAAAAGCTGAGTCTAGTCAAGATTAAGGTGACATAAATAAAATTTCCAATCGTCAAGAATAACTTCTCAAAAAGAGCCCACAAATCACTTTTTCTCATGATTCCTTCTCAAAAATAAATAATCAATTATTCATTTGGTAAAGGAAAAGATAAAAAAGATGATAATTATAATTCTTTAATATTTATTTTCAAAAGGCAACTGTCTTAAAAATAGATAACATAAACACATCAATTGCAACTTCCTTGACCAACATTTTATTATATTAAGGGTTCCTTAATGGTGGGAGCTCAAATAATAAGGATATGGGTTAAACAAGAAATGACTTTCTATCTTATCAACCACCAGTATAAGAGGATGATACAATAGATATAAAAAATATAACTTGCACAAATTATAAGGAGTAATAATAAATGTGCACCTTTTCAATACAACTACAAATAATCAATTTTAAATCTTTAAAAAAACTAGAATTAAAGTTCCCAATCTACCTCAAGCGAACCAAAAGAGTAAAAGTTAATGCAAACTAAAATTATAAAGCCAATCTCTTGGAATACTTGGATCAAAATCCCATGACCAACCATCAAACCTAAACATGAACTAAATAGGTCATAACCATCAATATGAAAACTAATCACAAATTCCAATAATTTCATTTACTATGCTACTTTCCCAAGATTTAATATTGATAGAAAAAACAACATAAAATCCATATAGAAGCATCTAGACATAATAACTTCCAACTCTATATTACTATTTAGCTGAATGATTTAGTTTATATTAAACTAAACCTATCTCCACATTTCCATTTAATTGCATAAACTTATTTTTACCATTGATACGAAAAATTCATTTGAGATCATTCATATGCAATATGATTTGAATAAAAAAGAGTGTTTAAAGCATTTTGATCAAATCTTGTAAGATCATCCTTCATTTCTATCCATTTAAGGCTATCATTCAATGAAGACCTAGATATGATCCATAAGGAAACAAATCTATTATACATACATGCTAGGATTAAAAATAGAATACAACTATAGTAAAACATAATTTATTTACACCACTTATAAGTATATAATTAAAAACCATATAACAAAAGGAGAGATAAACAAAAATATCTTTTACTTAAATTATTTAAATGGAAGAAGATCCATTCAAATTAATCCTCTTATTGATATAATTAGGTTAAATAATCTATTATAATTGTAGTACCAAACAACCATACCAAATCAAAAGAAATTATTGAATATTTTATTCTATCCTTTCAAATCTATACACTAATATTAATCAGGAATGATAGAACTTGATAAAAAAATTAAGTTGATTGACTCAATGCCTAAAAACTAAGAGTTTAACATAATAAGGATAGTAGCCACAAACTCAAGAAAACATTTTATTCATAAATAAATATTTTCTTAGAATACATTAAAACCACATAGAGTAAGACTACCAAGTCAACAATTTACTCAACTAGCACACCCAATAGTGGTTGAACATGGAAGTACGTAATAACCAATGAAATTTTAAAATAGTATCAAAATAATATCCATAAAAGACTCAAATAGAATGTACAACCCACTTTATAATAGAAGTGGCAACATGGTGTTTTCCAATCACTAAGTAGAATTCCAACTATAATTATAATATAATGCAAATAGAAAAAATAAACACTGTCTTTGTCATTTTGAACCCCATCTTGGGCTTTGATAATAATGAGTAAGGCATGCCAACCAGGAATTAAAGACAACTAGATAAACACATTCAAAATATTAAAATTTGTTTGTAACACAACACCTGCACTAAAATATAGCAATAAGTGCATCACTTTAAAGTTGGCATTGTTCATCTCTAGGTAACATTCTAAAATTTAAAACTAACTTCAAAAAATCATGCTTAAAATACCTTGTCTTAAGCATAAGTTGTACAATAGTATTATAACTTATGTTTTAATAAATAAGATCACCATGTACAACTTTACAACTGATGAAAAGGTTTATAATAGCCAATAATCTCAATAATCATCAAATCCTTTCATAAATATAAACCTCATCAATGACTAACAAATAAGTCACATATAAGATATATCAATGTTTTAATTTAAAAATTAGCATATTAATTATAAGATAGTAATGTAATTTATTTTGAATGCCATTTATATCTAGGCTTTCTTGTTAAATACATGGTATAGAATAGTGTTGATACCTTATCAAAATATTAATGCACCTTCAATATTCTCAACTATCATTCCATTTTTTTAACAAGTGATTCATTTATAATACAAAGATAACTCATTAATACCTCTAGTAGGTAAGATAACTTACACACAATAACCCATCATGATATCATCACAAAATTCACTTTCCATGTTAAATGATGGTCTAAAAATAATAATAATAATTTACAAACTTCCACAAGGTTAACGTAATCAATAAGTACTCTACTTAGAAACCATACTAGGGAGTACAAGCCTCCAAAAACAATGATAATAATTTCCAAACTTCCACAAAATTGACATAATCAATAATTACTCTATTTAAAAAACCATACTAGGGAGTACAAGCCTCCAAAAGAAAATTCCAAAATGGAGAGTGTGTATATTTCAAATTGAAATCATATGAGCAAACAATTGATATGCATATAATGATCCACCCTTATAAATAAATCTTAATAGCCCCACAAAACAAATGAGTAATACACATAAAATTAAAATAAATTATTCTATTCCAATAAAAAAAACTATTTGTATAATAACATTATAACAACATATGTTTTTAAAGAACAACTCAACTTAAGGAATTCATTTTGTTAATCATAAGGAGGTAATAAATTGATACAACAATCAACTTCATATGCAATTTAAAACCAACTATTTAATGTGTGTTTTTACACTAAGCGTTTAAAAACATTCATTCTAATTTTAGATTAGAAGTAATTTTACATTCGAACAAATTTTTGCACTTTTCAAAGAGAAATACACATAGTGACTGATGTAAAGAAAGGGATATACCCAACATTTATACATCAAGATGCAGCTTTTAAACACGAATAAAATGAACTAAAACACAAAATATTTAATACATATCCATATATTTAAAGAAGATCCATATATTTAAGGAAGATCCATATATTTAATACACAAAATATACTACGATGTAAGTATTATCATAATGGAATAATATCAAACAAGTAGAAAGAACTACCATCTAAATAATTTTCACATTATTTCCAAGTACACAGTTAAATATGGTTGGTTTACTATAGTTTTCAACATGCAAGAAAATAATATGCTATTACCAAGGAAGAAAATACAATATGTATAAATAAATAATGACTCCTATATAATAATTCCTTCTATGCATCATGAGGGTTGAATAATCACATCTATACCTACCAATCAATAGAATATTACAAGAAGAACAAAAATTATGAGGAAACCAACTTTATTTCACAATTTCTATACATAGTTAATTGAGCCATTTTCTCAAACAATTAGCAACCAATGTCCATGAGGTGTTCAACAACCATTTCTAGCCACAGGTTATTGAGGCATTTTATCAAACAATTATCAACCAATGTCGATAAGGTGTTTAAAAAATAATTTTTAGTCATAGGTTATTGAATTATTTTAACAAAAAATTAGAAACCAATATCCATGAGGTATTTAATAAATGATTTCCAGCCATAGGTTATGAAAGTATTTTATCAAACAGTTAACAACCAATGTCCATGAAGTGTTTAACAAATAATTTCTAGCCATAGGTTATTGAGACATTTTGTCAAACAATTAGAAACCAATATCCATAAGGTGTTTAACAAACCATTTCTAACTATAGGTTATTGAGGTATTTTTTCAAACAATTATCAACTAATGTATTCTAACATTTAACTAGAATAATCAACATTTAACTGTTGTTACCCAATAAAAAAAATCTACTTGGATACTTAATATAATAAACCCAATATATACAATCAATGTTATGCCATAACTCAACATCCATGAAATATACCAAAACTAGAATCTAGGGTTATACCTTGATTCTATTTTAAAACTAGAATACATGCAATTTCCAAAATAACATTTTCAAGCACATACCTTATAAACTACCCTAGACCGAGACATCTACTCCTATGGGTATATCAAACTATACCCATATGGTTCTATTTCTCAATAGGGTTTAAATAGAAAAAGCGACTGTATTATTTATTTTGAGATTTAAAACCCATAAATTTATCAAGAGAAGAAAGTAACATACCTAATTTAAACATGGAATCTTTCCTTTCTCTAGCATGGTATCTTCTTATTTCAAGCACTGCACATTCCTTGATACTAGTTTGAAAACAAAGCCTAATCTACTAGCTATGCCCACAAGTAACGAGTTGTTTTTATCACATTTCCAATCCCTTCTCATGGATTCAACACTGATGAATGGTCCATTGATGTAGAAAATGTGCAGTCCAAACCTTACCATGCTCATGTTTATATATTTAAACATTTTTTTGGCCCACTGCCCCCTTTAGTTATCACATCTTCAATTGGTTTTCTTCCCTTGAGGAAACACCTTTTATTTATCTTCCTCATTGATTACTATTCCCCACAATTGTATAAGTATGAAGACCTGAACCCTAGCAAGTTATTTATTTTTATTTATTTATTTCCCACTTGACATAATGTTCAACCAAATGAATCTCTTTTTGGCCAAAGTAAATAATTAAAACAAAATCAAATTATTATCACATGGTTAAGCCCTTACCATGGTTAGAATACCATAATTTAATAATTATGGGTCAAGGACCATGATTCCTAACTAAGAATCAAAATAAACTATCATGATTATGCCCTTATATAAGGTACAAGGCTATAATTTAAATCAAACATGGTCCAAGTTTTTTTCCTCAATAAGGAAGGCAATGAATCTCATAATGATTATAGAGCAAAGTGACCCCCACATAGAAACACAAACATTATAAATAAAATAAAATTATAACCAACATAAAACTTATATATAATCAAGACTATAGTCATGATAAAAAAATGATTAATATGATTAATGCACTAGTTATAATAAATAAAACATTGTTATAATCAAGATTGTCCTCATAATCAACAAATGATTAAAAAACTCAAGGCACTAATTATAACTATTTTAATCATAATATAAATAAAGGCCTTATTCATATAAGTTCAAACACCATAGAGGTAATTCTAAGGTCTAGGATGAATTACTAAACCAATTGCCCAACAAGATATCAAGGAATTTCATTAGAATAAGGCAAATTGACAATTAATCAATGATTGTCTTAACAAAGGGGTCACATACATATTAAGTCAAGCATAATATTATAGTACAAATTCATACCCAACAAAATATCACATTAACATTATCTAGCAACATGATTTTATAATATTAACATGGATCAAAGGACTCTTCCAAAATCAATAAAACCTCATGTTAAAACATAGATAATAACCATGCATTAAATTATGCTTAAGCACCAAGAGTGATAATATTATTATATAAAATAAATGAAATAATCAAAATCTTAAGGATATTCAAGAACCTTGGCCTCTCCCATGAGCCCAAGTTGTTTTTGAATAGGAATTAGTTAAGTTAATTAATGCTAACTTATTCTTTACAATTCAGTGAACACAATCATCTATGAGCCAATGATGGTTGCCTAAGAAACTAAAAATTATTATATATGTGTATAATGTTGATCACCAATAAGTGACCTAATTCTAACCTAGAGAAAATGAGATGTAACACTGCTCACTGCTAAACTTGCTGATGATTATGTATCCAAATAAATTGATAGTGTCTAAAATATGTCTTAATATTTTGGTGTGAGGTTAGTCCATGGTGTGAGAAATATTTTTTGGGAGTTTTTGGAAATGAGGTTTTTCAAAGTGAAAGAGTTTAAACTTATATTTATAACTCACTTGAAACCCATGATTTTTTACTCCATATCTCATTTTGTGTATGAAGGGTTAAGGAATAATAAGATTATATTTCCCATGGAGGTGACAATGGAAAATTAGGTTATGTGTTTCTTCATACAACATGTGAATGGGTTGTGTACAGAGGAGATGTTCTATTTCAAAGGAAGTTTGAGCAATAGTGAAGTCTTGGTGAAAGGAAAGACTCTAAAAAACATACAAGAAATCAAAGATTTCAAAAATATTGGCGTGGTGATGGTGATGGGCAATGACAAGGTATTTTATGGGATGCACTTGAATAAGATTGAGAAAATACACATGAAAAAAGGTGAGCTTGAGCAATGGTGAAGTAGTGTGGAATGGAAATTCCACATAAAACATACACACATTGAAATATTTCAAGGTGGGATGGGTAATGTTGGTAATGGGAAATCATAAGGTATTTTAGGGAATGAACTTAAAAAATCCTAGGTAAATTCATGTACAAAGTTATTGATGTGGTACATTTGTCAATGCAATTTTTAGCTTTCATTGAAGTACTTTAGTTACTTAATAAATGATTGGAATAGTTATAATGATAATGAAAATAAGGGTGAACTATCCAATAAGTCCTCTTAAAATGTAGATAATATACCACATGTCAATTTAGATGAAGTCTTGGTATGATCAATAAAATTTAATTACCTTTTCAAGCCAAATTACTTCATTTCTCTAAAAAACTCTTGAAGTTCATCTCCATAATTCCTTTGTTATATAAATACCTTGAATTTCATTAACATCATGACCCTTTGAACCTACACAACAAGAAACATTATCTAATATATATTGAAATTATAATTAAGTATATAAATTATATAAAAATATAATATATTTTCATAAATATATATTAGATAGTGTTTCATAAACACACACACACACACACACAAATTAATACTAATAATAGATATAGATTCATAAAATAATATAAATAATATATATTAAAAATAAATATATAATACTAATATAATATTTATATAGTGTATTATATATTATATAGTATATAATATTGTATATTATTATGTGAATGAGATGTAGAAGGGTTGGTTAAGTGGGTTTTTTGTTCCAAAGCCCACCCAAGTTTTAATCTCATAGGGAGTTTATAGGTTAGATGTGGATTTTTGAGTTAACATAGTGGTTTCAATGGTCGGTGGTGGTTGTTTGTTTTGGTTTAATGGTTCTCAAGGATTGGGCCCCCTGATTATGCTGTAGACCTAGTTTGTAGCTCAAATCAAAATTAATTTGAGCAGGGGTCCCATCAACCTTGATATCTATCAAAAAAAGTATATATCATTATAATATGTTATATAATATATACTATATAATATTTATTATATTACATATTATAATTTTATAATCTAATACTATATACTAAACTCTATAATTATAATTACATATTATTTTTTTTGCTAGGTAAAGAGGGTTGGAGGGTCCCTCACCCATTTTACTAATCGAGGAAAATCAAGGAAAAAAGATTAAAATCCTATCAAATGACAATGACACTCAAAATACCAAAAATTTTCCAAAGACCCATAAAGGAACCAACAATAACACAACAAAAAACAAAGCAAAGACCCACCAAACCCAAACCATAAGAACACCACCAAAATACCAGTAATAGCACACTAAACATGTAATCACACAAAAATAATGACCGATAAACAGCCTTCAACCACCAATGTGCCATCTCCATGCTTTTTACCCTCCCCCCCTCTTAGAAGGACCACCAACCACCATAATGTTTGTGGAAATAGAAGTTTAAACATCCTCAATAACCATAGCTTCCAAATCAGTCCCCTATGGTAATGTGGATTTTATCCTCCATCTTGACATACCCACCCATTTAAACTGAGATTCCTTCCCAGGATGGGTGTCCCTCTCATACTGTCAAATGATTGCACATGAGTGTTAATGTCACCCATCATCAATTAAAAATCCCATCCCCCATAAATATTGGATCCTATTGTGGAAGTAGGGTATATGCTCTAAAGAGTCATGAGAGCATCTTAATAGTTGAAGATAAGCGTAGGTATTCCCTACCATGTAGATCCATCACAATTGACACCGAGAATGAAGGGCCCCCAAGTCCAGTAATGGCACTCAATAATTGGATGGGCCAAGAATCTATATCTAGGATTGCAAGTCTTTTAAGTGAGCCATAAGAGTTTCAAATCTATCATCTAGATCCTGAAAGGTCCTAAATGGAACTAGACCAATGTTCACCATCCCATAAAAACTCAAGAGCCTTTGACCTTTAGTGTAAAATCCTCCATAGTAGCCTTGACCCCCACATGGAACAACTCTTAAATAAACCTATCAATAATCATCATAGTCAACTCCTTGTCCATATAAGTATGAATAAAGTTCCCCATGAAAGTTGATGCCACCAAAGGATTCACATTGACCGTACAATTCATCTCTAGAAAGACCTATCCCATGACTTCCTTAATTGCATGCAAGACATTCCTAACCTGAATGATGAAGATACATTTTAGATTGGCATCCAAAACTTTCCCCTTAAAGGCCATCTCATGCTTTCTCATGATGACATAAAGGGGGGCTTGTTGAGGACCACCTATAAAATGTATTCCATGGTTTTATCTAGTCAGCTTCCAACTCTTTTAGTATCCAAAATATAAGTTATTGAAAAAACAAATTATTGTGTCTGAAAAACCAATGGCCATTATCTCAAATTAGATCAAAAGACATGGGGTCATCAAATAATGTGAAAAGGACATTTACCATGCTTTAGTAGTCACCAAACACAAAACCCTAGGCCCAAGATCCCCAAGCACAACATAATCATGACGGAACATTCAATTCACACATATTCTAATCACTATAAAAAATCAACTCCTAAGGTTGATTGATGCCTTTGTTTGCCAACTCATTGGCCACCTGATTTGATTCATAGAAGCAACGCTTGGCTTCCTAGCCATTTAAATAAGTTAGACACTCCCATGCCCAACTCATAATATTTTACAAGTTCTAAGATCCCACCTTCCAATTCCTTAGATCTTGAATGATAACCATCTAGTCCCCTTTGATGATGACTCATTCATTCCCACATTGGCACACAAGCTTGAGTCCTAAAACTAAGGCTTGGGCCTTAGAATCATTATTATTTATAACCACAAAAATTTTCAAATATACTTTAATGAACAATCCTACACAATATCAAATGACACAACCTTCCCCTGATGTTTTAGGGTTTCCCCAGGTGGCATCATCTAAATTAAGTTTGAACATCTCTAGAAGAGGTGGCATCTAATCCATTATACCTGCACGCTTAACAACTTTGACAATGCAACTGATCCATTAATGAGATAACTACATATTATTAATATTATATACTTATAATATATAATTAATAATTTAAATATATATATTAGTAAATTATGTAATAATAATAATGTGATATATATATATATATATATATATATATATATATATATATATATATATATATATTAGCTGTGTATGCACATGGGTTAGAAATTTCTCCATGAGGTTTTTACATGCCTTCGTACTAATTTATCATATTTTTAAAAACCCAAAAGAAAACATTTGAAATGTAATTATATTTTACATGCTAACTTGCATTGATATATATATATATATATATATATATATATATATATATATATATATATATATATATATATATATATATATCAATGCAAGTTAGCATGTAAAATATAATTACATTTCAAATGTTTTCTTTTGGGTTTTTAAAAATATGATAAATTAGTACGAAGGCATGTAAAAACCTCATGGAGAAATTTCTAACCCATGTGCATACACAACTAATAAGGAGTAATCACAAGATTGTGCACTAAATATATGTGCACATAATTAAATCCCTAAATATAGCTTAAACTATATCTAGACACACACACACTCTAATTAATATTAATAATAGGCATAAAACAATAATATAATGTAAATAATATTAATAATATATATTAAAAAAGGTGTTATTTATATAAAGTATTATACATAATTAATATATTATAGAGTATATAATATTATATATTGTTATAATATGTTATATAAATATAATATATATTATATAATATTTATCATATCACATATTATAATTGTATAATTTAATGTCATACATTAAATTATATAATTACAATTATATATTATAAATATACATATAATTATTACAATAACAATAATAATAATAACACAAGTTACGTTTTGAAATATAATTACATTTCAAATATTTTCTTGTGAGATTTTAAAGATCTAATAAGTGTGAAACCATGTAACAAACTCATAGGAAAATTTCCTACCCATGTGTGCACACACCTAATAAGGAGTAAACAAAGGATTATGCACTAAATAGATGTGCACCCAATGAAGTCCATAAATATAGCTTAAACAACTCTAAGTGGACACAAACAATGATGTAATTAGTTAAAATCCATCCTGTCTAATGTGAACACTCCAACATAGAAAATGTATCAATGTCAAAAGTGTGTGTCACTAAGAAGCAACATGACCAGTGTGCATTAGTTTTCAACCCTCTTTTGTAGATGATGCAAACAACATTTTCAATCCAAACTGCCATGAGGAAAAATTCTTGTTTGCACTCCCATAGCATATTAAGAGTTTCATCCATTATAGTCAATAGAAATGAAAGCCCAATTGATAAGAACTTTTTATTTCTACTAATTTCTCTTAGGAAATGTGGTTCATGGCATATCGCATTCCTTCTGATGGTGTGAGTTCCAAGGGCAAGAGAATAACATAAGGTTTTTGTGGAAGACTACCTTCTAGGGTTTATGCAACTATAAATGGTACTTATGCTGCTCATATACAAAATATGGTCTAATTATAACTACCCCTACATTTATTCTAATGTTTTTATTATTGTTCTCAGGGTATATATTTAGATCTAATATTATTCATTTCATAGAGAGGTACCAAAAAAGCACCATTGAATATGTATTGGAGAGGGTTGCGTACATTTTCACTATAAAAATGTAAGGTGTTAGCTTTCTATGTGTGTGCACATGCACGAGTGAATATAATAGTATGAATTGTTAAAACCTTTTTTGGGTATATTTATTGGTCAATGGTATTCTTGATTATTGTATGATAAAAAGGTATGTGAAGATTATAATATGTGTTCTTGTATTTTTTGCTTTTTTATCATGGAATGTTATGCTGATGGGTGTTTTATTTTCATCAATTTTTGAAGGTTTTAACATTATAATCTTAATGAAAAAAGAAGTGTTTGATAAATATAAAAAATAAGAAAACTAAGAAGAACTTTCCAAAAAAAGGTTACTTTAAAATATCATTGATAAGGTCAAACTTTCACCCTAATTTTTTGAGTTACAAGATGCACTCATTTAGTAGCATAGGAAAAATAACATTAAATTATTGAATTGACAGGCATAATGGTTTCATGATGGAGAATCCACCATCAATGACCAATTTATTCCCTGTGATATATCTCCCATCCTCAAAAGAGAGATTAAGAACGGCCATTTATATGCCCTTCCCCTCTCACCTCAACCCTTTCAGCTCCCCATAATATTTTAAAAATGTATCGAAGTCATCATCTTGGTACTCAAACACAACTACCTAAACCCCTGTACTACAAATGGAGTATTGGCACGTATATCAGGCTTACTCAACTCACTTGCAATGGACTTCACCAACCCAGTTATGGAAAATTATTAAATAACACAGTGATGAGATGCCTAAGTCCTGCTATGTTGATTACGCATAAAAAATACCATTGCTTATATGGGATCATGGCTCTACCACCCATTTCATACCTATGATCATGGATAATGGATCATGGCTCTGGACATTTATATTAATCATATTGTCAAAGGCAATGAGGTCCACGTCACTTGTGCTCGTGATGATTGCTACACATGATACTGACATGTAGACCATTTTTAAACTTCTTAAGACATCCATGATAGAAATTGGAAGGAATTGTGTGACAAAAGGAGATGACAGATATCTTTTAGATATCGAGACAAATCTAATGAAGTAGCCTCTTGATGAAATGCCTATAGCATAAATATCTTAAATTATTAAAATTGTATTTTTGTGAGTTTGATGTCATAACAAAAAAATTTAATATAAATTTTCGCATTTTGGTATTTTATTTTTAGACTATTTATTTTGTACTAAAAATGGATATAAAGGTATAGGCCTTGGTATTGTGAAAAAAATATAGTAGTAAACTAGAAGAACAAAGTGTGTCTTATAGCCTTACATCTTTTTACACAGATTTATAACTTCTAATAATATCTATAATAAAGGGTGGTAGCCTCACATTTATTCTTAAAATTTGATATTTATATTTTTAATAGTATGAGAAAAATAATTCACATATCTTCTCAAGAATAACAACTCACATCTCTTCTTGAAGATATCAAAACATAACTCCCAAATACACACAAGTCATTAATATGAAATGAAGTGCCATATTGGTAGATGTATGTCTCATTAATGTGAAAGAAAGTTTCATTTTCCATATGGCTGAATGAGCTTTTCTCTATTAATGTGATAAGTTATACCATCATGCAAACCACTGACTACTGTCTCCCCCTACCTTTTTGAGTATCTCCTCTTTGAAAATGCATGGAATCTACTTGAAAGTTCTCAACCATGGCATGCTTCAATATGAATTTTAGTTGGTAGAATGGAGGGATGAAAATGTATATCTACATGTGTTTCCTATAACTAAACTCAAAATAATATTTTTATGTTATCACATGGTTGTTATTATTTTTCCTTTTATGTTCATATTTTTTCTACATTCCTCCATTTTTGTGTGTCTTTTGAAGAGTCAAAAACTCTAAATTTTTTATTTTTTGAGTTTCAGTTGTACACTCCAAATTTTGTCCCTACGCGCTTTGGTTTGAGACAGTGAAGTTTTTTGACTCAGAGCATGGGCTCAAATTTCTTGTCACCTAAATTTTGTCTAAGTATCAAAGTCGCTCGAAAGATACCAAGTGTCATCCACTGAGGCACATTTCTTAATTTCTATAAGTTGCTTAGAACATGCCATGTGTCCCATGGTAACTTAGTGGAGCATGACAAGTGTTGACATCCACGTCTCATGTTTCTTATACATTTCGAAAGCTTCTTTCAATAAGTTTTTCTTAGGATCAAGTGGATGGTGCCAAGTGGTAACTATGGAACATTTCAATATACTTTTCTAAAAAACAACTAAAGATGCCATGTATCCCTAGCTAAAGAAAGTAGAAACTATCATGTGTCAATATCTAAAATATCCACATTTTGTTTCATTAATAAGTAAAGACTGTGGTGGAACATAGGTTTTGTTTCTAAAGTCAACAGAAGCTACCAAGTGTCACTACCTATATGAATCTAAAATGAGTCTTAAATGTTTCTATAGTCTAGCTAAAGATCGATGGAAGCCACCACATGTACCTAGCTGAAGAGAACATAAGCTGCCATGTGTCATTTGTTAAAGATACGTGGAAAGTGACACCTATCCCAATTCCCCTTTTAAAACTACTTAGGTGAGAAATGTTGTGCATCCCATTTTTGTAGATTGTTAAAGTTCAAAGCAGTGGACTGTGACAGGTGTCAAGAATGGAACGCTCCTGAGCAAAGACATATAAAGAGTATAAGTTATGCAAAAAGTACTATGTGTCTTTGGTAAGTGCCTCAGAAGCTGCCAAATGTCATTTTTCAATGCCTTTTGAATAATGAGAAAGTTTTCAAGTAGAATAAGTGAAACACACCAAGTGTCTTCACCTGTTTGATAGTGGGAAGCATCTTGTGTATCTATTTCATCTAATGAACTGCAAGGAGATGAAACGTTTGAGATCTAAAAAATATCTTTTGTTAGACACTTCCGGTTTAGTTAGAGTTTAGTTAGACTATTGGATTGGGAATGCATGGGTAATCTAGAGCTAGTATGATGCTATAAATATGGGTGAAAAGGATAAGAAGATAGAGAGAATTTTCTGTGAGAAATTGTTATCATAAGTTTTAGACTTTTTTAGCTATGGCCAGTAATATCATTTGCATTTGTTCTATTTTTTTGAGTTAGAAAGTTTGTATAATTGTGCATGTTTTTGTGTCTTTTATGTGATTGGAAAATTAATAAGAAGACTGACTTTTGTGCCTTTGTTGATATTTTATGTGTCATTACAAAATCATCTAAGTTGTGAGCCTTTGATTCTATCTATTTTCATCTTTTTACATTGATCATGCCTTGTTTTCTCTTTAATGTGATTGAATTTTAAAGATAGCTTCACTTTGCTTAGAATTAAGGGTCAAATTAAATTCAGGTGCATCGCCATAGTTAGATTTTCTTTCATTGCATTTGTGTTTATATTTAACTCCTATCCCTTTCCTCATTATACATTTGAGATAAAGAAGAGCTAGCTTCTTTAAAATTTGGAGGTCATTTTAGATTGTAAGTCCCATGTTCTTGAAACTTCCCATTGTCAGTGTTGGAAAAAGTGCAATTTTAATCATCAATAGTGTAGAGTAAAAAAATCTACATTTTTTATTTTCTGAGTTTTAGTTATACACTCCAAGTTTTGTCCTTGCGTGCTTTGGTTTGAGATAGTGAAGTTTTTTGACTCAGAGTGCTAGCTCAAATTTCTTGTCACCTAAATTTTGTCTAAGTATCAGAGTCGCTCAAAAGCTGCTAAGTGTCATCGGCCAAGGCACATTTCATAACTTCTATAAGTTGCTCGAAATGTGCCATGTGTCCCATGGTAACTCAGCGGAGCGCAACAAGTGTCGACATCTACATCTCATCTTTCTTATACATTTCAAAAGCTTCTTTCAATAAGCTTTTCTCAAGATCAAGCAGAAGGTGCCAAGTGGCAACTATGAAAGGTTTCAATATACTTTCCTAAAAAACAAAAAAAGATGCCACGTATCCCTAGCTGAATAAAGTGGAAGCCACCACGTGTCAATATCTAAAATATCCACATTTTGTTTTATCGATAAGTAAAGACTATGGTGGGACCCAAGTTTTATTTCTAAAGTCAGCAGAAGCTGCCAAGTGTCACTATCTATATGAATCTAAAATGAGTCCCAAATGTTTCTACAGTCTAGCTAAAGATCAATAGAAGCTACCACGTGTCCCTAGATAAAGAGAATGGAAGCTGCCATGTGTCATTTGTTAAAGATACACAAAAAGAGTCACCTGTCCTAGTTCCCCTTTTGAAATTGCTTAGGCAAGAAATGTTGTGGGTCCCATTTTCTAGAGATTGTTAAAGTTCAAAGTAGCGAACTGTGACAGGTGTCAAAAATGAAATGCTCCTAAGCAAAGACATATAAAGAGTATAAGTTAGGTGTAAAGTACCATGTGTCTTCAGTAAGTGCCTCAGAAGCTACCAAGTGTCATTTTCTAGTGCCTTTTGAATAATGAGAAAGTTTTAAAGTAAATTAAGTGAAACACACCAAGTATCTTCACCTGTTTCATAGTGGGAAGCATCTTGTGTATCTATTTCATCCAATGAACTGTAGGGAGATGGAATGTTTGAGATCCAAGAAATATCTTTTGTTAGACACTTCCAGTTCAGTTAGAGTTCAGTTAGACCGTTGGATTGGGAATGTGTAGGTAATCTAGAGCTAGTCTGATGTTATAAATATGGGTGCAGAGGATCAGAAGAGGGATCAAAAGATAGAGAGAATTTTTTGTGAGAAATTGTTATCAAAAGTTTTAGACCTTTTTAGCTATGGCCAGTAATATCATTTGCCTTTATTTTGTTTTCTTGAGTTAGAAATTTTGTATAACTATGCATGTTTTTGTGCCTCTTATGTGATTGGAAAATTAATAAGAAGACTGAGTTATGTGCCTTTGTTGATATTTTGTGTCATTGTAAAATAGTCTAAGTTGTGAGCCTTTGATTCTATCTATTTTCATCTTTTTACATTGATCATGCCTTGTTTGCTCTTTAATGTAATTGAATTTTAAAGATAGCTTCACTGTGCTTAAAATTAAGGGTCAAATTAAAGTCAGGTGCATCACCATAGTTAGATTTTCTTTCATTGCAGTTGTGTTTCTATTTAATTCCTATCCCTTTCCTCATTATACATTTGAGATAAAGAAGAGCCAACTTCTTTAAAATCTAGAGGTCGTTTCAGGTTGCAAGTCCCACATTCTTGAAACTTCCCATTGTTGGTATTAGAAATAGTGCAATTTTAATCATCAACAATTTTTTGCATGCCCAGTGGGACACCATCTTCAATTTTCTTTCAAGACCATATGAATCAGAGAGCTACAAGGAGTCAAAGTTGTGGACCAGTAACAAGATCTCAATATGTTGTAAATCTAGGTTTTATTTTTCCACCTTTGATAACTAGTCCAAGATGAAGAGTCGATCAGTTTATACCAATATCAAGAGTAAATATGGGAGCTCCTATACCCCCTAGGAATTATACAAGTTGGAACAATGGCAGTCTTTTGATCCTCCCAATACCACCAGCCACTTGGGACCCTATTCCAGTAAATGCCTTGAAAGCTCTGCCCAAATTTAGTGGGCAAGATTTTAAAACACTTGAAGAACATCTTCAAGATGTGTCTGATGTCTGTGCAATTCATGTGGTCATACAGCAGAATGTGGCTATAAGATTATTAGCAGCTTCTTTTAAAGGGAAGGCTCTGGAATGGTACAGATCCTTGACCCGAAATATAATATCTACATGGGATTAACTTGGAGATCTTTTCTTTGAAAGGTTTATAGAAAAGGGTGATAAGTCTTCTTTGTTGAAACAATTGATTACTATTAAAAGGGCACCACAAGAAGCAATGACTGACTTCAATTCAAGATTTCAAAAGACTTGGAAAAGAATCCCTACTATAGGAAGACCATTACCAGGTATGGTTATAGTATTTTATCTTAAAGCTTTAAATTTAGACATATCGGTAATGATTCAGTCACTTGGAGGTTAGACTCTACCAGAAGCTTATGACTATGTAGTCAAAGCTAAAAATAATTTAATAGATGCTAGAAAGTTGCCCCTAAGGCCTCCCATGCCCATGTTTCTAGAAATTACCTTACCTTTGCCTCAAGAAGACCCTAATCCTATAGCCCCACCTGTGTCTATGTACACATATCCTCAACAGCCTGGAAAAGAACTTGTCCCTGCCCAGTCATTTGAGATGGATGATATCAAGAACATCTTAAGGACATTTTCAAATGAGTTAATTAACATAAAGAGATAGCAGAATCCTTATCCTAAACCCCAATATCAAGGTTACCAAGGAAATAGATTTCCACCATATCCAAACCAGTATCAAGGTCATCAAAGGTAAAATAACCCTCAATCATCAAACCAATTAGTTGCAGTCCCTACACCCTCATAGGGTATTCCCCCCAATCCAAATAGAGAGATTGTTCAAGGGCAGAATAATTATGTAGATAGCACCAATGCTTGGTATTTTCCTTGTAATAATGCTCCTACACCAAGAGATTGTCCCATGGGTAATCTACAACAAAAGGTAGCAGAGCAAAGAAGAATGGATGGAAAATTTACAAGTACTTCTAATACTCAAGCCTACCAGTACCCTGGTATGCATAATTTAGTCTTGATGGCTCAGATTCAAGGGATTTCCTTACAACAAGTAGAAGAAATAGCCCCTAAACATCCTTTGTTTTCATGGGTTGAAGATGAAGCATCAGTATTCTTGAATGAAGCTTCTACTTCCAAGAAACCAGTGGTGCAATCAGACTACTATACTAGATCAAAGAGAAGAATGATGGAATAGCCTGAAGTTACAAATAATGAAGTTATGGGGCCTCCTCCATTTCAAAGTCATCAAAACATAGCTACTAGATAAGAAGTGCCTCAGCCAGTACAGAACCAAGTAGTTCTTGGACAAGTTCAAGAAAAATCAAGGTACTCTTATTTTCTAAGAACCCAAACAATAGGACCAGTGAATGTGGTAGATCAGCTAAAGATAACCCTAGCACATGTGTCAATGTGGGACATATTAGCTATTCCAAAGCAAAATACATTGTTACAAGAAGCTCTCTAAGGTCAAGTAGTGCCTAAAATACTAGCACCAAAGAAAGACTTGTTGATAAAGAAAAGCTCAAAGACACAGTTCATCTATAGACAACAGCCCTTATGAACAATGTAGTAAAGGTAAGTAAATCTAAACCAAAGCCCTTCTATTTTACTTTGATAGTGGGAATGAAACTATTGCATAATGTGATGATAGATTCAGGGGCTAGTACTAAAATAATGCCTAAGCAAATAGCTGATGCTTTAAAAATAAAGTATGAGCCACTTACTAGAGGAGTCATGCAGTTGGATGGAAAATTAGTGCAGACAATAGAGATAATTAAACAACTCCCATTGCAATTATATACTTTCCCTAATATAATTGTCAATCAAGATGTAGTAGTCATAGATATACCCCCTGTATTTGGCATATGTTTATTTAGGGATTTCACAGCCAAAATAAGAGGATATATGTCACTTGATTGGTCTCACCTCATCCTAAAAACCAAATATGGTTCAAAGATGAAAATACTATATGAGCCATTATATAAGGATCACATCACCAATGAACCAACCTCAAAACTAGAGGTAGCTCATGCTATGCTAAATAAGGAAGAAAAGGTCTTTGTTGAAGAGTTGGGTGACTAGACTGAACATGATCAACAAGAGGAAAATAACCATTTGTTAGCTATGATGCATAGTGATGCATATGGAAATTATGACTCTACTGGTCTGGGAACTTATGTCATTTTTTATGAAGCCATGAAATCCCAAATGTTTTAAGGGAAGAGACACCAACTACTCAAGAATCTGAAAAAGATTTAGAAATTTGGACCTTAAATTTTGATGGGGATAGAAGTAAAAGTGGTGCTAGAGCAGGAATTGTCTTGTTGCTCCAAATGGGGAGAATATTTTGAGAGCTATCCATTTCCAATTTACTTGTACTAATAATGATGCTA
The DNA here is from genome assembly GCA_037957365.1 of Torreya grandis. Classification (NCBI taxonomy): domain Eukaryota; kingdom Viridiplantae; phylum Streptophyta; class Pinopsida; order Cupressales; family Taxaceae; genus Torreya; species Torreya grandis. The sequence goes on from JARHVA010000618.1 coordinate 4,634,171, forward strand.
AATATGAATCCTTAGTACATGGGCTCATTTTAGCCAAGAAAAAGGGAATAAAGAATTTAATAGTAAAAGGAGATTTAAAATTAGTGGTGAAGCAAATTAGGGAAAAAGCAATAGTCAAAAATGTAAGGATGAGATCCTATAGACATAGAATTTGGGACTTAATAGAAGATTTTGAAGCTTTCAATATTGAAGTAGTTCCTAGAACCCAAAATTTTGAAGCTGATAAGATGGCATAGATTGGCTCATAGTTTGATCCACCAACTAGCCTATTAGTTAACAATAAGTTAGTAAAAGTTATAGTAAGGCCAACTATCCTAGACAACGATGATAATTGGCAAGTATTTGAAAATGATTCTCAGGTACTCTCATTCTTGCAATAATCAAGGGAATTTGTTTATGAATTGCAACCAAAAATTGGAGAGGCATATGGAGACTAAGTTATACAATTAAAGAATAATAAGCTTCCCAAAGGCTTGATCACTTTAGAAAACCTATTTGATCCAGAAGATGTAGGCCTAGAGAAGAAAAGGTTCCAAGTAAATAAAGCATATTATTCTAAAATAGAGGTGAGTGAATGGAGAAAATTAAAAAATTGAAATTCTGCAACTCAAGAGAAAAGGGAAAGACTAATTAACTTATGCAAAAGATATGATAGAGTCATATTATGGAGCTATGAAGACCTTCATGGATATAATAGAGACATCATTCAGCATGCAATAGAATTGACTAAAGGATCTAAGCCAGTTAGATAGAAGCAGAGGCTAGTAAATCTAAGGATTAAATATCTAATGGTAGATGACTTAAAGAAACTTTTAGATTCTAAAATAATTTTTCCAATCAAACACTCAACCTGGGTATCAAATCTAGTGCCAGTCAAGAAAAATAATGGTGACATAAGACTCTGTGTATATTTCAGAGACTTGAATAGAGCATCTTTGAAAGATCATTATCCCTTGCCCTCTATGGAACAAATTCTACAGACTATGGCTAGATCAGAGAGATTTTCCTTGCTATATGGTTTCTCTAGATATAATCAGATTTGGTTGGCTGATGAAGACTAGTACAAGACTATTTTTACTACCAAATGGAGAACATTTGCATATGCTAAGATGCCATTTGGTCTGTCAAATGTTGGAGCCACTTTTCAAAGAGCTATGGATGTAGCATTTGGGGAACTTATAAATAAAATCATCTTGATCTATCTTGATGATCTTACTATTTTTTCCAAGAATGTTGTTGATCATTTTGATCATTTAAAATCTGTGTTTAAAACCGTCAAGAATTTGGAATATCCCTGAATCTTAAGAAATGTATCTTTGTTGTACCTCAAGGAAAATTATTGGGACATATAGTATCTAAACGAGTTTCTATAGATATAGAGAGAGTTGCAGCCATAATGAACTTGCCCTTACCAGTAAATAAGAAAGCAATTCAATATTTTTTGGGGAAGATTAATTTTTTTTTCAGTTGGTTCATATCTGACTTTGCAAACTTAGTAAGACCAGTGACACTCTTGTTGAAAAAACACCTAGTTTTCAAGTGGACTACAGAAGGAAGGCAAGCCTTTGAAGAGGTCAAGAAATCAATTTCAATGGCCCCAGTATGTAGAAACCCAGACTTTTCTAAGTCTTTTGTAATGTGTGTCTATGGAGGAGAGCTCAATATTGCTACTGTTCTAACATAGAAAGATGATAGACAGAGGGAGAGCATCCAATAGCCTTTTTCTCAATGACTCTTAGGGAATACAAAACTAGATACAACTTTATGGAAAAATAGGCATATGCTATGATAAAAGCCCTCAAGAAATTTAAGCATACAGTATCAGGAAGTAAGATTCTGATACTTGTGGCTCACCCAAGTGTCAGAGAATACATTATGGAGGGTGAAATTACTTTAAAAAAGAGCAAACTGGATAAAAAAGATCCTTGAATATGATGTAGAGGTCAAACCCACTAAGTTAGTTAGAGGTAGGGGGTTGTGCCAATACATGACTCAAGATCTTGAAAAGATGATACCTAAAGAAACAAATTTAGAAATGGAAAAGGAAACTGTATTGAGGATACAAGAGATCGATCAGAACTCCAGGGTTACAAACATGATTCATTTTATGAAATATGGGATTTACCCAAGAGAACTCCCTCAAAACAAGAGGAGATACTATAGGATACAAGGGGTCCATTTTGTTTTAATTGAAAAAGTTCTTTTTAGAATAAATTCTGATGGCAAACTTTTAAGGTGCGTAGAGAAAGATGAGGCTAAGAAAATACTGCATGAAATGCATCATGGAGTCTCAGGTGGACATTTTTCTACAAAGACCATAACTATAAAGATAAGTGAGGTAGGTTATTTCTAGCCTACTTTATTTACAGACTATTATCAACTGGTTAAAAAATGTCAATCTTGTCAATATTATGTGGGGATGAGAAGGAATGCAGCAATGCCTCTTAGTCCTATAATTGTTGATGAACCTTTTGCTCAATGGAATCTTGACTTCATTGGAATAATAAATCTAGTGTCTAGTATGGGTCACAAATGGCTTCTAACTACCACAGATTATTTTACTAGATGGACTGAGGTAGTGCCACTTAAAGAAGCAACAAAAAATGTGATTCTAGACTTTTTAGGGAGTATCACTACTCACTTCGGGGCTCCTCGTACCATAATTTTAGATAATGCTAAAGCATTTTTAGGGTATAAAGTATCTGAATTGGCATTAAAGCATGGAATATATCTAAAAACATCCTCTAATTATTACCCTCAGGGTAATGGTTTGGCAGAATCAACTAATAAGAACCTGATTAGACTTATCAAGAGAATAGGGGCTGATCATCACAAAGAGTGGCATAAAGTGCTTAATATAGTAATTTGGGCTGATAGAATTACACCTAAGTAGGTGATGAAAATGTCCCCATATGAATTGGTCTGTGGCAAGCCTGCTGTAATACCTCTAAGCTTGGAAATTCCTGCTCTCCAACTGATAAAATAGATTGAAATTGAGGAAAATGGCCTCATGTAGGTTAGACTTGCTGAACTTTTGGAAGTTCAAGAAAGGAGAGATGCAGCACATAATTCATTAATAAAGCATCAGAAAATAATTAAAGACTACTTTGATAAAAGGACTTCAAATCCCCATTTCAAAGTAGGTTCAATTGTTTTGAAATGGGATGCAAGAGCTGCCAAGCCGGGTCAACACACTAAATTTGAAGCATTATGGACTAGCCCCTATAACATTTGTGCATGTAAATAGAAAAATTCATTTAACCTAGAAACAATGAAAGGTGAACCTAAAGAGATTCCTATGAATGGGATCTACTTGAAACATTTTAGTTAAGTAGTGTCTCTATGTATTATAGTTATATAGTTTCCCTTTCTTTGTTGCTTTGTTTTCCTATTTTGTCTTTCCCACTCTTTCTTTTAAATAAGTGTTCTTTGAACACGTAGCCACAGCTCAGAGCTTTTTTCAAAATTTTCAAAACTCTTGACACATTAAATATCTCTCAAATCCTTAAATTCCCCAAGGTACCTTTCCCATCCACTTTCATGATGTGTCTAACTCGCTGTCCCATGAAGATTTAGTAAGATTTGCTAACAATTATCTAGGTTTAATGCCATTTTGAGACTTGATGGGTCAATAAATACCTCATAATAAGTGTTAAGGCTTGCAGTGTCACAAACATTTTAGCGTCTACTAGAAAACCCTTGCTACTTGCATTTTTAGCTCATAGCAAACTTGTTTAAGTGAAAGGGCCTTCTCTATTGCAAAAGCTTCATACCTGTTACCATAGTTCACTATTTTCAAGAATAGATATAGATATGGAGGGAGCACAGTATTCACAACAAGGGTCTGGGATTTATGAATCCATTGACAAGTTTCTTACAAGCAAATCATATGCTTCAGCCCCTGCACAATTGTTAAAGACCTACCCACGGACTAGAGTCCCTAAAGTTGGTCATGCAAAAGACCCAGAAAAGGTGAAAGATTTTGCAAATGGAATCATGGATCCAATTCTTCAAAGAACTAGTAGCAAAACTCTCAGAGAAGGGGCACATCAAAGGTGTATTCAGAGGGCCAAAGTTGGACAATATGAAACATTCGCAACGAGGATATGGACTTCACAGCTATCACAATTCATTGTCCCAGGTGTGCATCCATGCCCTGACTTGGTTGTAATATGTGCCAGATTGTTTCATGTGTCTTTAAATACCATATAATAGGGTCCATTCATAGTGAAAATTACACCAAAGGCTATCAGAGACATGTTAGACCTATATCATGACAAGATATCCATGTTTCCCACCATTGCCAAGATGCAAAAAATGTGGGCAAACATCAATACTTAATTGAGATTTTTGAAATCAAAATTGCAATTAGGTGATGATGATACCAATGTGCTGACACTGCCTACAACAAGAGCACAATTTTCACAAGCTAGTCAAGATGTAATTTCTATGATGGCTTTCATTTTCATAATGAAAGATGATTTAACTATCTATGAATAAAAAATGACCATCCTCTTCAGATTGAATTTTTTTGACAAGACTCAAGAGTATCGGTTGGATTTCTCTGAGCAAATTGCATATTCAATGGTTGAACAACTCACCCAGTTCAAATCTAAAGAGATTTTCAGGTATTCTTCTTATTTGTTTCACCTTATGTTGTATCAAAACTCCTATATCTTTTCCCAACACATGCATATATATGTATGAACCAAGCTTCAGTCTACGTAGGACCACTCCTGTGTCTACATGGACACGTATCTTATCCAAAACTAGTGACCCATATGAATTCTAGGAACTTTTTATTGCCCCTGATTTTTATCATCTGAGCCCAGAACCAGTTGTAAATAGACTGTTTCCAAGCATCTCAAAACTTATGACCAATTGCATTATTCCTTGTGATTATTTTTTTGATCCCATCATACTATTATTAGAGTCCATGGTTTTAGTGGAGAACCAGTGTTGCTATCTAATATTTTGACCTTTAGGTTAGCATTCTTAGAGGTCACCAGGCAAGTGTTTGTGGTAGATAATGAATATGGCACTAGGAAGAAAAAGAAGAAAATGTATGGTGTTCCATGGGTGACAAACAACATGGCCCTAGAGGTCAGAGATGTTAAGATCATGTTGCTGAGAAAGCTAGCCTTCCTGGGTTTCTCTCTAATTAAAGATAAATGGGTATATGACCCAAATGGTTTCATAACTTCATGGATCAGGATTAACATGGTTGTTTCCAGAATTGTGCATGAGGGCTTTACCTTTTGTGAAAATAGGAAAAATCCTAGGGAAGATATTCCTGATTTTTATGTTGAATTGATAGATTTGCCCCTTCAACAAGACAGACCATGGGAAAATTTTTATGTTAAGCAAAGGGATTTTGATCCTAAAATCATAATGACTTCTATTTTAAGAAGAGCATTAAAGAATAAAGACTAGGACACTAAGAAAATAGAAGCCTATTGGAAATATAGGCAAGAGATTTGTGAGACAACTCACTCTTTTGGAAATGTAGATTCAAATGAGAAATGGGAGGAACTCTAGGATGAATGTCATCTGTCCCCTATCTCTAGCCCTGATACAAGCAATTTATAGACATAGAGTGGAGAGCCAGAAGCCAGAGTAGAATCCAATCAAACATTGCAGACCCCAAGGCAATCCTCAAATACAGTCACTGTAACTATTTGGCCCCAATCTCTCAATACCATTAAAAAACAAAAGAGTGTGGTATCTTCACCACCAAAAGCTTCTCCATCAGCATCAATTCTTAGAGTTCCTAGTTTTACACAAGCACTACTAGTAGCAGTGGTAAATGTTGAAGAGAAGGGAGCACAACCAGTAGAAGAAACACTAATGAAACATAAGAGGCTGAGGTTTCAACTTGATTCAGAGGAGAGGTCAGAACCCTCACAACACCAACCACAGAATAGTTCAGTTGCTCCTTAGGTAAGTATTGTTTCTCCTTCTTCTCAATCTCTCTCTTCTCCTTTAGGAGTGATGATTTCATCTAGCCAAATGACATCCCTTGCCACCTCTGCTATGTCCATTTCTCCTTTTGACCCATCTATCCATACGCAGGCTATATCATTACCTCATTTCCCCCCCTCTATCCTAAAGAAAGTACCTCCTTAGATTGCCCCTAGCCAACATTTGGATATTCTATATGGCTTGCCACAAGGTTATCCTTTTGTAGGTGGGCACATTGCCTCTCCTTCTACCTTCCAAACTCAAGCAGATACTGCTAAGAAGGCTAGAGAAGCCAAGATAGAGAAAAGGAGGATGAAAGATACTAAATCCTTGGCTACACCACATATGAGGTCACAATTTGACCCAATACAGTAGCAACTAATAGTGACCCATTTGTCACCTAATATAGTAAAGCCAAATGAGTAGATGCAGCCTAAAGATTACACAATGAATGTAGTGGCTATAGACATGTACCTTTTCAAACCACAAGATAGGGTCGAGCTGCTAAATGAATCCACTTGTGCAGTAGCTAAAGATTATTTGAAAATATCAAAGAAGATACTAAGGATGGAGGTTGACATAGCCTAAGAGAAGGCAAACTGTAGAAGTTTGAGCATAGAGATCAACACTAAGAATAATGAAATAGAGAGTCTAAATAAAAAGTTGTAAGATACTATTTCTCTTCAGACTCACGATGCTATCTAGGCCTAAAATGATTCTTTGAAAGCAGGGCTAATGTAGGTGAAGGATGCAGTGACAACCTTAAGGTGGGAAAAGGTAGCATTTCAAGAAAAATGTGAGGAAAGCCTGCTACAGGTTACTCAACTTCAACAGAAGTTGCTGAATGAGCAGATTAATACCACTATTATACAAGCCCAACTTCAAGTAGAACAACAAATGACAAAACAATTGACACTTGAGTTGGCTAATAGGCCAAATAATGTAGGGGTTTTGAATCTAGTTAAGGAGCTTTATGAATCAATATGGAAAAGAATCTCTGAGGAGATTATTTAGCTCAAACCTTCTCAAACCTTTCTACTAAATGCACAGAAATTGTGTGAAAATGTGGAAACTTCAGTTGAAGACACTCTGTCTACTATTTCTAGGAGAGTTTTTAACTCTCAAATGCTGCTACAAAAGTTATATGATGCAATCGATGGAACATTGTCAGTAGTAGGGATTAGTGACAGAATGATCACTGCTAAAAGAGTAAATGAATTTCTCAATTGTAACTCTATAGAAATCAATTGCAAAGAGCTTATAGATGTAGTGAAGGAAGGAATCAAAGACATGAAACAACACATTGAATATCTGGTACAATTAGGTCTTCCTTCCTCTTTTCCTGATAGCAACATTATGTTGATGATTGATGAGATTAAACCTTTGTTGTTAGCCATGCAAAATGATCAGGCAATATTTTAGGGTTTAAGAGATGATCCATCAATGCCTGAAGTAGAAGCTATTTTGATTCCCTTTTCCCAGCTTGAATTTAAATTGAAGGTTACAGTTCATATTTTGTAGAATTTTTCACACAAAGATATTATTAATCTTGATTTAGCCTTCCATGAATTGCAAAATAAGTAGGGGTTATCTGATAATGAGTGGTCTGCTTATCAGACAGCTTTACTAAAGATGTTATTTTTTTCACATTTGATCATGCGAGAGATTATGGATTTTTCTTTTTGAGCAGGCTCAAAAGTCCTCGAGGTCACCAAGAACTGTAGAGTAAAAAACTCTACATTTTTTTATTTTCTGAGTTTCAGTTATACACTCCAAGTTTTATCCCTATGCACTTTGGTTTGAGACAATGAAGTTTTTTGACTCAGAGCACGGGCTCAAATTTCTTGTCACCTAAATTTTTTCTAAGTATCAGAGTCACTTGGAAGGTGCCAAGTGTCATTGGCTAAGGCACATTTCATAATTTCTATAAGTTGCTCGAAACATGCCATGTGTACCATGGTAAATCAGTGGACCATGACAAGTGTCAGCATCTGTGTCTCATGTTTCTTATACATTTCAAAAGCTTATTTCAATAATATTTTCTCAGGATCAAGCATAAGGTGCCAAGTAGCAACTATGAAAGGTTTCAATATACTTTTCTAAAAAACAATAGAAGATGCCACGTATCCCTAGCTAAAGAAAGCAGAAGCCGCCACTTGTCAATATCCGAAATATCCACATTTTGTTTCATTGATAAGTAAAGAATGTGGTGGGACCCATGTTTTATTTCTAAAGTCAGTGGAAGCTGCCAAGTGTCACTATCCATATGAATCTAAAATGAGTGTTGAATGTTTCTATAATCTAGCTAAAGATTGATAAAAGTTGCCACATGTCCCTAGCTGAAGAGAATGGAAGCCACCACATGTCATTTGTTAAATATACGTAGAAAGTGACACCTATCCCAATGTGCCTTTTGAAACTGCTCAAATGAGAAATGTTGTGGGTCCCATTTTCTATATATTGTTAAAGTTCAAAGCAACAGACTGTGACAAGTGTCAAAAATGGAACGTTCCTAAGCAAAGACATATAAAGAGTATAAGTTACACAGAAAGTACCATGTGTCTTCGGTAAGTGCCTTGGAAGCTACCAAGTGTCATTTTCTAGTGCCTTTTGAATAATGAGAAAGTTTTTAGGTACAATAAGTGAAACACACCAAGTTTCTTCACCCTTTTCATAGTGGGAAGCATCCTGTGTATCTATTTCATTTAATGAACTATAGGGAGATGGAACATTTGAGATCCAAGAAATATCTTTTGTTAGACACTTCCAATTTAGTTAGAGTTTAGTTAGACCATTGGATTGGGAACGTACTAGTAATCTAGAGCTAGTCCAATGTTATAAATATGGGTGCAGAGGATCAGAAGATATAGAGATTTTTTTGTGAGAAATTATTATCAGTAGTTTTAGAATTTTTTAGCTGTGGCTAGTAATATCATTTTCCTTTGTTCTATTTTCTTGAGTTAGAAAGTTTGTATAACTGTGCATATATTTGTGCCTTATATGTGACTAGAAAATTAGTAAGAAGACTGAGTTATGTGCCTTTGTTTATATTTTATGTGTCATTGCAAAATCATCTAAGTTGTGAGCCTTTGATTTTATCTATTTTCATCTTTTTACATTGATCATGCCTTGTTTGCTCTTTAATGTAATTGAATTTTAAAGATAGCTTCACTGTGCTTAGAATTAAGGGTTGAATTAAATTTAGGTGCATCACCATAGTTATATTTTCTTTCATTGCATTTTTGTTTCTATTTAATTCTTATCCTTTTCCTCATTATACATTTGAGATAAAGAAGAGCCAGCTTCTTTAAAATCAAGAGGTCATTTCAGGTTGCAAGTCCCACGTTCCTGAAACTTCCCATTGTTGGTGTTGGAGATAGCACAATTTTAATCATCAACATCTTCTTTGTTCATGGTTTATTTTACATGCATTCACATCCGAATAATCATTTTTTGCTATGTTAATGGATTGAGATAGATGGTGTTCACATGTTTTCCATTCACTATTTTGTGATATTTCTATAATAAAACCAAGTGCAACAATCCTAATTGAATATTTAAGCTAAAAACATAAGAGAAATGAAATACACAATAATTTAATTGGGAAACCTCTTTTAGATAAAAAAATATAGCTCAAAAACTTCCTTAATGTATTAACTCAAATGTTTACAATACAATAATACACTACTAATTTCTACATTTCTTCCATTGTATGTGTAAGTATATATAAACATATCAATAGTAAAAACATGGGTACCAATACTATGGATACCAAAACCATGGGCCAAATATTTAATATTTATTTAATGGCCATCTACATCACAATCACTTTAGATAATGGCCATACACATCACAAGTATCTTAGTTAATGGATATTTCCATCACAAGCAATTTAGCTAATGGCCATCTACATCATAATCATTTTGACTAATGGCTTTCTACATCATAATCACATTGGATAATGGCTATCTCCATCATAAGAACTTTAGCTAATGGCCATTGTAGACACCGCAAACGTGTCTACACCTTGGTCCTCCCCCTCGGCCTTAAACCCCTATCCTAACCCTTGGCCTTAAACCCCTATCCTAACCCTTGGCCTTAAACCCCTATCCTAACCCTTGGCCTTGGCCCCCTTTCCACCCTACCCTTGCCACCTTGGATCCTCCCTTGAATCCCTCCACCTTCCCCCTAGCATTTATTAGGCCAAATCCCTTCTTTATCTTCCCCCCACGCCCATTTTGGCATCCTCGTGACCGTTCTTCCCACACCCCCTCGCTCGGCGGCATGCAAGAATGGGCAGAGGCTATTTTTAGCCTCTGTCCCCATTCTGCGACCGCCGACGTCGGCGACCCTTTGGCCGACGTCGGTGAAACTGCCGGCGTCGGCATCCTTCATTACCCCTTTCTGCATCCATCACCCCCCTGGACCCTTGAGCTCGAAAACAGACTTCTCTTGGCGCTTTAGCTTTCGTCTCTCCTCTGTCTTGACCTCGTGCAACAGCAGCAACAGGTGAAAAGGCTCTGGATCAGGGATTCTCTTCTTGCAACAAGTCTTTCGTGGCTCCAACAACAGCACCTCCTTTCTTCAGCAAGCCAAAGGTAAGCAAAGTCTGGTTTCTTCATTTCATTTATTTAGTTTTCAGTAATCTATCATATCTATTGTCCTCTGCTCCCTCTGTTCTTCCCCCTGAGAGGCTGCAAAACCTTCTCAGGTCCTGTCCTCTGTGTCTCTTCCTCTTCCCCATCCCCCTGTCAACAAAGACCTTGTATAAGGCACCCTACCAGAGCTAGACCACTCCCCAGTCCATCTAAATTTTGTCCCTGAACTCTGTCTCACCTCCGTTCACGAACCAGCCCTGTCCACAGTCCAGAAAGCAACTCAGATCCGACTACAGGCCATAACCCCGACCGACGTCGGTCACTTCCCAAACCGACGTCGGCAGGATAACCGACGACGACAGACCTCTTAATCGACGCCGGCAGCATTTCCGACCTCGGCGACTGTCTTCAGCCCAACAGCTCCTTCAGGTAATCATTTTGGTCTTTTCTTTCCTTTCTAATTTCTTTGTCACTTCTGTATTCTGGCATTCTGTCTTTTTATCAGTCACTTATCTTATCAAAATAGTGGGTTGACCTCCCTTAAGGAAGTTTTTACACTTCCGGGAACAAGCTTTTGCTTGGCAACCCACTGTCTATCTATCTAACATCCTCTTGTCCAAGTTCCCTTTTTTCTTGCAGGTGTCATTCCTCCACAGCCAAAGAGGAGTGCTCACAAGCGTCTGGATCTACGGTGTGCAATCTTTAGTCCAGGTACTTCCCAAGCCTTGTCCATTACTTTTTTAGTTTCTTCTTTCTCTTAGATCTAAAAGCGAAATTTTGAGTGGAAACATTCTGGCACGCCCGGTGGGACCCTAGGTTCCTCCTGGGTTCCTTCTCCTTTTCATTCATTTAGGTGCATTTAGGCTCCTTCCCTCTTGTCTCTTTCTTCTATTCCAAATGACACTATAAGCAAGAACTAAAATGAATCCTTCTTATCTTTCTTCTTTGCATTTCTAGACTAGTCTAAACATCATACTCTTGACCCTTTCTCAAAGCTTGTCTTCATCACAACATCACATTTCGACTTGGGCATTAAAACGTATTGCACTTTCATTTCTGCTTGTGCTTGCATTAGTCCACATCTAGTAACTTAAACGCATATTGAATAAATCTAGACACTTGATGTTACACTACCGAATCACATGCACTAAACAAACATATAACTTACCTGAGACAAGGCCCGACTAGGATTTCATCCCCCAGCGGATACCTTACCCATCCCGGTGACCCTACTTGGATTTCATCACCAAGGGGGAAGCCCACTCCGTTCTCTGGCGGAGTCTAAACTCTAGGCGAGGTATATCTTGGCTAAGCGAGACCAGCTAACCACTGGAATCGTGAAGTGAGGGGAGCTTGCTCCTTAGCACCAGGCTGCGTACCAGACCCTAACACAGATCTTTGAGCACTTAAAACAACACCTGAAACCATCTTTAGACTGCCTTCTTCTAGGACCCATTTTTCAGCCAACCTCCCCAAACATCCATCTAAGGTATAAGCCACAATTTCTAAGGTTAATTCTTAGGATTTATCGCTTAGGCTTGTGTGTCTCTCTCTGTTTTCCTCTTCTCATCTGATTGTTTGAGTGTGTGAGGATGCTTTCTTCATTATTTTCCAAGTACCTTTTGGTTCTCTAGAAAACACAGTCGCCGACATCGGTTCTGCCACCGACGTCGGCCTTCCCCTGTCACCGGCATCAGTCCTAATACCGACGTCAGCTTCATCTGTTACCGACATCGGTTTTTAAACCGACGTCGGTCTCTGTCACTGTCCTTTTTCTTCAAAACCAGCAGCCTGAAACCTGTCCCTTCTCTGTCAAAGACTCCATCCTGGTTTTCTAGAACTGAGCAACACAGTTCCTGAGACCTGAACCTTCTTTGCCTTGCATGGTTTTGACTCGCAGCCAAGCCAAAGCTCTTGTCAACCACGCTAGCCGTCAACCACTTTCGTCCACCTCGTCCCTAACCAGTCCTATCATGGAGTTTCACTCGGACACTGAAAGAACTCCTACGGGACCGACCCCGACCCCGACTCAAATTCCCATCATCCCTGAAGGGGACCAAGATTTCGAGAGATTCTTGGACCTCAATACCGCAGCCCTCCAAAACTATCTCGCGAGAAACCCAACGCGAGACCTTTCAGGTGACGTGGCGACGACATCCACGCCATTCGCCACCCAACCCTTTATGACTCAGCCTTTCGCCTCAACTATTAACCCAACCATGGCCAATACGCAAAGTTTGGCCTCCCCGTCTATTTTTAGAATGACCTCTATCGGGGTTTCATTACCCCCTCAACCACCTGCAATTCAACCAAGTTCTACCTCATATCAGAACTTGATTGTCTCGACCCCTTACACTCTTGCGCCCACAAATGTAGGAGTGCCAACCTCTCTTGCTACCAGTGCTGCCATTCAACCACCTTTGGCAGTGCCCAGTCAACCTATACCTTCAACCTTCATAACGCAACCACCCTTAGCCTCCACTTTTGCCCCTGCAACTAGTCATCCGTACATTGTACAACCGACTATGTCGCACGCCTCCTCTAGCCTCTTCCAAGCGCCTTACAACCTAGGGGGCGCTCAACCCGCCAATCCATCAGCAGACATCATTAAGATGCTGATGGATAAAATGTCCAGTCTCGAAGCCTCCATTTCCGGTTCAAGCAATACTTTGTCATATGAGCAAATTTGCAACGAGCCCATTCATCCTTCCGTCCCTATTCGACCATACCCTAACCATTGGGAGCTTCCTAAATTCACTCGCTTTCAGAGTAAGGAAGACCCACAACAACACTTGCGGGCATTTAGACATGCCTGTTACCTTATTGCCCATGATGATGCGTTACTTTTACGCACGTTCCCTATGTCACTTTCTGGCCCTGCCCTTGACTGGTATAGCTCTCTTGCCAGACACTCTATCTTCTCATTCATCCAACTTGCCCAATTATTTCTCGACCATTTCTCAATCAACATTACTAAACAAGTCTCTATCACAGACCTCTACTCCATCAGGCAATTTGACGACGAATCTGTAGTCGATTTTGTTGCTCGTTGGAGAGGCTTGATTAACCAGCTCTCCTTCTCCTTGCCTCAACCCGAGCTCATTGAGCTCTTTTCTCGAGCATGTGCCAACTACATCTCTTCTACCTTGCGGATTCAGACATTCCGCACTTTTGACGAAGCTTTCATCATGGCTCAAAAGCTTGAACTTCGTGCCCTTGAAGAAGACAAGGTCAAATTGCATAACACCAACGCAAAATCTACTGACCATTCTTCTTCCAGACCTTCTTCTTCTGCCAACTCCAAATCCAAAGGAGTGGCCAACACTGTCGTCGTTAGATCACCATCCTCGACAACAACGAATTATTCCCAACCTTCGACATCTTCTAGCATTACCAAACAATTCCAACAATGGTATATCCAGCGTTCTTACACTCCACTTGGAGAACCATACGCTTCCGTTTTGGAAAAACTTCTCAAGCGGGGGGTCCTCAATCTCCCTCCAATCCGACCACCTCAATTTGACCCTTCAAAGGCCCTCCCTACATGGTATAGGGAGGCTGACTTCTGTCCCTTTCATCACGTCTAAGGCCATGACATTGACAACTGCCGAACTTTCAAAAACATCGTCCAAGACATGATCGACAAGGGGGATCTTATTTTAGATAACCCAAACGCCCCACCCAATCAACATATTGACATCTTCAAACACCCTTTTCCAAATCATCCGCCTACTCAGAACAACGTCCAAACCATAACCCAAGATTCTCATGACCATGACATTCACACGATCAACACTATCTTACCTCTTATCTCTGACCAGTCTCTTTCACAGGCAGAAGAGTCTTCTCTTATTCGTCTATCACAATATGAAGAACCCTCTTCTCCTGTTAGTCCACTATCTATCTCTCCTATATTGGGGGATGCCTTGGCCACACCTACACCATTAGCCCCACCTTCATCTAATGACCATACCTTGCCTACTCCTCAAGCACAAGTGAAAGGCATAATCATCCCTGCCTCCTGCCCTCTTGAGGAGCCACCCTCTCCTATTTCTTCTCCACCAAGAGAAGAACCAGTCTCTTTACCCATTTCAACCGAGGAAGACCCAGTCACGGTTTCCTCTTGCCCTTTGCCTGAGATTGTTACATCTCACTCACCTTCATCCACATCCAAACCCAAACCCACATTTAACCTTGCCTCACACAATAGTGGCCCTCGACCCAAACTAACAAAAGCCACTAGACCACATCGGAGAATTTCTCCCCCACCTTCATCATTACCCTCAATCTTGGGCCCACATCCGTCCACTTTAATAGGAATACTGCCCACTCCCATCCTTCACAGAGGCACGTCGCATCCATTACTTCCTCAACCCCTCAAACATGTATCTCCCTCAAACCATCGACCAACGCCTCTTATGCCTCTTAAACCCACGTCATCAACTCCTACTGCAATAAGACATCTGGACCCATTAGCAGGTTATTATACCTTGCTTTTACGGCACTTGTTGCAGTCTTCTCGCCTCGACCTTCCGCCTCTCAAACCATATCATTATCTCGGACCTAAACCACCTTGGTTCGATGACACTCGCATTTGTGCGTATCATCGCACACCTGGACATGACACGGAGCATTGTTGTGCCCTCAAGGTTGCCATTCGCCAATGTTTGGCGAATGACACCTCTCTTCTCGACCACGTCATCAATAAACCTTCAACACCGCCCCTCTCATCAACTCTCAGATCAAGACCCTCTTGGTTCGACAACTCTAAATTTTGCAACTATCATCACACTCCGGGACATGACACTGAGCATTGTTGTGCTCTCAAAGCTGTCATTCGTCAACAACGGAGAAATCCTTTCCCTCTCACCAAGGACCCTCTTAACCACCTCTTCGACAAAACATCAACCTCGACCCATGCCTCTCCAACCTCATCGCCTAAATCGGGATCTCCACGACAGATTATGGCCCTTTTACCGCCTTTGACCCCATTATTTGACATTAACACAGTCCATTTAATCACCAAGCCTCAGTCAACCTTGACTAATCTATCCAACATTCTCCCTAAGTGACTGGGGGGATCCAACCTTATCCTAACTTCGATCAAACATTCAATCAAACCTCGACCAAGTCTCAACCAACCCTCGACCATGACATCGACCAAACCTTTGACCAAACCTTTGACAAACTTTAACCAAACATTTTACCACACTTCAACCACCTCTCGACCAATCAACAACCAAATATCATTCAACCAATCCTTTTTATCTAAAATATTCAACCAAGTCTCGACCAATCAACAACCATATCAGTCAACTTCACATCCACCATCAACATCTGATCAATCTGGAAAGAGCCAAATGGGGCAAGTCCGCTCCTAATTGACTCAGACCTTAATGCACTAGCATGGCCCAGGGACTTATCAGACCTTGAGCCCCCCTTCCTGTCTTGCATCTTCGACCTTTCTTCTGCTAGTCGAGTACTCGTCTACTTGACACGTAACTTGAGCTCGTCCCTTGAGCAATCCTCATCCTCTTGATCCTCGTCCCTTTCAACCCTATTTCCCTTTAACAAGTCTTTTATAACCCTTTTATGATGCATGGATGCTTTGTCCTAATAAGAGGGGCGTCCTTGAACTTCTGCAGCCTTGTCCATGACTCTAATCAAAATCAAACAATATATATCAAGATGTCAAAACATATCCATGGTCACAAAATCAAGTCAAAATCAAAAAAGATAGACTGCTCCCTCGAAGGACAGCTGTACTATCATTGTTGTATTACTAGACTGATCCCTCGAAGGACAGCTAGGCCAACTTATCAAACATTATTAAGCAAAATATAGACCACTCCCTCGAAGGATGGCTATCAAACAACAACCTTTCTTAGAAGCTTCCCGCATTGATTAGCTTCGCAACATGACCACTACATCAAAAGACATCTCTATGTAGGCTTCCCGCATCGATCAGCCTGCACCAAAAAAAAAAAAAAAAAAAAAAAAAAAAAAAAACGAGTCATGGACTTGGCTTGTAGTTGTCTCAGGGTCTCCTATAAAAGGGGCAAGGTTATTCCTGCTCTTAAACTGGGTTACCCTATCCTCCTCCTATCACCTGCTCAAGGGACTTCGAGCTCACTTTAATGTCAAAATGATTCGATTACCGTTCTAACACAACACTGGTCAACGACGTAATGCATGAACGGGGCTTTTGTTCTAATAACCCCTATCTATGCTTCCTTTCTGGTCCTTGTCAATGAAAGAGCAATTTGCCTTTCATCTTTTCTCTACACTTTGGTCACATTTAACCGCATCAATCAGCGATTCATCTCAAACCCAGCCATTTTCATCATTTTCAGCTGACATCATCCTAGACCATTTCACATAGTTTCTATGGACACCAATACACATGGAAACTACCGACTAGACCCAATTTATGTTAAGCATAAACCAATACTTGCTGAAGCATAAATAGACTTCTATTCATTCTTAGCATACATCCATCACAACTATGGAAACTTGCTAAGGATGAAAGACTCTCGACCAATGTGACATCTGTAGCATCATCTTGACACTTGACCACATCCAATCATCAATCACTCTGTCTCCTCGTCCGAACTACATTGGTCTGAGGCCCTATGACCAAGGCTATGTAGGCAGCACTCAGATAACACATCCTCTGAGGTTAGCTCGACCACCCCCGTTTGTTCGTCTCCTTGATGGACAAACCTTCTCTTCTGTGACCTTGACCTTGACTAAGACCAATCATTCTCTTTGACCAAGACCAATCATCGACTTTGACCAAGACCAATCATTTTCTTTGTCCAAGACCAATCATCGACTTTGACCAAGACCAATCAATCCCTCTGACCCTCCCTCCCTTTTAGGGAGAACTACATCAGCCTGAGGCCCCTATGACAAGGGCTATGTAGCCAGCACTCAGTTGACATGGGGTCTTCTGGGGTTAGCTCGGCCACATCCTTTCGTCCATCCATCCTCTTGACCAATGACCATCTTTCGACCTTCGACCACTTCCAAGACAATGTTGCCTTGGTTGTCTTTGCATGTGTGCTACCTCACGGCTAGTTAGCAAAATTGTCCGCAGACTATTTTTAACCCTTCGCAAGTATAGGATCACGAGCCAGTTGATCCCTACTACTTGTGGCTTTTTCGTGTTTTTGGGAGCACTTCCTGAGCCCTGGATACCTAGAACACGATGACCATTTGGAGCTTCAGCTTAAATTGAGTGACCCGATCAGCAGACGACTAAATGCTGGGGCCTGGTTACTTCAATTTTGGCACTCCTTGACCCTCGACATGCGACAATTTGACCCGACCATCCCGTGACGTGGTATACGCGCAATCACGACTTTTGCAGCGTTTTCACTCACTTTTCATCTTTCTCATCCACCTTTTGTCAAATCGACACTCGATCTTCGGTTCCCTTCTCTCGACTATCGCTTTGAGGGGGGAACACCTCATCCTTTTTCTGGGGCAACCAACTCCTGTTTTTATCTTGCAGTTCGTCTAGAACAACCAACAAGACAAAAAGGGGCAAATGTAGACACCGCAAACGTGTCTGCACCTTGGTCCTCCCCCTCGGCCTTAAACCCCTATCCTAACCCTTGGCCTTAAACCCCTATCCTAACCCTTGGCCTTAAACCCCTATCCTAACCCTTGGCCTTGGCCCCCTTTCCACCCTACCCTTGCCACCTTGGATCCTCCCTTGAATCCCTCCACCTTCCCCCTAGCATTTATTAGGCCAAATCCCTTCTTTATCTTCCCCCCACGCCCATTTTGGCATCCTCGTGACCGTTCTTCCCACACCCCCTCGCTCGGTGGCGTGCAAGAATGGGTAGAGGCTATTTTTAGCCTCAGTCCCCATTCTGCGACTGCCGACGTTGGCGACCCTTCGGCCGACGTCGGCGAAACTGCCGGCGTCGGCATCCTTCATTACCCCTTTCTGCATCCGTTACCCCCCTGGACCCTTGAGCTCGAAAACAGACTTCTCTTGGCGCTTTAGCTTTCGTCTCTCCTCTGTCTTGACCTCGTGCAACAGCAAAAACAGGTGAAAAGGCTCTGGATCAGGGATTCTCTTCTTGCAACAAGTCTTCCGTGGCTCCAACAACAGCACCTCCTTTCTTCAGCAAGCTAAAGGTAAGCAAAGTCTGGTTTCTTCATTTCATTTATTTAGTTTTCAGTAATCTATCATATCTATTGTCCTCTGCTCCCTCTGTTCTTCCCCCTGAGAGGCTGTAAAGCCTTCTCAGGTCCTGTCCTCTGTGTCTCTTCCTCTTCCCCATCCCCCTGTCAACAAAGACCTTGTATAAGGCACCCTACCAGAGCTAGACCACTCCCCAGTCCATCTAAATTTTGTCCCTGAACTCTGTCTCGCCTCCGTTCACGAACCAGCGCTGTCCATAGTCCAGAAAGCAACTCAGACCCGACTATAGGCCATAACCCCGACCGACGCCGGTCACTTCCCAAACCGACGTCGGCAAGATAACCGACGACGACAGACCTCTTAACCGATGCCGGCAGCATTTCCGACCTCGGCGACTGTCTTCAGCCCAACAGCTCCTTCAGGTAATCATTTTGGTCTTTTCTTTCCTTTCTAATTTCTTTGTCACTTCTATATTCTGGCATTCTGTCTTTTTATCAGTCACTTATCTTATCAAAACAGTGGGTTGACCTCCCTTAAGGAAGTTTTTACACTTCCGGGAACAAGCTTTTGCTTGGCAACCCACTGTCTATCTATCTAACATCCTCTTGTCCAAGTTCCCTTTTTTCTTGCAGGTGTCATTCCTCCACAGCCAAAGAGGAGTGCTCACAAGCGTCTGGATCTACGGTGCGCAATCTTTAGTCCAGGTACTTCCCAAGCCTTGTCCATTACTTTTTTAGTTTCTTCTTTCTCTTAGATCTAAAAGCGAAATTTTGAGTGGAAACAGCCATCTCCATCACAAGATTTTAGTTAATGGAATTCTTATCAAGATCTCTTTACTTGGAGACTAAAAAATTAAATAACTTGATGTAAGAATAAATAAATGTATGGAAAATATACAACATATTTCCAAAATATGATTCAAACAATGACCCAATCTATAGACACTTTTTTTTGTTGATTCACATACTATTATAACATGGCATTATGGTAGATAATAATTCCATACAAAGTCTTTTTAAAATGTCATTTATAAATAGTAGATGTTATACTTAACAATACTTACTAGGCACAACCATGGTATTAAGGAGACATGGTAGTCTTTCATAAACACCCAGCATTGATATTACATTACTAGTCACCTTAGGTCCTAACATATAATTAATATGGTTCTACATATTGTGAGATAGTAATATATGCAATCTCCTTTTTAGAGGCCATTGGGTAAATCATGAGAAAAATCCCTTACACACTACATCAATACCTTAAGTTTATGTATAATGACAAAGCATATATTATTTATCACATGTCTTACAAGTTTTTCATCAAACTTTAGAAACAACATTATATGTTACCTAAAGGCTTATTAAGAATAAAATCATTTAACTTCATGTTGTATCTACTATAACTACACTAAATTCAATCATGGTTCTTAAGGTGCTTTTATATATAATTTCAAATTCTCAAGTTATAACTCCTAGTGTTATACCTCCTATAGTTACACCATTATGGCATAAAATGTCTAACAACTGATGTCCAAACATTATTGGTAACTTCTTGCATTAATTTATTCAAAATAATCTACTAAGAGTTCTATTATATACAAAAATAAATCCAACCATATTTGAACCCAATACCACTAGATATCTATTTGTGATTATGATTATGGTTAATATATAGTTTGTGGCCATATTTTTTAGGTTAACACATATAACTCAAAAAGTAAAACACTTGATATTATAGATGATATCATTGATTTTCCATGCTAGCCTATTGTTGTCACTTGGATTTGTACCCTTGGAGGAGATATCTCAGCCTCCTCATACAAGTGGAACATCTAATGTTGGTCAATGAAGTTTATTGTCTAAGTCAATTATAATGTCAAAACTAATAGGGCTTCACCATATATGGTGTGGTATTATATTACAAAGGTCAAAACGGTTAGTTCTTATAGAACTTGAGAGAGAGAGAGGAGAAGAGAGAAGTACAAGGGTCAGAAGGACACTTGTCGAGCTGAGAAAATTAGTTAATTGTATATAAGAAAATGATATGGGATGAACCATGAAATTTTAGGAATCGCAAGTGTCCATCCAAGTCATAAACTTCATGAAAAGTGGCATGAAACTCCTTATTCTAGCTCAAAAAACTACCTTCATAATTTGGACCTATTTCACCATCTCAATAATTATTAGGGATAGCTATGATTATTTAAAATAAGTTAAAGGCTATCATACATGCCTCTCTATGCATTGGTTATAGGTCTGGTCATTTGGAACCTTCCCAAAATGAGATAACACCATCTATAGTCCCAAAAACTCCTCATTCATGTACCTTGCACACTTGGCCTAAAATTTTGCTTTTATTTTTCCATGAAAATACATGGTAGGGAGTGGATGACAAGTGCAAAGACCTGTTATGTCCTTAGAATCATCAATCACACCTTAAAATCACCTCACTTGAAACTTTTCACCCTTCTCACTAACTTGTACAATATGCTAGTTTTGACTGGTTCAGATGAAACTATTTGTTTGAATACTTAGGAGTATTTTAAAAATATTAAATAGCCCCATATGAAGTTATAATAAGTATATATCTTCCTCCCAAACTTGATTTCATCCTCAAACTCCTATAACCTACAAGACATACAAAATGGAAAAAAAACACTATTTTGCACCCTATTTGTACAAGTTTGTACATCCAATAAGAATTTTAAGTATATTTATTGATTTTTTTGCAAGGTATAATCATAATCCTAGTCAAATAGGTCTATTTGAATAGCTTTTTAACTCCATTTCCCCAAACTAGTCCTTGTAAGGGTTTAGCGAGGGTTTTGAGGAATTTGACCTCTTAAGGCTGTTTCATAAAGTTCTAACATCTCATTCTCAAACTAATTATAAAAAATCATATTTCAAGACCTTAATCAACATCCCTAAATTTCTTTAGTTCCCATGCAAATAATCAATAAATATGTGAGTATTTAAACTTCTCCTATCAAGCTCCTTCCTCCATTCCAACAAGCCTAAATTTTCTTAAAGTCTAAAAATTTATTTTTCTATGGTTTATTTGCATCCCAATTGTTCATAAACATATATATTAACCCTAATAACATACCCAAATTCATTTTAATGATTTTTCAAGGTTGGAAAATAGGTTGGCTCCTCATTTGAACTTTAGCCCTAGTCATGCTTAATAGGCCTAAGTTGTCCTTGAAGCCCAAAATGGCTCCTCATTTATCCCCTTGAAGAATATATTCTTTAATACATTTTCTATATTCCCAAAAACATGTTCCAATATATTTGGATTCATACTTAAGGATAGAAATTAAGTTGGACCTTTAATTGAGCACTAGGCCTAACCATCCCTCATGGACCTGACTGCAACCTTTGTGTTCCAATGCATTTTATTGGCTTCCATCATTATATGAGGTTTTAGTGATGTTTTTTAGGTATGTTAAAACTCCACAAACCTCTCCTCAAGTTTCAAACAACTTCTGATTCACCCCTTCTATCCATTTCTTAGGATTTATAGGTTTAAGCACAAAGGGAAGTACCCTCTATTTGAGATAAAATAAATGGTACTTCCCTTGTTTCATCACTTAAAAACAAATTGTATAGTCTCCTCCTAGTGTCAGATATGTTTTTTACCAAACTTTGGTCCTTTATAAGGTCATTTTCCCTTTCAAATCATCAAACACCCAACATAGACTCTTTGTATGATAGACTGTGCAGGGTTCTTCATGAGGACTATGTGTTACCATTGATATTTCCCTCTTATCTTTCTTCTTATTGTCAAAGCATATGGATAGTTTCATAATATTTATGGAGTTTCTCTCATATTCAATTCATTAGTCCATGTTTGCATATGCTACTTTATCCCCTTGATTGATCCAAACTGAGTTATCTATCTAGCTATGTTTCCTTTGACTCAAAGTCTACCCTTGTAGGTGAATCTTATGTTTTGGGATTATAAATATGCTTCAGACATTATCTATATCCTTGAATTCACTAACCTTATCTTTAAATAAATTCCATTTACTTATAGGCTTGTCTAATTGGTCAATGCCTTTTGACTTTGATACCTACCCTATCTTCTCTAACAATGGATCATGTAGGTGGTTGTCTTATTCTAAGCCTTGAAGATGATGAAAACAACCTTCTTTAAAGCTTCCCAAATCATATCCTACCTGCACCTACCTTTGTACACTTTCTACACTCAAAACCACAACTTCTCTATTCACTACCTGAGACAATCAACATAGTGGATATAGATGCATATTTTTGAATAAAAAGGGGATTATAGGTGTTACCCTGATCAAAATATCACACACTAACCTATATTTTGGTCATAGTGTTCGAGCAAGTTCTCATCATGCTTTATGTATATAATAATTAACACTTTTCAAAACCTTACCCTTGACTAGCTATGAGTGCACACTAGGACTATGTACAAATTGAAGATGGGCATAACGAGAAAAACATTGATACATTATATTCTTTCTGATGATATTTATGTTCATGATGTGATTTTCAATCCACAAATCCATTAAAATCATGAGAGCATGTCTTACTAGCCCCTTGGAGTGTTAAGGTCACCTATTCCTTCAAACTTGTAGATACAAAAGTTTGGATTTAGTGGTTTGCAAGTAACTTTAGACTTCTTAATAACCACTTTCCCTTTGTCATATGTCTTCTATCTTTTGCAAAGTGATATACCTCTTTAGGTTCTATAATAATATCATAATAAAATACATGATAAGTATTTATAACCCTATCATATGATATCACAAAACCCTCCTAGACCTATGTTTTGTAAATTTAGGGAAAAAGGCTCTGAAATCTAAATCATCATTCTTTGAAAATGGTTTACATCCTCCCTTTGTCAATTAACCTTTCAAATATGTCTCATTATGTCAAAACCACTCTAAGACTTTAATTAGGGTGTCATCACTTGTCCAACACTCCTCATAACACCTTTGACTCTCTGTTAGCACCTATAGGGAAACTAAGTTTAGGTAGTGGTCATGGAGTAGAGTAGACAATGTGCATGTTTTGACCTCATGAGGAGACTTGGGCTTTGACCAATCTTCCAAATACGTTTTTATCACAATAAGGATATTGAAACCAACTTTCAAAAACTCTATTCAACATGGTATTTCCATTTCAAACACCTATATATGAGCATTTTCATGATAGACTGACTATATTTTATTGCATATGAATGTGACTCCATGGAGAGATGCCTTAGGAAAGGATATTTAAAATTGAAATTTACTAAGAGAAAATGAAATCATGTAAACCAAAACATATTCACCCTCTAATACTACAAGCTCTTTTTCAATAAGGGGTGAGGTGGAAAGTTGATGGATAGGTTCATGGATTTGAGGTGAAGGATTTGGAATATGAGATGTAGTGGAAGGTGAAGGAGTTGGAAATGGAGTGCGGGATGAAGGAGAAGGATTATGAGTGGGTTTGGAAAGGAAACAAGCACTAGTAAGCTCATATGGAAGTGAATTTTTGGGCTTATTAGAAGGATAATCATATACATGAGCAAGGGTTGCATATTGCCAATAATATCCTTATGTGTAATCCATGGAAACATATGATTTCATATGAAAAGATTCATACAAGTACACTTGAGACTGATAGGCATCATGGTATGAAGGATAGGGATCATATTGGGAATAATAGATAGGTTTCTCTTGATAGGTTTATTGATAACCATCCTCGTATAGTTTTCTTATAACATGGTTTTCATATGGGGAGGGAAATGAGAGGTTATAAGGGTTTCACATGTATTTACCAACATAATAGCCTTATTGAAGAATAATATTACCAGCTTCAGTATGAACTGTATCAAGCCATTAATGATCTTTATTATTCATATAACTAGCCTTAATATGAGCTATATCAGGTTCATGATTAAGTTGGTACAGATCATAACAAGGCTGATAGTGAGTGTTATAAGCTTGATAAACCTCAACAACTTGTGTAAAACAATACTCAACACTAAATTCAGCCATGAAACTTCGTTATGATGAAAGAATCACAAAGAATTATCATCAATAATATTCAAATAGGATACCTAGCCTGCTTGACCAACTGATGTAATCTCAAAGTCGCCATTGATGCTTGGATAGATGCCTCTAAAGGCTAATTGGTGAGAGACAGCACCAAAAATATCTTAACTTCTTAGACTAAGATTCCCACTAGTCATGCCAAAAACTATTATCACATGGGTTTACACCCTTTGAGGAGATATCTCAGCTCTCCTCATCTAAGTTGCACAATGAAACATATCACTTTCTATGGGTAATCAATTTGGTGAGATAAATCTCTAGAATTAAGGACTAGCTCCCTAGATGTTCCTTAAAATGCTTGTACCTATACTAACTAATTATTTATGGGGAAAGGGGTTATAATTTGCATGAAATTAAACCTATTATATGTAGTGATGTACTAATATGTTTACCATAAGTCTATTATACTCCATCACTTTAGAGACAAGGCATACAACACTAGTCTATGAATCCTAAAATGCACTAACATCAATATTTCAATATGAAGGTGGCATGTATGAAGACTATCCAAAGTAAGTGGAAATATAGATCATTTTTTAGATGTTAATACTTCATTGTACACAAGACTTGATATGAATTATTAGGCATGGAATCACTTGTATCCAATGTGGAAAGATTGAGAGAAAGCAAAGATAAATGAATATCTCTTAAGCATTCACTATACATCTCTTCACACACTTTAACAAGCTGATGTATAAACTAAAAATATATTTAATTTATTTTTTAATGCGATTATAATGTTAAAAATAGTAGGGATTCACCATACATGGTGTGGTATTAGACTATAAAGGCCAAAATGGCTAGTTCTTATAAAACTTGAGCGAGAGAGAGAGAGAGAGAGAGAGAGAGAGAGAGAGAGAGAGAGAGAGAGAGAGAGAGAGAGAGAGAGAGAGAGAGAGAGAGAGAGAGAGAGAGAGAGAGAGAGATGTCCAAGGGTCATAATGAAAGTTTTAAAGCTGAGAAAATAAGATAATTATTCATGAGAAGATTATATGGGATGAAACATGTAGTGTTAGGAAGCACAAGTGTCCATCCAATACATAAACTTCATGAAACATGGCATGAAACTCCTCATTCTACATTAGAAAACTACCTTCATAATTTGGACCCATTTTAAAATCCCAAAAATTATTAGGGATATATTTGATGATTATAAATAATTTTAAGGATATCATACATGCCTCTCCATGCATTGGTTGAAGGTCTGGTCATCTGGAACCTTCCCAAAATGAGATATCATCATCTGTAGTCCCAAAAACTCCTCATTCATGCACCTTGAACACTTAGCCTCAAATTTTTATTTATTTTCCCATGAAAATACATGTTATGGAGTGTATGAAAATTTTAAATACCCTTCATGTCCTTAGAAGCATCAAGAACACCTTATAATCACCTCACTTGAAGCTTTTCACCCTTCTCACTAGCTTGTAGAGTAAGTCAGTTTTGACTGGTTGAGATGAAAATATTTTTTTCAATAATTATGAGTATTTTAAAAACATTAAATAGACACATTGAGTTATAAAAATTCTATATATTCCTCCCAAACTTTATTTCATCCTCATACTCCTTATAGAACTTATAAAACACATAAAATGGTAAAAAAATACCTTATTTTGCATCTATCTGTACAAGTCTATACATCCAATAAGCATGGTAAGTAGATTTATGGTATCCATTTCAAGTTAAAATCATCATCATAATAAAATAGGTCCATTACAATATATTTCTAACTCCATTTCCCCAAATTGGTCCTTGTAAGGGTTTAGGAAGGGTTTTGAGCAATTTGACCTCTTAAGGTTGTTTCATAAAGTTTTGATGTCTAATTATTAAAATAATTCCACAAGTTCATTTATAAATACCTTC
Source organism: Torreya grandis (assembly GCA_037957365.1). NCBI lineage: Eukaryota > Viridiplantae > Streptophyta > Pinopsida > Cupressales > Taxaceae > Torreya > Torreya grandis. The sequence goes on from JARHVA010000618.1 coordinate 4,660,824, forward strand.
ATCAACATCCTTGAACTTCTTTGGTTCCCATTCAAAGCATCAAGAAAGATCTAAGTATTCAAACTTATCATATCGAGCTCCTTCCTCCATTCTAATAAGCCTAAATTATCTTAATGTCCAAAAAGGGATTCCTCTATGGTTTCTCTCCATCCTAATGGTTCATACACTTCTTTATTAACCCTAATAACAAGACCAAATTAATTTTAATTCTTTTCCAAATTTTTAAATGAGGTTGGCTCCTCATTTGAACTTTAGTCCTAGTCATGCTTAATAGGCTTGAGTTGTCCTTGAAGCCCAAAATGGCTCCCCATTTCTTCCCATAAAAAATATATTATTTAAAAACTTTAATATGGTCCCAAAAACACTTTTAATATTTTTGGAATCATAATTAAGGCTATAAATGAAGTTGGAGCTTCAATTGAACACTAGTCTTAACCATCCCTCATGGACCTAACTTCAACCCTTGTCATCCATAGCATTATTTTGGGTTCCCTCCTTATGTGAGGTGTTATTAATATTTTTTAGGTATTTTAAAACTCTACACACCTCTCCTCAAGTTTCAAATAACTTTTGGCTTACCCCTTCTATCAATTCCTCAAGATTTACATGTTTAAGCACAAAAGAAAGTACCCTTTGTCTGAGACAAAATAGAGGGTACTTCCCCTATTTCATCACTCAAATATAAAGTTTTATGTTATAATATTTGTTTCAAAGATTTTTTGTACCAAAATTTGGCCCTTGATAAGGTCATTTTCCCTTTTAAATCATCAAATATCCAAGACAGACTCTTTGTATGACAAAATGTGTAGAGTTCTTCATGAGGACTGTGTGTTACCTTGGATATTTATCTCTTATCTTGCTTCTTACTTTCAAATCCTATGGAAATTTTCATGATATTTATGGAGGTTCTCTCATATTCAGTTCATCAGTCCATGTTTGTATATGCTCCTTATCCCCTTGACTAATCCAGACAAAGTTTCTTGTTTGGCTATGTTTCGTTTGACTCAAAATCTACACCTGTAGGTGAAGCTAATTTTTTTGGATTATAAATATGCTTCATAATTTATCTAGATCCTTGAATTAACTCACTTTATTTTGAAATCAATTACATTTACTCATATGATTGTCTAATTGGTCAAAGCCTTTTGACTTTGATACCTGCCTTATCTTCTCTAACAGTGGATCATGTTGATGGTTGTCTTATTATAGGCCTTTAATATGATGAAAAAAACCTTATTTTAAGATTCCCAAATCATATCCTACTTGCACCTACCTTTTTGCACTTTCTACACTCAAAACCACAACTTCTTTGTTCACTACTTGAGATAGTCAACATAGTGGATGTAGATGCATGTTTTTGAATAAAAGGGGATTATAAGTGTTACCTTGATTAAAATTTCACATACTAACATATATTTTGGTCATAGTGTTCAAACAATTTCACATCATGCTTTTGGTATACAATAATTAACACCTTTTGAAACGTTACCCTTGATTGGCTATGAGTGCACACTAGGCCTGTGTACAAATTGAACATGGGAATAGGGAGAAAAACACGATACATTATATTATTTCTAATGATATTTATTTTCATAATGTGATTTTCACTCCATAAATCCATTAAAATCATGAGAACATGTCTTACTAGCTCCTTGGAGTGTTAAGGTCACCTATACCTTCAAACTTGTAGATACAACTATCTGGATTCAGTGGTTTGCAAGCAACTTTAGACATCTTAACAACCACTTTCCCTTTTTCATATGTATTATATCTCTTGAAAAGTGACATACCTATGTATGGGATACAAGATGATCATTATAGAATACATGAGAATTATTTATAACCCTATCATATGATATTCACAAAACCCTCTTGGACCTTTAGTTTGCAAATTTAGGGAAAAAGGCTCTCAAATCTCAATCATCATTATTTAAACATGGTTTATATCCTCCATTTTTTAATTCACCTTTAAAATAATTCTCATCATGTCAAAATATCTCTAATACTTTAATGGGGGTGTCATCACTTGTCCAACACTCCTCATAACACCTTTGACTCTCTGTTGGCACCTATAGGTAGACTGAGTTTAGGTAGTGGTCATGGAGTAGATAATGTGCATGTTTTTACCTCATTAGTATACTTTTAATATGATAAATATTCCAAACAAGTGTTTATAATCATAAGGATATTGAATCTAGCATTCAAAACCTTTGTTCAATTTGGTATTTCCATTTCAAACACCTATAGATGAGCATTTTCATGGTAGACTGACTATATTTTCTTGTATATGACTATTATTCCATTGAGATATACATTTGTAAATGGGATTGAGAGGTGAAAGTGACAAAAAAAATATGTAATTGTGTAAAACAAAAACATATTCACTATCAAAGACCACCATCAGAACATTCAAATGGTGAAATAACTACTTATTGCATAGAAAAGTGCTCCCTCCTACAACCTAAGATTATTAGCATATAAATGCCTAATTAAAATTGAAACAAATCATGGGAATAATTTTATTTGGAGTTCAACGTCATTTTCAATCAACATTACCAATTGGTTTGTATGAACTTTCCCAAAATGGAGCAAAACCCATACGGTGCATGAAATAATAAGCAAAAAAGTAGTCAACTTTATGAGGATGGTTCATGAAGAAAATGCCAAAATTACTTAAAATATTTATATGCAAATTAATATCTATAATTTTAATAAAACCCCTCAAATTTTTTTGACTTGAAACCTCTTTAGCTGTCCGTACTGTGCAAAAACCTAAAAGTCACTTATATGTGTCTAAGAAAGCAAAGATGGAGTAGAATAGTTTTGGGCCAAAAATGGTACTTAAAGAACATTTCAAATGTGTAAATGATCTTTGTGAAGTTTAATAGGCATTGTATGATCTTTTCCCATGTGGAAAACTTCTCCATGGGTTGTACAAGTGCCACACCTACCCTTTTTCTCAAGAAAACTACCCCTTTTCTAAGGAACCTATCACTTTTCAATTTGTTTTAGTTATTTAAGACATAATAGGACACATGTGTTATGACATCACCCTTTATAACCTTCACACTTCCCAATAAATCTATACAAGCCATTAAATGCCCCTTTTTGACCACAAAATGACCCAAAAATGATATAAAGACTAAAATAACTAATGACCTAGGATATATAACATTAAATGACATTAATTATCCTATGATACACCTCATAACATAGAATTATACCTCCTAAAATATATAAAACTCATGTTTTTACCTATAGGGGTCCCAATTTGACATAAAAGTCAAATTTGGACAACAACTATCTCTTGGGCTTCATCAATATATCTTATTATATCATAGTTTCACTTTCCTTATATCTTCTTATATATTTTATATTTTTCATGTGCCTTCCTCCTTTAATTTTATGCCTTCCCTCATCTTATTCAAAGTTTGACATTTATGTTCTTGTTTGTCTTGCATTAACATTCATCTACTCCTTGGTTTATGTTTCTTGTTTTGTTACAATGTCACTTCCCTACTAATTATTGATCCCATTATATAAACTTTCAAAAAAAATCCAATGATGATAACATACATATTAGATACTTTACATCTTAACATGCATTAATTTTTTAGGTAAGTTTTAGGTTTCTTAGAATATTCATCTTCTTCTCTCATTCATGCAACAGTGCAAAATCACATCCCCTCCTTATCTCACTATGGCATAACTTAAACTATTTCACTTATAGAGATCCCACATTATGATGTTGTAATATCCTACCATGTGCTTGCATAATATATTTATCTCACTTTGTGATGTTATGATATCATGTCACATGTCACACTTACCCACACTTTGCACATATTTTAGACTCATGATTTCACTAATCTCACCTTGTGATGTTATGATTTCATGTGACTTGTTACTATTACACTTCACATACTATGATACTCTATTGCACTCTATTAAAACCTACAAACCTCATCATGTTATTATGTGTTTCTATATGACATCCTCTTAAAAACAATACACTATTTTGTTTGGAATCCATGATAGTTAATTCACTTGGAAAGTCATTTTTATTGGACACATAAAACATAGGAAAATTTTGATTATAAGAGTGAAAAATCCCCTCCCTTGTGAATGTGTGAAAAATGCCTTCACTATTTTTAACACCGTAATTTTTTTTCTTTTGTCTACCATGAAACCTCAAACATGGCCATACAAAAAATGTTATCTTCCTTCTATGCATATTAGACTCATAATCCTTTTTCACCATTATTTACCCAATTCTATTCATTTTAACTAGATGTATTGATTGAAACCAAGACTAAAAACATTAAAATATATTTTAGGTGATGTAAGATTACACTTCATCCTAGATGCTCTTGCATCATTAAAATTATATATTATTATAGATTTCCACTTAAATATTTGTGACATAAACCATAAAACATTATATTTCAGCATTGATGATGACTCATACATTATGTGAGGTTTGTAACTTGTGAAAATATATGGATATGATCATTACTACATCATAAGAATCATTATGATCATTATCATATTGTATATGCTTGTAACTTGTGAAAGTTGAGTTTATTAATAATGCTTTAAGTGGATGGATATGATCACTATCATATTGTGGATGCTTGTAACTTATGAAAAGGGATGGTATAATAAATATTGATGTGTATGTAGAACATCACCATCATATTTTGGAGGCTTACAACTTGTGAAAAAGGGATGGTATTAATAAGGGTTGAAATGGATCCAACATAAGACTTTGAAATTTCTTGAGGACTAGTTATATATTTTGATTAGATGTTTATTTCTTATTAACACAAGTTCATCTATAAATTTTATTATTTTTATTTTATAGAAATTTTAATAAAATACACCTACATCAAATGAAACATATAAAACACGTAAAATAGAATAAATAAATGCCTAATTGTATTTCTCAATAAATCATATATATATATATATATATATATATATATATATATATATATATATATATATATATATATATATAAAGGTGTATTAGATTTTTAATATGCTATCACAAGGGATTTTGAGCCATTTATCAACCAATGATTCCAATTTGAGCATGTTTTCGCTATTTTAAAACTCTTTAATATATCATTAATGATATTTAGATATCTAATCATGATATTATTGTGGTTGTATAAATAGTCCTAGTTACATGTTAGGAATTTAAAAATTATTGGTTATAATATGTCATTGAATGGATTATCCTAGGAAAACTATATGGTCCTTATCAAGTCTTGTCACCTACAAAAAAAACATTTCCAATGCTCATGTCTAGGCATGTATTTTTTTTATTAGTTGTGATATTTCAATTATTGATGTATCTAGACCTCTTCTACATCTTCTACATTAGGTCTTATAGGTCTACTTAAGGATTTGTAACCTCCTAGTACTTATTCAAAATTCTCACTCTTTGTGACTATTGAAAATAGATAGAAAATTATTCCTTTAAACCTTATCAAATAAACCTTGTACACAATAGTTTTTCATCTTATCATATGGAAATTTGAATACATATTATATTATTAATACTTTATCAAATTTATTCACATTATATAATGATTTATTACTCAATATATAACTTCAATCTTCCTCCTCTATCATTTTTTTAAGAATAATTTTTTTTTATCTTATTAGATCTTGTAAAAAGACATACAAACTGATCAATTGGATATAACTGAAGATGTCGATGTCATAATTTATTTAAAACACATTTAAAATTTCAAAAATATACTGACTTACTTTATTACCAAGTTTCAAACTCTCTTACTCATTCATTTTGGAGTTATACTCTCCTTTAGAACTCTCAAATAAGGTTTTAGGCCTTCTTTGAGACTACAAGTCTAAGTTTTTATCATAACTTATTATAAATACCTTAACTCTTTAATCCAATTAAAAAACATAAAAACATCCTAAAACACATAAACATCAATTTTCATAAATTTTTTATAAGTATTTTTTTAGATATGGATGTTTTAGTGCTGTAAATAGGGTTTTTTAAACCTTGTTCTAAAACTACAAATTTGTGTTTTGCTAATAAATTTCTAACCAAGTGACTCTTAACCTTGAAATTAACTTTTTTTAAACTTCATAAAACTCATATATCATCTCTCTAAAAAAATTAATACACTTTGGCCTAATGGTTTTGAATAAATACTCTTTTTAGGACTATTGCACAAGGGTTTTAATAGTGACCTACAAGTTTATAGTATTAAAAACTAAATATATTCCTCTATATAACTCCTAGACTAATGAAACCACTTGGATTATTTCAAAAACTATCACTTATACCATCATACAATTTTTTATGATTTTTTAAATGCAAAGCTCAAGATATAGATATTTTTCTTCCCAAAACCTAGTAGGCCTCCACTAAGGCTAAGAACACTAAAAATTCATAAATTTAGATTTTGAGATGTTTTTATGATCTCACACCTAGAGGTGGTGTGACTTATAATTATCCTTTTCTTTTTATCACTTAAACACCTTGAACAATCCTTAAAAATATAATTTTGGCTTGGTTGTAGGTGAAATTTTATGACTGTATCAATTAAAACTATGTTTTAAAACATTTAAATTCTAATAAATATCATAGAATCATGAATTAATCTTAATAAACCATAAAAAAAATTAACTTAAACATTTTTAATGTCTAAAAATGCAATCAAATTCTCAGCAAGCTTCTTATTATTCATATAAATTTAAAACTATTATATACAACCCTGTAGACTATCACAAACCTCCCTAATAACCTACCAAATGAACCTTTATCCTTATTATCATTGTTTCTATGGGATCCTATTCTTTGTATAAATAAGATTGTAACTTGTATAAAATTAGTTTGTTCTTTTTTTTAATTAATAATAATCTCTCAACCCTATGACTTATCTTCAAATTTTCTTAATTTTACATTCTTTCTACATTGCATATGCCTTAACATGGGTTAAGATATGGTTAAAGACATTTAAAGTGGGATAATTTTTGAAAAAACATTAAAATATATAATTTAACCCTAAGGATGATTTAAATAAGGATATAGACTCATACAACATGATTAAAACCCCTTAAACTATTCAAAGCAAATTTTGAATTTTGAATTTCCCATTTTGGTGGGAAAATAGAAAGCTAAAGACTTTGAGTAAATCATGGGGTTTTGAGAACTCAAAATGACATGGGCACACCTCATAGACTTGCTAAACCTATGAAAGACAAAAGTTAACATATTTACATAATTACACTTTATTATATCTTGATGCTCCTACATCATACTCTGTAGGTGGAAAAATTTGAACTCCATCTCAAATAAAACTTTGATCTCTTTTTCCTTTTATTCTAATTGTGTTATACCTACACACCTCTTCTTCCTTCTGATACACTCTTCTCTCCACATTTATCTTCCGTCTTCTTATTTGTGTAGACACCTAAAAGTGTCCACCAATGGCTTCATAACTGAATTTAGATAAATTCTTACCAACCTTTGCACATCTAGCCTAAAAATTTCTAAACGTGTTGAATTTAGCTTCATAAAATGCAATTAAATCAATTTAGCCTAAAAACCAATTAAATAGAGCAAATGCACACATTAAATTAAATCAAATATTAGAAATGTTTAAATGCCTAAAATAAATTAATTAACATTCAAATCCTAATCAAAGTCCTAATTTAATTCATCCTTGAGCAATTAAATGAATTATCAAAAAGTAAATTCAAAAAATGAAAAATATCCTAGGAAGTAAGAATTACCTTTTGTGAGTTGTCCAAAATCCAAAATATTTCAAGCACACTTATTCCATGCTAATCATGAGGTTTATACACCTTTTAACTTTAATGAGGTTAATTAAGCAAACCAAGGTTAGGATTAAACTCATCCCTATCCCTTTTCTAAACCTATAAATACAAGCATTTGCCTCTCTATTTAGAGAGCTTGGACATAGTAGTTTTATAATGAAAATTTTAGTGCATAAATCTAGACTATCATGTTTTAATGTCAAAATCATAGTCTAAGCCACTTTGAACAAACATCAATCCAAAGCTAACCATGGTGACAAGCAGAGAAGGAGCCACACAACTCCATTTTCCCAATACTTGTTGATGCACAAGCTAAGCAAGCCAAACAAAGAAATCTCTTAGAGCATTCAAGGAAGGTAAGAAAGGTTATTTTTCTTGCATTTTAGTTGTGCTTTATCAATTGTGTTTCTTCACCATGTTCCTCCCTTTGATCTAGGCAAGATAGTTTCAACCATCTTAGTGTGTTTGTTTTCCGTTTTGATTTGATTTCATTGTGAAGCTAACATATGATCTAACCACCCTTCTTGGATTCTTTAATCATAAATGGCATGCCTGGTGGGACAAGAAGCATCCCACATAGTAAGGAGATGAATATGCAAGTCAAAAATTGAAAAATAAATGCTTAAATTTTTTAAAATTTGTAATTTTACCTTTGATTTTCATGTATTTTTAATTTTTGAATTATCTCAGAACTACATAGAGACTGATACTAGTTAGGACAAACCAGCATCGATTCTATGTGACCATTACCGGGTTTAACCAATTGATCTCAGTTATCTATAACCATCACTGATCGGTAGATAGGTAAAAATGTGAGTTATCAAGATTAAATTTTGAATTTTTTTATCATTTCTAATGGTTGTTTATTATTTTTAGTAACATTTAAACTCTCTTTCTAAACTTTGCCTTGCAATTTTTATTGAGATTTTTTCTAACCATTAACTAACCTAAAATGTTTAGATTTTATGGTCTTACATTTAGGTTCACAAGTGATTAATAATGATCTTAATCGATTGACATCAATTTTTCTTGACTAGCATCAATTATCTTTGAACCAACTGCATCAATTTTTTTAATTGGTAGTGATCATTTTTGACTGGCCTCTATCACTATGTGTCCAAAAATAAAACTTAAGAGATCCTTTTCCAAAGATCATTTACTCATAATGAAAGTTGATTCAAATCAGAATGTTACTATTTAACAACGTAGGTCAAGGATGAGATTGGAACACAAATTTACAAGATTTGAATGGTTTCACACTTCAATTTGGTGGTTTAAAAGGAATTTAACTAAATAAATCACACTTTATTTTGGTGTAGAAATGAACATGTTAAATCTTGCATATTTGGATGCTGGTATTAAAAAGTAATTAGGATAACTAAGCCTTAAAAAATACTTAATTATTGGTGCTTAAAATTAATTCTTAAGTCTTGATCACTTGCTTTTAGTGTTTAAAAATGAAATTAAGCTAAATTTTGAACATTTAGACTTTTGGGCTTAAAACAAACATAGATGTTTTCACTTAATTTGTTTTTTGCAATTATTTATATCTTTCACACTTAATCCAAGGGGATAAGTAAATAAAATCATCACATTTAAATTTGGTGCCTAAAATCAAACTTCACTCATAATTATTTATAAATTATTTATTTTTTATTATTTTCATAAAAAAAATCATGTGTGTATACTCTCCCTCCATCTCCTATAGGGAACTCATGGGATCAAAATCACCTTTTCATTGCATCTAGTGCATAGTCCAAAGTGTATAAAGAAAGTTTCCTAGGATCTCCCAAAAACCCATGTGGTAATGGGTGATCTAAAAACAACCCTCAAGTCTTTCTACTAGTATTTTATTTTCATGAAATTTGGCTTCTGCAAGGGATTTCATTACCTCTCATAAATTATTTAGGGAATCATTGACTCAAGGTTTCATCTCCTAGTAGTGTTTCAACCACACTTCATGGGGGGCTATAAAAATATGGGAATGCATACTACTATAGCTTGGAGTTGAATGACTAACATCTCCTTTAGTAATGAAGGCCTGAGTCAGGTTTGGTAAACCAAGGGATACCACTAATAAGTCCACAAATGGTATCGTCATGTAAAGGAATATAACCTTGTATGATAAGTTGATCGTTATGAACTCAATTGGCATGATGCTTGTCTTGTGTTCACCATACATGGGATCAATCTAGATGGTTGTAACTTATAAGTTTTATTCAACCCTACTTTTCCACACCTTAATAGGATCTAAGATGATATACTTATTTGTATTTATATCATTTATTCTTTTATTTCTTGGTGTGTTAGATCTTTTTTTTTTTAAATTTATACCACATCAAGAATGATTTATTTTGTCCACATTACTCTATTTATTGAGAAGGAATTACACAATTCATTTGACACCTTGATTTAACTTAGAAAACTATTGTGTCAAAAACATTGAGTATGGCACTTGATTGAGATGGGTAAAATTATGTTGCCCAAATCATTTTGTTTTGTGCCTTAGAAGTCTTTGGAACATAAAATTGTCAAATATTTTGGGAGTGATAAGTCCATTACACTACCCAAATTATTTCAATAGATTTATCTTTTATTATGTCTAAATTATTATTATTTGAAACCAATCATTTGTTTCTTATTAGATCTTTGATTAGCATAGTCATGTTGTCAAAATTTATCTAGTTTTTTGGTCATCAAATCCCTAGTTTACCTAATTTGAGTCTTTGATTAACCTTTACAATTTAGGATTCAATCATTTATTGATTTCTATTTAGGCCTCCACACATAGGGGCTCATACTTAGATCTTTCTCTTTTGGGTTACTTAACTTAGGTTAATACATTTCTCTAATTTGAAAACTATATTATTTATACCTTTATTTGATAGAATCAGTCCATCTTCAAAGTGTCTTTTTGTGTTCTATAGAAATTTTATCACATTAATGTCTAGAATCAAGTGCCTTGTTTAATTCAAAGTATTCCAAGTTTGTTAGATAGTTATCATCATCCTTTGTTTCAAGTCTAGATTTTGACACTGTAGTTGGCCAAAAGTCCTAGCATCATCTTTGTTTAGATCCTAGATTTTGATGTTGTGTTTGGCCAAAAGTCCTAGTGAATCTTTTTCCTTTCCTAGTTTAGACCTATTTGGAGCATCTTTAGGCTTTGAATTTGGCATCTTGTTTATAGGTCATTTTAGTTGAACTTGTTTATGTAAAACATTTAATGTTATAAATATAATGTTATATTATTTTTTAACAAATATTTACATTATAATTTTTAGAGATATATCTCTAACCTAGACCAAGCTAGATAGAGTTTGAACCTCTTTGTATTTTTAAACATAGCTTTTCAAAGTTTGTATAACTTTAATCTCATGTCATTGCAAAACATTTGTCATAGATTTGACCATGGCTCGCAATAAACATAGTGGAACTATGTACAATTCAGGATATGGAAATTATGTTGTACAAAAGGACTTTGTTCAAAACCCTTTCGTAGATGAGATCATTTGGGAGGTAGATTCTTATCCACCTTACAACACTCAAATAGGGGAACAGAGTCAATATACTTTGACCAATTATTTGGTTACCATGCCTCCTTACATAAAGAAAGATTAAGAATAGATGGCCCAATATTTGGCTAATGTACCATTGGTTATGGAAAATGTCCAATAGAAACCTTATTAAAGTATAATTCCATCAAACTATGATGTAAGGGCTTAGTCTCTGGCAAACTTTTCCCATGACAACTTGCCAATTCTAATAAGAGGGACTTACAACATGTCTTATAATGAACAAGCATCTTTTAGTAACCCTAATGTCATTGTACCAATGTCATATCAAGTTCCATGTATGTTTATCATGTAAATAAGTCTCATGGAAGACCACTTCCTTTAAATATGGATAGCATGTTAGACCTATCAAAACCTTGCACATAACTTTAATAATATGGCCATGTCAAATGCACCTCTTATTCGATCACTTCCTTCTATGGGAGTCTTACTTGAGTTAAATAGTCAAGAAAATTAGGTTTTTGATCTAATTACACAAAATACTTTAGTAAAAACATGTTCAATACCCCAACCATCAAATAAGTGTCTTATTTTTCTACGTAGAATAATGAGCATAACATAAGGGACAATATCCAAGTAGCATCTAATTTACACCAAAGTGGTGTTAATGCAAAAACAAATAGTCAACAACTAAATGTGCCTTTAACTAACACTATTAGTGGTTTACAAAATCAAGGGGTAAGAGTTTCTACTTCCCAACCTCATCCAACTACTTCTAATCCTAAACCAGCTACTTCTTCTAGCACCCAATAATAAGGATTAAGTAGTCAACCAATGATGAGTGTCATACAAAAATACAATGGGATGAATCTTACTCCACTCTAATAGGTGAAAATTAGTATTCTACAATAATATCCATAGTCTAATATACCCACATAACAAAGGCCAAACATATTTCCACTTCAATAGGGGGTAACCGATGTTACACTTTGTTAGGTAATAGTGAACATACCTCTTCAGTTACAGACTAACATGTTGATCCAAAACCAAATGATATCTTACCAATACTATGTAAATATTGGTTAGTGATAAATATTGAATCTCCAACATGAAACCACTTCCCAATAGGGATTCATGCAACCAAGATGTTCCAATGTTCCTCAAGTACCTATTAGGCAACAATTACCTTTCATGTAAAATGTGACACAAGTTCATATATAGGGTCTTGGTTCACAAGTCCCCCTCAATCAACTAGGTATGATTAGTTAGTAGCATGTCCCTACTCAACCTAAGTAGGCACATTACAACCATATTCCTCCATCCCAACCACATAATTTCCAAAAGTAGGCCTACATAGCCAATCCCAACTAGAATATCACATCGTAATACATGTAATTTCAAAAATCACACCCTAATATGTGGATGCATATTCTTGGTCTATTTCCTAGCCAATCCAACATTCCCCATTAAACACCTGCATCATACCCCAATCAAATTAATCCACTTATGACCACCCAACCTCCACCTTAATAGGTCAATATTCCCACCAATTTTTTTAAGTAAGAACTACAAAAAATGAAGGATGTAATTTCCCTCATTCAAGTAGGAGAATAAACTAAAATGTAATTAGAGGATATGTGATCTTACCCCTTTAACATGGATTACTTGTACATAACATTTCCTCCAAGGTATGAACCACCAAAGTTTGAAAAATAAAAGGGGAAAGGTGACCCCAAGTCCCATTTGATGAAATTTTTTGTTGCATGACAGCCAATGATCTATAGCGACATCTACATTTTATTGTTATTTCCATGAAGTCTAGTAGGGCAAGCTTTGGAATTGTTCCTAAAATTTCCCAAGAATTTAGTATATAATTTTTATGATCTTTTGGACATGTTCATGCAATACTTCTCTTATAATCTCGAGCATGAGACTTCATTGGTATACTTAACATAGGCCAAACAAAATATTGATGAAAGCTTCACAAGCTATCTACAGTGATAGGGAGCCCTTTCAAGCTTATTTAACCAAAATCTACAAGACAAGTAACTAGTCGTTGTGTTTACCAAAAATCTACATAGTGAGATATATTATAATTTGGAGTTACAGTGTATACATATGCTCAAAGAGATCATTGAAAAAGGTTTGGTGATTGAAAGATCCCTCATTAAAGAAGGGGCCATTAAACTAACCTCACCAAATAAAAACTAGAGATAAAATGATAATAATGGCTAGAATCAAAATTGATTCCAACTACAAGCATCATAGAAAACCCAAGCCAATAATTGTAATAGACCCAATCAATTCAATCATAATAAGAATTTTGTAGGTAATGGAGTAATAGGTCACAACAAGTATAAATGGTGAAAACACCATCTACTCAACCTATGTTGCCTTTTCAAATAGCTCCTAAACAACATCTTCAGCAAACATAGTACATGTAACAAGTACAACAACCTAGACCAATGCAATAAATGCAACAAACACAACCTATGCCTTTAGAAAACCCTCTTCCAAGAAGAAATATGCCTACTCGTCATGATTTTCACAACCTTGGTGAACCCATTGAATTAGTGTGTCACAAACTTGTTGTGACTAACCTAGTTAAATGGCCTACTCTAAATGGGTAAATTTCTAAGGATGATGACATGCCAGAATGGTAAAGGTTGAATGAATCATGTGAATATCGTAGGGTTAACAATTATAATTTTTATCATTGTGTGAAAATCAAACATGTAATTGAAAATATGTTTGAAAATGGAGAGATAACATGGGATCGTGGAGCTTCCACCTCTAATCAGAACCTCAACATTTATTAGGATCCATTTCCCTAACATAATATCCAAAAACAATAACAATAATAGTGGCTAGTGTAACATCAATAACAATAGTATCAACAACCAAGGTCAAACCAACAAAACTAGTAAAACCAATAGAATCAATAGTAGAACCAATAACATCAAAACTAAATATAAAACCAAGGTCAGAATGATAAAAATAACCAATAGACCTACCATGGAATTGCACATGACTGCAACACCGTTATAGGCCATATTTAAAGAGGTTTATTTAACACCATTTCCATTAATCCTAGACCAATTACCAATAAAAAAAGACCATTTCTATTCATACCTAATCAACCAACCTATACTGGTAATCCTTCCTTGACCTAGGACCATATACAAATTAAATAGCAAGTAGGGATTTTTATGTTTGGACCTTGTATGGATAAATTTATGTTAGGCTATGACCATGCAAAAGTTCACCAATAACCGTTACCTATCCCCCCTCCACCATCATTTAATAGAAACAATAGTCTTGTACCTAATCTCAAATTTACAATCACAACTTGACGATCAAGGTTAACCATACTAGTCCCACAACCATACAACACTTCACCCATAATCCAACCAACCTTTCTACCTCATAATAGGACATTTCATGCTATCCAAAAAATGATGTTTGACATTATGAAATAATTTTAAAAGACACCAACACAAATAATTTCCAAAAGTAGGCCTACATAGCCAATCCCAACTAGAATATCACATCGTAATACATGTAATTTCAAAAATCACACCCTAATATGTGGATGCATATTCTTGGTCTATTTCCTAGCCAATCCAACATTCCCCATTAAACACCTGCATCATACCCCAATAAAATTAATCCACTTATGACCACCCAACCTCCACCTTAATAGGTCAATATTCCCACCAATTTTTTTGAGTAAGAACTACAAAAAATGAAGGATGTAATTTCCCTCATTCAAGTAGTAAAATAAACTAAAATGTAATTAGAGGATATGTGATCTTACCCCTTTAACATGGATTACTTGTACATAACATTTCCTCCAAGGTATGAACCACCAAAGTTTGAAAAATACAAGGGGAAAGGTGACCCCAAGTCCCATTTGATGAAATTTTTTGTTGCATGACAGCCAATGATCTATAGCGACATCTACATTTTATTGTTATTTCCATGAAGTCTAGTAGGGCAAGCTTTGGAATTGTTCCTAAAATTTCCCAAGAATTTAGTATCTAATTTTTATGATCTTTTGGACATGTTCATGCAATACTTCTCTTATAATCTCGAGCATGAGACTTCATTGGTATACTTAACATAGGCCAAACAAAATATTGATGAAAGCTTCACAAGCTATCTACAGTGACAGGGAGCCCTTTCAAGCTTATTTAACCAAAATCTACAAGACAAGTAACTAGTCGTTGTGTTTACCAAAAATCTACATAGTGAGATATATTATAATTTGGAGTTACAGTGTATACATATGCTCAAAGAGATCATTGAAAAATGTTTGGTGATTGAAAGATCCCTCATTAAAGAAGGGACCATTAAACTAACCTCACCAAATAAAAACTAGAGATAAAATGATAATAATGGCTAGAATCAAAATTGATTCCAACTACAAGCATCATAGAAAACCCAAGCCAATAATTGTAATAGACCCAATCAATTCAATCATAATAAGAATTTTGTAGGTAATGGAGTAATAGGTCACAACAAGTATAAATGGTGAAAACACCATCTACTCAACCTATGTTGCCTTTTCAAATAGCTCCTAAACAACAACATCTTCAGCAAGCATAGTACATGTAACAAGTACAACAACCTAGACCAATGCAATAAATGCAACAAACACAACCTATGCCTTTAGAAAACCCTCTTCCAAGAAGAAATATGCCTACTCGTCATGATTTTCACAACCTTGGTGAACCCATTGAATTAGTGTGTCACAAACTTGTTGTGACTAACCTAGTTAAATGGCCTACTCTAAATGGGTAAATTTCTAAGGATGATGACATGCCAGAATGGTAAAGGTTGAATGAATCATGTGAATATCGTAGGGTTAACAATTATAATTTTTATCATTGTGTGAAAATAAAACATGTAATTGAAAATATGTTTGAAAATGGAGAGATAACATGGGATCGTGGAGCTTCCACCTCTAATCAGAACCTCAACATTTATTAGGATCCATTTCCCTAACATAATATCCAAAAACAATAACAATAATAGTGGCTAGTGTAACATCAATAACAATAGTATCAACAACCAAGGTCAAACCAACAAAACTAGTAAAACCAATAGAATCAATAGTAGAACCAATAACATCAAAACTAAAGATAAAACCAAGGTCAGAATGATAAAAATAACCAATAGACCTACCATGGAATTGCACATGACTGCAACACCGTTATAGGCCATATTTAAAGATTTTTATTTAACACCATTTCCATTAATCCTAGACCAATTACCAATAAAAAAAGACCATTTCTATTCATACCTAATCAACCAACCTATACTGGTAATCCTTCCTTGACCTAGGACCATATACAAATTAAATAGCAAGTAGGGATTTTTATGTTTGGACCTTGTATGGATAAATTTATGTTAGCCTATGACCATGCAAAAGTTCACCAATAACCGTTACCTATCCCCCCTCCACCATCATTTAATAGAAACAATAGTCTTGTACCTAATCTCAAATTTACAATCACAACTTGACGATCAAGGTTAACCATACTAGTCCCACAACCATACAACACTTCACCCATAATCCAACCAACCTTTCTACCTCATAATAGGACATTTCATGCTATCCAAAAAATGATGTTTGACATTATGAAATAATTTTAAAAGACACCAACACAAATATCCATTTTTGATTTGTTTCATACGTCTACTATCCATACAAATATCTTGACAGAGTTTCTTGGTCAATCAAAAGTTCCCAATGACATATCCCATGACAAATCTCAAGTTTTGGTTGGACACCTAGTTCCAATCCAACAAGTAACCTTCAACCAAAGTAATATGTCATCCTTTGGCCCACTACATAATAATCCATTATACATTAAAGTTTACATAATGAGACACAAAGTGAAATGTGTCCTCATATATAATGGATCAGGCATGAATATCATGTCTCTAAAGCTTATCAAGCTTATCAAGTACATGACAATATATCTCCAAATATAAACAATCACCATTAAAGCCTATGATAATGAAGAATGAAAATCACAAGGCACCATTAGCTTTCCATTTATCATTGGGCCTTTGACCCATGATACACTATGCCATGTGTTAGATCTTGATTTATCATATAATATACTTTTGAGTAGACCTTGGTTATATGAGATCTATGTCATTCCATTGACATTGCACCAACGTATTAAGTTCTCCCATTTAGGGTTAGAGGTTACTATTTTAGGAGATTTATATCCATACAAAAATTACAAACATCTAGAGTTTGAGTTCAAAATATATACCTACCCTTGCTACATGAATCCATCTACCAAGAAGGATAAGGGGAAAGTAATACTTATTGATTTACTAGAGTCCAACTATATTGATATTGATACCCTTGATCCACTTTATAAAATTCTACCTCCTTAGATGTCCAATCATTATACTATTTTAGATAATGGCCCTAGAGAATACTTGACCTATGACATCTTTCACATTATAAAACTTACATAGAACCCAAAGTCCTTTATATGACCAAAAGCTAAACCACTCATGCAATGGTAAAGAAAGTGAAAATGCCATCAGCATAGTCTAGCAACTATCACTTTGATACTGGCCTTTGGCCAAGCATAGAACCATCTTGAAGGTAATGAATCATGCTTGTACAATGGGAACTTGGCTAATTATTATAATAACTCAAAGTATCCCCTTCCTAATCAAATCATGGAGAACCAAGACTATGAAGGAGGAGGTCTTAGGCCAAACCAATAGGGAACAATTGAGCCAATTTATATGACTAAGTACAAAGGAACCTATGGACTTAGATTTAAACCACTTGGGGGTGACCCCACATATCTTATTTGGTTCCATCACCAACAACTAGTGATAACAATGTTAGTAGTGAAGTAGAGTCTGATCATATCTAGTTTGATGACCTATCTCATACCAATTTGTTTGATAATAATGCCATTTATAACCTTCAACTAGTCATTCATCATAATACACTACCATTATATTATCCCCAACTGATAGACTGGGCCCAACAATAATCCAACATGCTAATTGATGATTTTTAGAATGATGAGGGATTTTGTGATTTTCTAGGCCTTAGAGATAATGTTCCATTGGGAGATCATAAAAAAATATTCTCAATCAAGTTGGATCCTAAAGCCTATTTTGGAAAGGGGTGAACACCCTTAGCCAAAAGTAAATAAATAAACATTGAGGTTCCAAAGTGAAAACCTCTTTGAGGCACTTTCTAACCAAGGAAAAAGTAAAGATAAAGGCCAGTCTAATGGTGAAAATTTGTTTTAGGAACCATTAAAAAGGGGTGTTTAACTTTCTTCAAATATAGACCAGGAGACCACCAACAATAAAATTATCTATGGGTCTGATTTTACTCTTGATGAATAATAGGCTTTTGAGTGAATCATTTAGATTACCAATGTTGATGAACTTATCTATGGGTTTGAATTTAATCTTGAAGAGCAGTAGGAATTTGATTACTTCATTCTATATTTTCCAACAAAATTTTTTACATGTCCATCCCTCCCCTTGGGGGATTCTAATTCATAATGTCTAGGAGAACCTGAAGAATAAGTCATAATGGAGGACTCTGACATAGTCAAATAGTTTAAATATTTACCCACTATTCTTGAAGATGGTTCGACTCTTCTAATAGAAGACACAATAGAGGTAAACATTGAGTCTATAGATGACCCAAAATGGATTAAAATGAGTATGTCCCTTATTGAAGAGGAGTGTGAAGTCCTTACAGCCTATTGAGGGAATTTATAGATATATTTCCATGGGCTTATTTTGACATGCCAAGTTTAGACCCCACCTTGGTTATTCACCACCTTGTGGTACATCGTAATGACAAACTTGTGAATCAAAAATTACACAAAATACAACCTCACATTACTGTATTAGTCAAGAAAGAGTTGGAAAAGGTCTTTGAAGTGAGATGTATCAAGCTACTCAACTATTCTAAATGGCTTTCCAATAAAGTTCTAGTTAGTAAATAGTTGAAAGGAATCAAAATATATACTAATTTTAGGGACATTAAAAAAGCTTACCCAAAGGATGATTTTTCATTTCCAAACATTGACATGATTGTTAAATCCACATGGGTTATGAGATGCTTTCACTGATGGATAAATTCTTAGGTTGCAATCAAATTTGAATAGCACTATAATACCAACACAAAATAATGTTCACCACTATGTGGGTAACATTATATTATTAGGTTATGTCATTTGGTTTTAAGAATTTAGGGGCTACCTATCAAAGAGCTATGATAGTCATATTCCACAATATGATGCATGACATTATTGAAGACTATGTTGATAACATACTAGGCAAATCAAATATTAGTGTTGATCATCTAGTAGTATTGAGGAGGATATTGGAGAGACTATGTGAATACAAAGATAGGCTCAACCATAAGAAATGTATTTTTGGCATCACTTCGAGAAAATTTCTTGGTTTCATTGTATCTCATCAAGGCATTGAAGTTTATCCATCCAAATTACCTGCCATAACAAGCATTCCACCATTGACTAATTTAAAATAGCTTCATAGTTTGCAGGGTAAGTTCTAATCCATTAGATGCTTCATATTTTAATTGGTTTATAAGTGTCACCCTTTTACACATATTCTAAAGAAAGGTGTGACATTTCTTTAGGACAATGATTGTGAAAAATATTTTCAATATCCAAAGGACTATCTTGTAAATCCACTAATATTATTGCCTCCTATGCTAGGGAAACCATTTTTATTATATCTATTAGTTATAAACAAATCCTTAGGGTCACTTGTATCTCAACATGATGATAATGGAAAGGAACATATGTGTATTATCTACATCATACACTAGTCACGTATGAGCATAATTATATGCCCATAGAAAAATACTATTTATCCATGGTCTTTGTAGATTAGAAATTGTGACATTATATGTTAAACAATAAGACCATGGTCATTTCAAAAGTAGATCCACTCAAGTCTCTAGTACCTAAAACAATGCTACAAGGCTACAAATCCAAATGGATCATGCTTCTTAGTGATTTTGAGATAGAATATGTGAACTAGAAAACCATTAAGGGCCAAGTTCTTTCAAATCAACTTGTTGAAGCACCCCTTGCATATATAGAGCCACTCACATTCCAATTTTTTGATGAATATATTATGACCATCATTGAGAAACCTCTTGAGGAGAAACACTAGAAGTTGTATTTTTATGGTTCATTCACAGAGCATGGATCAGGGGTAGGTCTTTTATTTATAACTCCATAAGGGAACCTAATCCCTAAGTCATTTATAATCAACTTTCCTTGTACCAATATCATAGATTAATATGAAGCACTCATCATAGGGATTCAACATGAAGTATAATGGAATATACATCATTTAAAAAGTTATGGTGATTCATATTTAATAATCAATCAAGTTATAGACCATTTTTAGACCAAAGATGACAAGTTAATTCCCTAAAAGGCCATGGTATACACTCTCAAGTAGCAGATTATCAACATTAAGTTTAAATATATCCCAAGGGCAAATAACAAAATAACTGATGTGATGGCTACCATTAGATCATTGATCCAACATATAGATACATCAAAAGACTACCAATTTCTTATTAAAAATCTATCAGTGCTAGCTCATGAACCATCAACCATCACAATGATCTATGATATTATTGGTCTCAACTCTACTTGGTAATTAGACCTATATGCCTATTTACATGAACATATTATGCGACCAGACTTATCTCAAAAATAAACCAAAGCCTTCATCCATAATGCCCAATGTTATACCTTACTCTGACCAACCATATACCACTATAGTTTTCATGGAACTAAACTTCATTGTTTAACTTTGGTGGAATCTATACTAATGTTATGAAAACTTCACAAAGGAGTATGTGGAGCCCACACCATTAGGGCAATCTTATCCAAAAAGCTTATGCATACTGATTATTATTATCCAATGATAGATGTAGATGCAACTACATATGTCAAAAGATGTGATAAATGTCAACAACATGCTAATCTGATTCATGCCTCAGCCAAGACTTTCAAACCAATGTTGATGCCATGGCCATTTTATACATGGGTCCTTGATCACATTGAGAAGATAAACCTCACCTTATACGATGGCCATAAACATATCCTTACCACCACATAATATTTTACTAAGTGTGTTAAAGTTATACCCCTCACATACATGACTAGAAAGTAAATTTCCAAATTCATCTTTAACCATCTCATCTATCATTATGATATCCCTTCCAACATTATGGTATCCCTTCTAGCATTCCACCATCAACTAATTTGAATTAGCTCCATATTTTTTTGGGCAAGATCCAATCCATTAGATTATTCATATCTCAATTGGTTGATAAGTGTCATCCTTTTACACATATTTTGAATAAAGGTGTGACATTTCTTTAGGACAATGATTGTCAAAAAGCTTTTCAATAGTTAAAGGACTATCTTATAAATCAACCAATTTTAATGCCTCCTATGCTAGGGAAACCATTTTTATTATATATATTAGTGATATACAAATCCATAGGGTCACTTCTATCTCAACAGGATGATAATGGAAAGGAGCATGATGTGTACTTTCTAAGTTGTACACTAGTCACATATGAGCACAATTATACACCCATATAAAATTTTTATTTAGCTATGGTATTTGTAGCTCAGAAACTATGACATTTCATGTTTAAAAATAAGACCATGGCCATTTCAAAAGTAGATCCACACAAGTCTCTAGTACCTAAAATAATGCTACAAGGATACATGTCTAAATAGATCATGCTTCTCAGTGAGTTTGAGATAGAATATGTGAATCAAAAAGCCATTAAGGGGAAAGTTATTATAGATCAACTTGTTGAATCACCCCTTGCATATATAGATCCACCAACATTCCAATTTCCCAATGACTATATTATGACCATCATTGAGACACCTTTTGAGGAATATCACTAGAAGTTGTATTTTGATGGTTCATTTACAACACATGGATTAGGGGCAGGCCTTTTGTTTATAACTCCATAAGGGGATATAATCCTTAAGTCATTCAAAATCAGATTTCCTTGTACTAATAACATGGCCTAATATGAATCACTCATCATATGGATTTTACAAGAAGTATAATGTAACATATATCATTTAAAAGTTTATGTTGATTCACAGCTAATAATCAATTAGGTTTTAGACCATTTTTAGACTAAAGATCACAAGTTAATTACCTACAAGGCCATGGTAGACATTCTCAAGTAGCATATGATTGACATTAAGTTTAAACATATCCCAAGGGTAAACAAAAAAATAATTTATTTGATAGATACCATTGGATCATTTTTTCAACATACAAATACAACAAAAGACAACCAATTTCTCATTAAAAATATGCCAGTGCTGCTCATGAACCATCAACCATCACAATGATCTATGATATTATTATTCTTATCTCTACTTGGTAATTAGACCTATATGCCTATTTACATGAACATATTATGCCACTAGAATTATCTCAAAAATAATCTAAATCCTTCATCTACAATGCTCAATGTTATACCTTACTTGAACCAACCATATACCACTATAGTTTTGATGAAACTCTACTTCATCGTTTACCTTTGGCAAAATCTATACTAGTGTTATGGAAAGTTCATGAAGGAGTTGTGGATACCACACCAACAAGGCCATCCTATCTAAAAGTCTTTTGTAAACTAAGTATTATTGGCCAATGATGGAAGTAGATGCAATTACATATGTCAAAAGATTTGATAAATGTGAACAACATGGTAATCTGATTCATGCCTCAACCAAGACTTTAAAACCAATGTTGACACCATGGCCATTTTATACATGGGTCCTTGATCTCATTGGGAAGATAAAACCCACCTCATATGATGGTTATAAACATATCCTTACAACTATAGAATATTTTACTAAGTGTTTTAAAGCTATACTTCTCACTTACATGATTGGAAAGTGAATTTCCAAGTTCATCTTTAACCATCTCATCTACCATTATGGTATCCCTTCCAACATTATATCTGATAATAGAGGATAATTCACTAACAAGGATGTTGAAAAGATATGTGTCAAGTACAATATTAATCAACATTTTTCCATGACATATTACCCTCAAGGTAATGGCCAAGCCAAAGCATCAAACAAAACCATTGTCAATATCCTTAAAAATATTGTCAATGATGTCGATCATGATTGACACCTTTAGATATTCCATTCCTTCTATGCATATCATACCAATAACCACACTCCCATAGGTGCCACTCCATACTCATTTATGACATTGAGGCCATTCTTCCCATTGAGGTTGAGTTACCATAATTATGTATCTCTTTGAAGCATGCCATAGATGATGATGACTATCAAGTAGCTCACTTATAGGAGATAGAGCTACTTGATGATAAATGCATGGAAATAATAAATAAACTTCAAGAATATCATAACCAACTTCATGTCCACTATAATAAACACATGAAATAGAGAGACTTTGAGATTAGTGATCTTATCCTTAAAGAGAACCAAAAGAATACCATAGCCAAAAAAACATAAATGCAAGTTGAAACTTAACTAGGTTGGTCCCTTCATCATTGTTTTAGACTATGGAACTAGAGCATATAAGATCACCACACCAGATGGGGTTGAAATTGATGAGCCTATGAACATTATACACCTCAAGCGGTACTATGCTTGAGTGACTTAGTGTATTATCTATGAGGACCATTTCAATTTTTACCATATTATCAATATTATTCTTTGTACTATACCATTCTACCATCATATCACTTTGAATATCACTTGTACATTATACCATTCCATTATATTGACCTAACATATTTTGATCATTCCCTACCTAACTCGTTTAACCTTGGTTCATCCATTGATTTAGCTTTCAGCATAAAGAATCAGAGCAGTCTCAGTAATTATTTCAAAAATTCCATATAGAGGTCATATTTTGGATTAGTATGATATAAGTTTTGGCAATTGCATCCTTCATTTATTATTTGTTCTATATCATGTTTGTTTGTGTGGACCTAATTATAACTACCTATGCATAAATTAGTTTCCCACTAGTCTTGCTACTAATTATAACTACCTATGGGAAAATTAGTATCATTGATCTAAGCCATTGTATCCTGGTAATAACCACCTATGAGAAAACTAGGGGAATTTTTTTTTATTGTGCCTTGACATACCAACTTGCCGTTCATATGTTTTACTATGTCAGTATGCCAACTATGCCTATTTTTTTGAATTTGCTACTACACTGGTCAAATTTCTCCACTGTAAGGTGGAACTACTATGACCTGAGGACATTTTGGGACTATGTGGGCCATTATAAATATTTTTTGAGGTCAACTTAGTCCCCCTTTGCCATCATGCTCTCACGATTTTGAAAACATCCATTCAACTTAGTCATGATCTCACCTTTTTGTGAGCTTGTACCATTTAGTATCTCATCATTCTTGATCGAGTTGAGATACTAAAAAAATTCAAAAACATTTGGAAACCATTTAGAAAGACCAAAAAAATTGACCACTTCTTTGCCTTAAGGATTTTGGGAACCCTTATTAAGTCATAAGAAATCACTTGTCACTTAGTTTCCTCATTCTTTTTAGCCTTTTATCCCATTCTCTCACCATTTTGTAATATCATTCATATTCTTGTATCACATCCATCATGTTTATTTTATTTATAATCATATTCTTCTAACCCATTTCTTGGGAGAACTACATTCAACCTAAAGTTTTTGTTGGATATTACATCCATGAAACTATGTAAACAGTGTCCATTTGCCTAGTGCATATGGAGACATCTCAACCACCCCCTTCCTTTTCTTCTATTCCCCCATCTTGTTTATTCATTAATTTGTCACCTATTTTCTATGGGAAATGTTCATCATCTCATTTGTGTCATGTTGTTTATACTAAATTTGTTACTAACCATTGTTTGGTTGTTTCTTTTTATTTGTGTGCCTATTTGATTGATTTTAATATTATTGCCTCGATTCAATCTATGTGCATTTAATGGGTGAGTCTTTGTGAATTATTATTGAATCAATCCATATTCATATGTAAACATTGTCATCATGTTTTTCATCATTGGTGAATTATTTTTAATTGAGTATTGGATATTAGGAGTAAGTCCTTATGTATATTTTAGCCAAGTCCTCATGGTGTTCTATCATGATGCCTCCTTTCATGTGCTATAAAAAAATTAGCTTCAAGAAGTTTACATGGCAAATACTATAATGATATATCCTTAGCACTAGCTTTAGTAACAATAATACCCTCATCCAAATCATATCCTAAATAGAGTAATTAAACAATCAAATAATTTTCCTCCTTTCTAATTCAAATGAGCATCTCCCTACTAGTAGGTTGCCTAATTCATCTTTATCCTCTATGTCAATTTGACATCATCATTCCACATCATGCTTTCCATAATTAGGGTACACTGATTACAATTTCCTTTGGGAAAATCATTGCACACTATCCCACTTGCATTTCTAATGATTATATCTACCTTTGGGAAAATCATTGAGTTTCCACCAATTTTAGGGTTAATGAATATACGTACCTTTAGACAAATCATTCACTTTATTTTGACCAACATGGGTTTTATTTTCCACTATTAAGATACTAATGATTATAACTGCCTATGGGAAAATCATTGTATACCATTCCACTTGCATATTTCATACCATATTTGCCACTATCAGGGTACAATGCTTATAATCACCTTTGGGAAAACCATTTTACACTGTCCCACTTGCATTCTCAGTGATTTTGACCACCTTTGGGAAGATAATTATGTTTCCATCTATTTGGTCCATTTATTTCCTTATTTTGAGGGATCATTTATTGACTCCTTTTTCCAATTACTCCCTTGAGGGAGTAACTATAGTTAATCCATTGACATTAAAGTAATAAGCACATAGAAAAATTTTATTCTTTGAGAAGACATTACTATGCTTACAGCTTGTAACACCTTCCCAAATAGGGGCGAATTGGAGACACCTAAAAGTGGCCACCAATGGCTTTATACCCAAATTTAGATCAATTTTTACCAATCTTTACACATTTAACCTAAGAATTTATAAAAATCTTGAATTTTGCTTCATAACATGCAATTACATCAATTTGGCCTAAAAACCAATTAAATAGAGCAAATGCACACATTAAATTAAATCAAATATTGGAAATGTTCAAACACATTAAAAAAATTATTAAAATGCAAATCCTAATCAAAGTCCTAATTGAATTAATCCTTGATAAATTAAATTAATTATCAAAAAGAAAATTAAAAAAATTAAAAAGATCCTAGGAAGTAATCATTAACTTTTGTTAGTTGTCCAAAATCTAAAATATTTGAAGCACACTTATTCCATGCTAATTATAATGTTTGGACACATTTTAAGTCTATTAGGGTTAATTAAGTAAACCATGGCTAGGATTTAACTCATTCTAAGAATTTTCTTAATCCTATAAATACAAACATTTTCCTCTCTATTTAGAGAGCTTAGACATAGTAATGTTATAATATAGGATTTAGTGCATAAAGCTAGACTATAGTGCTATAATGTCAAAATCATAAGCCAAACCACTTTGAGAAAACCTCAAGCCAAATCTAACCATGTTTCCAAGAGGAGAAGGAGCCATACAAATCCATTTTCCAAAGACTTCTTGATGCACAATCTGAGTAATCCAAATGAATAAATCTCTTAGAGAATTTAAGGAATGTAAGAAAGGTTATTTTTCTTGAATTTTAGTTGTGCTTTGTCAATTTTTTTTCTTTCACCATGCTCCTCCCTTTGATCTAGGCAAGATAGTTTTATGCATGTTAGTTTGTTTGTTTTCATTTTAATTTCATTTTGAAACCAACATATGATCTAACCACCCTTATTATATTCCTTGATCACACTTTATATCTTCATCCTCCAAGATGAGGTTGTCTTCTCTTGCAAATTGTATACTCTTTACTTGAGATATTTGAATATCTTATTTCTCTATGATTTTCATCTCCTCAATTATTAAACCTAAACATACAAGTAAATGAATAAATATTAAATATAAAATATGGAGACCTTTGGGTCTCATCAAGTGTCTCTTACAAACATATTTGTATTTCCAACTTGTAATCTAATTTATAAACTATTTTACCTTCTTTTTCTTCTTCACTTTATATTATTCCAAGCACTAAATATGGTGTCTTATCATCATAATGCACTATTTACTTATTTAAGGCATGTTATAATTCTTTTATTTAAGCCTCTAACTTCTCTATACTCACATAGATAAACAAATCATTTGATTTAAAATCTTGTGTCCTTTTTGTGGACACTTCTTTTAAATACTCTTTTTTCTTCAAGCCTTCAATGAGGCTTATTATCCAATCTTCCTCTTCTAAATCCTTAGTTTGCTCTACCATACCTTCTTGATCACTTGGCCTAGAATATTCTATCTTTCAATTTTGGTTTTCCTAAAATTTCTCTTCGACACAATGCTCTTCAACTGCTACAACTTTGATTTTTGTCTTTTTCATGTCATACATCTAATCTTTGCCTTATTATTTATTGTATTCATCTCTCTTGGTTATATTCTCATCCTCTTGACTAAATATCATGGTTTTCTTCTATTCTTTATACTTTACATCAACAACCAACTATCTATGGTTCATTATCAACTCATCCTATTTATTCCTTTCAAAATTTGAGCCCTCTTTTCATAAACTTACATAGCTACGTTCACATATTCATATATATTGTTAAAATTGAGGCCTAATTAACTCTCTAAGTTCCTCTTTGGGTTGCATTCCTATCACAATTTTCATCCTTTTCCAATTTTTAATTTATTATTGCTTCTTTCTTCTTTCAACAATCTATGTGATTTGCCATTTGACCACCTTTCCAAATATGAACCCATGTCTTGATTGATCTTGGATCTATTTTTCCAATCCTTGTATTTAACCTGATAATACATGTTTAATTCCATATATCTCTTTCTAAATTTACTCTTATTTTCTCACCTATTGTTCCTCTATATTTGGTTCTTCTCTCTTGTTAGTCCATCCATTATTTTTCTACTTCTTATTGTGTTGTTAACTAATTTGACCCCCTAGTCAGATAATTCAACCCCTTATATAGTTAAACTTATTTTAGGGTCTCACATGGTCATTTTTAATGTAATATTATACATTTCACCTTTATCATATGTGTCACATCTTAATATTTCCCTTATGTCACTTTTTGACCACCTTTTGAGTTATTTTGTGAAATGTACAATTTTATACCAAATGACAAGTGTGTCAAGTGAATATTCAATGTACAAGGTGTCATTTGAGTGTTATATGTTAGTTTTAAACTAAATAAATGTAGGTTAAACATGGATTCAAGAAGATAACAATAGTTTTAGGTAGTTAAAGGTAATTGTAAAAGCTAAAAGGTATACTTAGCACTTGGGAAGGCTCAAGAGTGTCCCTTCAGATCCCCATAGTCCATCTCTATGATTAAAAAGTTATGAAAATTTCAAATTTGGAAAAAATTGGTCCATCTCCTTCATCATTCTCTTAGACAAAGGTCAAATAGGTCAACCAAGTTACTCTTAGTATAGATAGGATAGGAGGAGTTAAGTTGAATGCATTTGTTGAGTGATAATAGTCATCATTAAATTTATTTTCATGGTAATAGTTTTAGGTTTAGTGTATTATGCTTAATGAACCATAATTAATAATGTTGGTGACTCAATATAACATGTTCATCCCCAACACCTCAGTTTCCTTCTCTATTTGGATTGGTTTGTGA
>JARHVA010000618.1:4695000-4952308 GCA_037957365.1 Torreya grandis
AATGATGATACAATCTATGGGAGGTAACACTCTTCCTAATGCCTATGAGGTGGAGATTAGGGTAGATAATTGTTTGATACAAAATGGAAATATTTCCCCAAGACCTCCCATGCCTCATTTCCCTGATTTTTAAACTCTTACACCTATTGTTTCCCCTATTCTTGCACCTAAAAATAATTCTATTATCCCTAGAAAACCAAACAAACCTAATTCGGTATAAAGGATGAGATATATGGAACAAGAGATCCTAGGTATAAAGAAGATCATTCAATATTAGTAAGTGAATCCCTTCAAAATTAAATACCAACCCAATCAATCCTACCCCAATTATCAAGGAAATAAACCTCCTTTTCAAGGTCATACTCAAGGACAAGGATAATTGGTCCAATCTAAGACATATGGTGGTAACAACCCTAATGATCCATCCACATCAAGGACACTAGTGCCTACCCAAAACAATATTGACCTAGAGCATAAAAATCAAACTTCATTGGATCAAACTTATGATCCATATTCTTATGTCAATGAGTCCTTTAACCAATCCTTTATGGTAAATTTAGGGAATATGATAGCTATGACTCGGAATAAAGTACTAAATGGAGGAGTAATTTTATGGAAAGAGTAATCAAATGGGGTTTGTATTGGGTAATTGGTAGTAAAATGACTCATGTGTAGTCAATCATCAAGTTTAGTCAAGCATAGATGTGAGTTCTCTAGCTGTAAACACAAGGAGCAAGAGGAAGGTATTTAAATAAGTTCAATGGGATGTTAATGGTTCTCTAATGAATGTTTAAACAAGTACAAGACTAGGTATGTCTAATGTCATTCCAAATGCACAAGTAAATAAAAGAGATCATAATGTAAGGAATGCTTTCATACCTCAGAATTCTCAAGGTGTAGGCAACATGATTGCTACTAGTGGACAAACAAATGTTAGTGGTCCTTTCACTAACATTATAGAGAAAATAAAGAGGTATCATTTGAATGTATCTATATTCAATTAGAAATGCATTATGTCTATAAATCAATACTAAATTAGAGAGGATAGATCATACTATACAATTTTGATTTGGGATACATTAGATAATCAAGAACATGACCAATACGAGGATCTACTAGATCCAATAAGTGGATATCTTATCACAATACATAATTCTAGGTAGGGTTCTAAAGCTTACATTTAAGCATAGTCACATAATAACACTAGATAGGTCCTACATTTTATATTCACTAAACTAATAATAAGTAAAGTAAAATCTAATCTAGTGCTCACTAAATCTTAGGCACAAAGTGGGGATAATAAAAAACAAAAACAAATATGCATAAGAGACACATAATCACGTCAATGTATACAAAATCCTAATATATGGAAGAGAAGTACACATGCATATATACCTACTATTACAAAGGAGGAACAAAGTTAGGAATACTTACTTTTGATGATGAACCTACTAAGCCTCAATCTCTCTATTAGACAAGGTGTTTCACAAGAGGTTGTTGTGGTATGTAATGATGACAAGGATAAATCATATCTAGGCTACATAACCTATCAATGCATCCAAAATACTTCTCCACAAGTTAAGATTCATATCTCCAAACAATGTATGAAACCCTAAGCATGCCCCTCAAGTATAATGGTGGATAAGAAGATGCACAATATCTCATAATTATTATTCTCTTAAATAAATAATGATGAAATGATCTTGTATACATAGGAAGATTTAACCTTAAGCCTTTCTAAATTTTTCAATCAACAATGTCGACCTAGTCGATTTAGTAAAGTTATGGACAAGAATTCACTATGTCATGGGCTAGGTCAACTAAGAGCTAACCTAGACCCTAAATGAATTTTACCTAAAATTGTATAAGGTTGACCCAATCAACCTAGTATAGTAGATAGTTGAAATGGGTTTGAGGCTAAGAAAAGGGGGACAAAAGGTATAAAATGACTGAGGAACATGCAGTAGAGAAGAATAAGCTTAGGGGACTAGTTTTCAGGAGAAAAGTGTGTAGATAAAAAGTTGTAAAAAGGACCACAATCCTATGAATCACCAATGGGTTCCCATCCCTTTCCTGGTACACCCCTTAAGGCATACACTTAGAGAGATTAATACTTGATGGGTTATTCAAAGATAAAGAATATCAATAAGTGATAAAATTTTGAAAATGTTATGTGTGCATAGTATCTATGTGGGATACATTGGCAATACCTGGACAAGTAGACAGAGTTCAAAAGGAATTCTCTAAGCTCAATTTGCTAGCCAAATATCCTAGTCAAAGAGAGGCATCCTTGACAAACACCATGAACTCAAGTAAAGGAAAGTTAAGTTAAAAAGGTAGACAAACTCCTCTATTATATCTATCTATCATTATTAGAGATTCATTGTTACATAATTATCTCATTGATAGTGGAGCTAATACTTATGTCATGCCCAAGCAAGTAGTTGATAAATTGAACTTGAAGTATTAACCCCATGCCAAAGGAGTGTTAAAATTGGATGGGTCAGCTACCAAGACCATTGGTATAATCAGAGGTTTACAAATCATTCTCCATGCTTATCATACCTTCACCATTTATCAGGATGTTGTAGTGGTAGATGTGCCTCCTCATTTTGCACTTTGTTTATGAAGAGAGTTCTATTGGGAATTGAGATCTCCCATGGTAATTAGTATTTACTATGTGGTAAGCAAGTTGGTAAATGTTTTTATGTAACAAAATTATGTTTTGGGACTTTGGGATATTAATATTGGTTTTTACATGAATAGTGAGTTATAAAACTAACGTATTTAGGTGTAGTGAGATTATTATAGTATTGGGAGTTGGAACAATCTCCTAATTTATAGGATAAAATTTAACTATATGTATGCATCCAACTTATGAAATAAAATAATGTTTATTTGATCGACCAGAATAATTATTGTGCTCTACACATTTTTGAGCCTTCAGCTCCACTAAATAAGGGATTAATCTCATTATCTGGCATGAAAGTAGGTTCTAGTCTAGAATTCTATGTAAATTTAAGGTCTTGTTCATTATAATAATTTTAGAGTGTATACCATGTTTGAAATTCATATCATTCGATAGGACTTCTTTTTTTGTCAATAGGGGTGCATTACCGACCATTGTAAAATCTGATTAGTAGTTTTTTATTTAAAAAAGTAAAAAAATAGATATTTCATTTCTTTATTTTTTTGGTTTTGAATTTATGCATTATGGGTTTTATTTATATTTGTGAAGCATTGCATTAGAATTTTGATATTTTAGATTTACGTCAGCCCTCATATCTATTTTTGAAAGCATTAGATCATGTAGTCTATACTTTACTTGACTAAAAACTCTGCATCAAAAAGGATATTGAATCAACATTGGAAAGAACATTTTTTGTATGTGGAATCACATTTGTTTGATGAAGGCATTTACTATGGATTAACATTGTCAAAAGCTATGAACTCTTAATAACCAACAGTTAGACATTGAATCTCCAATAGAATAAGTTCCCCAGCTATGCATCCTCTAACTAGTTTCCTAACTTGGAAGTTTTGAGATCAATTTGACATCCTCAACATTTCAGCTTGGCCTTTCCATATTCGGTTTGAGTTTCATCTGGAACAACCACTATGAATTTTACAAATGCAATCCCCTGATAGTCTGCACTTAGCCCATGTAAACTCTCCTTGTGTAAGAAATGACGTAGATTCTCTCACAAAGCCACCTCTTTCCATGCCACCATCTTTTCCCTCCAAACTTCTAGAACACACAATAGTCATTCTAATTGAAATATTCAAAATTACATTCAGCTACCCTCAACATTCCTCATGATGTTTGATTCTTCCAATCTTCATTCTACTCTCTCCATCTTCAAACCACCAACAATTTTCTCCATCCAAACCATGTTCAATTTATTCTTGGTTTTCGTTATTTTAGGTTGTATGAAGTTTAGTTTGATTTTGGTTTTTTATTTATGTTTTAAATTGACATTTCTTTTTTTATTTAAAAAAATGTTATGGTTTTTCAAACCCATGTTTTTATTTATTCATGGTTTTTAGTTTTTTGGTTATTTTGTATATGTTTTTAAAGTCTTTTTAAATATTTCATGGTTTTAATTTAAATAAGTACTTTACATGTTTAGATATTTCTACATTAGGTTTTATTTTGTTAAATTTAGTTTTTATGATTAGTTTTTTATGTTTTAAGTTTTTATAATTTATGATTTTTTAAGTTTTATTTTATGGTATTAGTTTGTTATAAGTTAGTTTATTTTATTTAAAATACATTATTTTTGTGACATTTTGTCAAATTTAAGAGTCAAGTTTATAGTGGAGTCAATAAAACTTTTATATGTCATCAGTTCAAATAGTAGTTGATTGTTTTATGTCTTGAGTCGTTATTATAAACATTTAAATTTGTCAGTCATAGTTTTTGTCACAAGCTTCAATTAATCCTATGTTAAAAAGGTATTTTTTAATAATTTGTTCTCCTAAGTAAGTTTTACAAATTTTGTATCAGATACAATTTTAGGTGAACCTGACATCTACATGCCAATCTTGTGGGAGGGTAATATAGTTTTTAGTGTTTGTAGTTCCTCTTCCCATGTGAGATTTAA
The DNA here is from genome assembly GCA_037957365.1 of Torreya grandis. Classification (NCBI taxonomy): domain Eukaryota; kingdom Viridiplantae; phylum Streptophyta; class Pinopsida; order Cupressales; family Taxaceae; genus Torreya; species Torreya grandis. Next base: position 4,699,605 of record JARHVA010000618.1, read on the forward strand.
GCAAGGCAATGTTGGTAATTTAGAGTGCCCATGGTAATTAGTATTTATTATGTGGTAAACAAGTTGGTAAATGTTGTTATGTAAAAACATTATATTTTAGGTGTTTGGGCTATTAATATTGGTTTGTATGTAAATAGTGAGTTATAAAACTAACTCACATATCTAGGTGTAGTGAGATTATTATGGGATTGGGAGTTGGAATAATCTCCTAGTTTATAGGAGAAATTTTCACTAGATGTATGCATCCAACTTATGAAATAAAGTAATGTTGATTTGACCGATCAAAAGAATTATTGTGCTATGCACATTTTTGAGAATTTAAAATATTTTTGAATATTTTATTGAAATTAAGTGTTTTATATAAATTTGTAATTTAGAGAAATTATAGGAACCAAAATGAACCCAAAAAAGTTGCTAAGGGTAGTAGAAACCATTAAGGGAAGTGGGTTGGAAGGGGTCAGAGTAATAATTTTCAAAAAGCATTTATTATAGGAAATGAAAAGGGTTGGTAGTTAGAACCAACTAGGTTGACCCAATCGATCTAGTAGGCCAAAATTATGATATCTACACTACCAAGTTAGTAGGTGTGTACTGATTTAGTTTATTTTACATGTTTCCAACTTAGTACATTACTACCAACTTAGTAGAATAATCCACTTTGCTAACTTAGTACTAAGGGGGAAAAAAGTAAAGGGTTGACTTAGTTTTTTAAGTCAACCTAGTCAAAATGAAGAAAAATTAGTTAACCTAGTGTTTGAATAAGTGACTAAAATAGTACAAAAATGCATGAATGAGGTCAAAATACTGATAGAAAGGCCTAGAATGCCTGAATGAGTTTTTTAAGTCAACCTAGTCAAAATGAAGAAAAATTAGTTAACCTAGTGTTTGAATAAGTGACTAAAATAGTACAAAAATGCATGAATGAGGTCAAAATACTGATAGAAAGGCCTATAATGCCCAAATGAATACTAAAATGGCTGAATAGGCTAAAAATGGGTCAAATTGATCAAAAGTGGATAGATTAAGGCAAATTGGGTTTGTTTTTGTTAAAATTTAAAAATAATATATTTTGAATATAAATGACATGGAGGATCTAATACATATTTTATTTTTTTATGGTTGTAAGGGTGTCTAAGATTTTTACACTTGATGGATGTGACATGGCTCCCAAATCCCTTAAAGCAATTAAAAATTGAGGATGGATTAAGATTAGTTATGTTAGGTCTAGGAGGGATTATAGATATATGTCAAGTCTCATTGAGTTATGATCTAATAGTCATGTTTCTAGGGGAGCCTTGGAATGATGGACTAACACATTTAGATGGGATGTGGATGGGGATACCATTGAGGTGGGTATCACCATAAAGGACATCCATGTGATTCTTAGATTATTGATAGAAGGTACACCCATGATTACGGGAGTACCAAATAGACAAGAAGAGATGAGAGCATTAGCCATGTGGGTGATGAGCTTAGATAAGATATATATCAAGCTAAGAGTTAGCCTCTTTGATGTTTATACATCTAAAATTCAAAATAGCTAGAAGGTAGTTATAGGACTTATGATACCATGGGTGTTGCATCACAAGTCAAATGACAAGGTACTATTGTATGTGATATCCTTATGCCAGACTATTTTAGAGCACATAGAACTATATGATTTAGGTCATATCATCTAGATCCATCTTATGCATGACATGTATGGAATGCTATCTAGAAGGTAGAAGACCATGAGGTCAATTATTTTATTAAGTTAATGGATATATGTGAGATTTTTAATGTATTAGCCAACTAGGTTACCCCATATGGTCAATGATCAGTTACCTTAGGTATAGAGCTGGCAATAAGATTAGGTAGTGTAGGTCATGCCCCAAATGCCAACACTACAAATAGTTAGGTGGGAAGACATTGTGTGGTATTCATATAGGCACATTACTATGGTATGGATGAGTTGGGAGATAGTGGCATCAACACTAGCATGAACATAGATTACATGCCACTATACCTAGCGGATAGAGTCACATCCATTGGTACATATAACAAGATATATGGGACTCCCTCACATAGTGGAACCGATAGTGGTGCCCACATTTTGGTCTAGGTACATGAGAGATACAAGGGGGAAAGGAGGATTGGGGCCACTAGTTGCTAGGGTAATAATCATACCATGACATGAGATATCATGGATTGGTTGAGCATGATAGGTAGTTGATAGAGAGGAGATAGATGTGGATGTAGGAGTTTCATAGCTACCAAAACTATCACCATATTATGAGGAGTGTTAACCACCTCAATCACACCACTGATGAAAACACTAATAGTGGGAGAGAGCAAAAATGGTGGTCACCCTAGATGACCCATCAAGTGAGACAAGATAGAGTTGGGAAATAGAGGTACCACTCAGGCATAGCTTAAGATATGAATGAGTGGTGACCCCAAGATTTATGTTTATGTAGTAACCTATAGATGAGGTAATAGAAGGACATATTGATTGAGATAATATGCTCGATAGTCAGATAGATGGAAAGATGGTAGTAGGTGACACACAGATAGGTAATAATAGATGGTTGAAATTTACTTAAGCTATTTGAAATGGATTATAGATAGATATATTTGTGATCTCATATCTATTTGGTTTAATTTTTTGTAGATCTTATAAAGAAGGAGACCAAATGAGGATCTTGGGTGATGGGAGCAATCCATAAGATTCTTGATGAGGTACAGATGTTAGATGACCCTACGATACTAGAGGATATTGTAACAGTATCTACCCTAGGGAGATAGTTCAGACTGGAAGGAGAGGCTATGAGTTGAGTACAAGCACACAGGGAGGAGCCACAACCACTAGCAGGAGTGGGAGTGGGAAAGGCATAGTCATGGTAGGCCCTGGCTTAAGAAAGAGTTGTGTATATGGCTATCATGACCTAGCTAACACATGTATAGTCTTAGGTGGCCAACATATAGGGAAATGTGATAGGTTTGATATCTCAAATAACCTCTTTGAAACATACTATTCAGAGGGGACTATATGAGGCATTTATGGGTAGTGTGGCTAGGCCATGAGATAAATAAGATAGAGCCCAACCACAGATCTGGGATGATGTATAATTTTATACTTTGTGAAAAACATATGAAATATATATATATATATATATATATATATATATATATATATATATAAGCATCCACAACCACAACCCTCATACAAACATATAATATCAACATCCAACTACCAAAATGATATATATATATCATTTCGGCAGTTGGATGTTGAGATTATGTGTGTGTATGAGGGTTGTTATTTTGGATGCTTGGATATATTTAATTCTAGTACATGTATTTATTTTTTGTTGTATATTTATAGGAAATATAGGAGTTATGGTTTCTTTTCTATCATTATGTAGGACACATTCATGGTTAAAAAGAAATAGGCAAAAAAAATTTAGCTGAGTATAATTAATCACAAACCAAATACATTACACATGATTTCATGTTGGAAAATGTGTAATAACAAAGAAAATACTAAGTATAAGAAACCAAATAATGTTAAAAAAGATGAAAAAAAAATTGTTTTTAAACCAAGAGAAATATTAGAACCAAATTAAAACAAGTAAAATCACACTTAATCACATTGGGAAATATGAAAGTAATGTAATAAAGTGGAAATCACATGAAAAAACAAATGGTATAAAAATAAATCAATTAATTCAATCAATCATACTAAATCACGTTGGGAAGTATAAAAGAGAAAAAAAATGGAAACATTGTTCTTAAATTAATCACACAAATTCAAGGTGGAAACTATGAAAAAATAAAGAAATGATTAGATTCTTACATGCAATCAAAAATAAGAAGATAAAAGTGAAAACAATAATGATTTAAGCATAAAATATACTAAATCAAGCTAGGAAGCATGTCAATGATGTGTAACTTCATAGTCAATCACATATTATCTCATAATTGACACATGTAATTTTGTTGTGACTTGGATTATTGGAAATTTTTGATAGGATGGTTAGATCCTATCCATGGTCTTACAGTACAACTACAAAGGGAACACCAATGAGGTGGAATAAATGTGAAAATATGGTAAGAAAGGGGTGTTGGTAATGTGAATGTAAAATTATGGTAATTTTGTGAAGAAGACTAGGTCATATCCATGGTCTTAAAATGCAACTCACAAATAGAATCCCTAGGGGAGTGATTAGTGAATAGAACTATATTTCTCAAGAGGAAATATGAGGAATGTAGGGAGTGAAAAAAAAAATGTAAAAATCATAACTTAGGCATTTTATGAGAAGACCTTAGGTTATAGGAGGCATACTAAGGACATGAGAAGATATAAAGTGACTAGTAACCATCAATGTACAAAGGAAACATGTTCACTATAGACATAAAGCTATGTAGATAAATAAGCATGGTACTAAGATTAACTCATGAAGGTAGATTGGTATAAGAAAAGTAAAATGGACCTACCTTCCCATGACATGTTCCTCATTTCTCAGGATGCTTTAGAGAGCTATTGGTTTACTATAAAGATTGGGTACTTTCATGAAAATGTAGGTACCATTATTATTATTATCCTATTATAATCTAATGGCCTACCTCACCCTAATGGACCTTGACTCAACTGTGGAGTTTGAGATTCTACTAGAAGAAGGAGATGTGATTTGAATCATGCCTTTTCATGTGATTTGACTTTTAATAATTTTGAATGGTACCTTTTGGATCATTTCCTTTGATTAAATGATTTTGATTTTGAATATTTTGTTAGTTGTTAAGATTCCTCCTCAATACAAATGACCAATCATGAGAGATATAGTGATACACACAAATGATTTTTAGTCCTTAGGATAAAGGAAGCTAAATGACCAAAGATAAGACAGACTATAATACTTGGGCTTAACAATGAACCAACATGTTTTCTCAAGTCTCAACCATGTATATGCTTAGTTTGTGAAAGAAAATACAGGGAAGAAAGGATATCCAAAGTGGACTGGTAATAGGAGATTATAATGAGATTAATTGTTTGATAACTAATCACATGGTAAAGAAGGAATGACTAAGGGAAACAAGGTTTGTATAACCAAGTCATAATGACAATTATCCATGTATATATAGATAAGAAAGGAAACAATCATGAAAAGAGAGAAAGGGATTTTTAAGAAAGAAACTCAAGAATAAAAGAAAGAAAAGATAAATAAGACATCCATAAGAAAACATAAATGACATTTATAAGCAATATAAAGTGAAAAAACAAAGTCACCATGTAAGATAACTAATAGTTTGACATAATGTCAAATGAGATAAAAAATAGATAAACATAAAAATTTGGAGCACACATCCAATCCAAATGAAAATGTAAAAACACCATGCATGTGTTTATAAGTACTGATAGATTGAGCCACACACATTATATAGAACAAATGATAAGTCTCTATGAAGTTGAATATGAACTATAGCTAATGTCTCATCTATCTTCAGTGAAAAATAGGAAAATAATTTTTATCTAATCTCCTCAATAAAAAATGTAGGAATACTTGATGGACCATGTTGACGAGGACTATCAAGTAAGGAATGCTTAGAAGAATGCATGGGAGTGGACTCTATAGGAGATGAAGGGATCACTGATGGAGAAGGATTCACATAGGAGTGACTCATAGGTGAAAAATGATCCATATGTGAGGTAAAGTCCATGAGAAAAGGATTAATGAGTGGAGGAAAAATAGGTGAAAAAGGTACCACAAGAGGGGATGGAACCATGGGAGAATAATGGGGAGCCTTCTTATAGGAATGACCTATGGATGGAATGGTATAAGGTGCAAGAATAGTTTAAATATGATATTTAAGGTGTTGTTGAAGGATGCAACAATAATCGATGTGATGTGTGCCACATTGGTGCCAAAGATAATACACCTCTCCATACTTCAGTACCTCTAAGGGAGGTATGGCCTTATTTAAGGACTAAGGGGTAGAAGAATTAAAAGTTTCAATGTTCATAGTTTGCAATAATGTGTGGATAAATTGTTATCAATGCTATGGATGTAATAGATACACCTGTGAGTAGGCTTGGTAGAGGTACTCATAAGAGGAGGTGTAACAGAAGTAGAATGAGCTTGGGAAGGCTTGTTGGTTTATTTGTTGGGTAATGGATCCATTTGTGGTAAAGGAATTAAACCATCACCAAGAGAAGGTGGTGGTGGTGGTGAAGGGATTGAACTAAGATCAATATAAGGAATGATGGTATTAGAAGTAGGAATAGAATCAACTAAAATGGGAGTAGGAATGAGATCCAAAGTGTGCTCTACTAAGGGAAGGGTAAGGTCCATAGAAGGCTGAAGGAGAGTTGAATTCATCTTAGGGATAAACAAGTTATAGGGGTCATGATACCTAGAAAAGTGATAGGGCCCAATCGTATCATGAACCATAAGTATACTCCTATGAGGTTATTTAGAAAATAGAGGTGTCTACACCATCTCTATCCAAAAAAAATAGGAAAAATGCTAAAATTAGGAACTATATATAATGGAATATGGGAAGATACACTAAAATACTAAAGCAAAACTGAATGACAATGAATAATCTTAGCATCACGAGACTATACAAGATCACCTAAGAATGGATTTTCTAACGTATAACCATCATCATAATCAGGTGTATGAAGATCAATTATGCAGGTAGGGATGACATTGTCATCCAATAAAGTGTTATGAATAGAATGTTAAGTCTTATTCAAGACAATGGGTATGTCATCATAAGGTGGTTTATGAAAATAGGGTTGCAAACAAGTAGGAAGTTGAAAGATGAGATGAGGTTATTGATTAAAAGTCTTAATCTTGAGTTTGATCTTGTTAGGCTCATCATTGTCAGAATATACTAAGTTAGGGGGAATATTCCTAATGAGTTCAAGATGACCATTATAACCTCAAGTGAAATGGAACACTGATCAAAGCTTCAAGAATAGGAATCTTAAAGGAACCACGATCTTATAATTATTTGAAATTCTAAGGGTTAGTGTCACTTTGAATTCTATAGATAGATCTATTATGAAGGAATTTAATGCATTGGAAAGCAGAATAAGAAACTACTCTCATACAGTGAGTTTATGGCCTACCAAGCATAATGTTTTAGTATGGAGGAAACTTAAATATCATCACCTTCACATGAATGGTGATAGGTAGGACAATAATAGGAAGCCACACACAACCTAAAGGAGGCATTTGCCTTCAATAATAGATTTGACATGTATTATGTGTGCATTTGAGATTATATTTAGAATATCTAAAGTTTTTCATAAAGTCAAGAGAGGTAACATAGGTGTCAAAACCCTTATCAATCAAGGCACACTTGATTTAGATATTTCCAATTTGGTCACTAATGAATAGAAGAGGATCATCTATATGCAGAAAAATCTCATTGAGAGTCTTAAGAGTGATGGAAAGCTTGAGTTAAATAGAAGTATCCATTGTTTGGTCAATATGAATGGACATCTCTTTTAATTTTTATAATATACTATCCTCATATCCATATAATGTTGCTTCATGACCTACTAAGGGAGGAAGAGGGATGTTCATTTTGAACAAAAGTTACATAAGATGGTTTTGATGAATGGACAGGTCCTCATAAGATTAAGAATTGGAATTTTTTATGGGATATTAGTGAGTTCCATGATGAGATTCCATTCATCATAACCCATAATAATATTGTTATAAAGAGGTGCATAGTGTTGAAGGAGGTCCTCAAAGGAAGGATTTGAAGTATATTGGAATGTATGTTGATAAGAAGTAGAAGATTTAGAATAAGGTGGTAAAATATGTTGAGAAGATGAAGTAGTTGGTGTAGGTGTGGGTTGAGAATGATTAGAATAAGTATTAATAGAATTTTAACTGTCATGGATATTAGGTAAAGAAGATGGAGGGATGGTATAAACAGAATGGGAAGTGTTATCTAAGGTAGGATTTGGAATTGTTTCATATATTTTTTAAAGTAATCTTGCCCCAAATTATTTGAGTGAGTTAGAGAAGAATCTTGGATGACACAAAATGTGTGAGACAATGGAGGTGCATAGATAGGTTGAGGATAAATGAAAGAAACTACCCTTTGCATATTATTCATACTAACCACATTTTCTTTTGGAGTTGGGTCAATATGACTATTTAAATTATTGGTAGAAGAGGTGGGATTATCTTGGTTATCTTGGTGATTGAAGAGGGTATTTATAGATGGCCAAATGAGAATTAACTTATTTTAAGGATTGATATTTAGTATGTGTTTCATGGGATTTGAAAGTAATGTCATAGGCGTGTTGGAATTTTTTAATGATAAAATCATGGTCAAAATTGAGACCAAGAAGAAAATACATGGCTAGATTATGAAGTTACCTACATGTCTCATGAGAATGACCCCAACTAACATGAAACCAACAAAATTTTTAAGGTCAAACAAAGATTTCATAGGATGAGTGGGATCAAGTTCTCATGGTAGAGACCTAGGTAGACATTTTATTAGTTTGGTTGAGGATAAAGTTTTGTGAACATTGATGTTATTAGGTGAAGATAAATGAGGATTGGTGAATTATTGAGGAGGGGAAGTTGGTTATAAATATTTTTTGGGAACAATAGATTGAATAGTGTGAATGGTATCATAAGAGTCCATGGCACCATCATTGGTAGCATGAAAATTATTGTTATTGAGTAAGAGACAAGTACCCATGGAAGGTTGGGATGGATTAAATTGATGCATAAGGAAATATTGACATTTATATTGGTTAATATCCTCTTCTAAGGTACATGGGGAGAGAGTTTGGATCTAATATTTAAACTTGGGAAAAAGAGCATTCGTAAAGAGATGGAAAAGGGTATCATCAACCATGTTATGTTCATATTTGTTGGATAATGTTTTCCACCTTTTAACAAAAGATGGGGTAGTTTCATTTTCAAGTTGCTTATAATTGATAAAATAGGCCAAGATATTGTTGAAAACATTACTAGTTTGGAACTCTTGGACTAGAGTATTTACTAAATCTTCCAAACTAGTAATAGAATGAGTTTTAAGTTGGTTATAGCAATCTAAAGTATCACCTATGAGATTTTTGGATAATATATTTATAGTGTCAAAGGTATTTAATTTAACCCAGTCTTTATATAGATTTCCAAATGTTTTGAGATGAAGAGTAGGATCAATTGACCAATTATAAGAAATGGTGGGGGTAATACCTCCTATGTCAATATTAGAAATTTGAGATGTAAGAGGCTCATTTTAGAGATGTTTATTCGTGTTGTTGACAATAGGAGTTTGATGGATGATATTATGATGGGAATCTCAAAGAGATGGGGGATCATTTTTATTATGCATTCCCTATGGCATCTGTTGAGGGTGGGTTTCAATATGGATAATGTGGTTTTACATTCTCATCATTTAATTTATATTATGAGCTTGAAAGTATTCATTTGATTAAGAATTTTAAATAAGATTTGATGATTTTGAGATTCATTTTTGGTAGTATTGTAAGAATTAAAATTGGAAGTAGTGGCTTGGGTACCACTATTAGTATTGGTAGGAGCTTGAGAAGAGTTGTTAGAATGTGAGGCAGTAGTGGAAAATTTTGATTGTGTAGAAAAAGAAGGACTAGTGAAGGGAAGAGAAGAAGAAGCACTAGAAGCATGATTACCATGGGTATAAAATGATTCATTAGTAGAGGAATTAAGGAGAGTGGGTCTTGGAAGAGGCCCACTAGATATAGAACCTACCATATTAGTGGAAATACTAGACATGGAGGTACAAGAAATTAAAGAAGAAGAAGTCATGGTATGAGAAGGAGTCAAAATAGAGGGAAGAGGCTAAGAATAAAAGAAATTATTATCCATAAATCCATGTGAGAACTTGGGAGAAGATGAATGAGGTTCTTCAACTTGAACACTAGTCAGGAGATGGTAAATGGTAGAAGGATCCCTTCTTTGATGTTGAGGAAATTAAGAGATAAAGAAGAACATTTAAGGGGTTTACTCTAATTCAGGTTGATCTTCAAGTGAGAAGATAATATTACAAAATTAATAGGAATGAGGAAGGGTCCCTTAATTTATTGTGAGAGTGGATATATGAACATTACTCTCATCTAGGAGAGGATTTTTAATTTCCTTATGGGATACCTTATGAGGGTTGGTAAGACTCGTCATATCCATTAAATTCAACTCAATGTTGTCTTCAAATGGGAAGTTCATGATGAAAGAGAAGTACTAGATAAGGTAAAAGTGATGCAAAATCAAGGAAATGGGAAGAAACAGATAAGTGTATAAATTTGATTAGGTCGACCTAGTACAAAAAATAAGTTCTAAGAAATTGGAAAATAGGGAAACATGGTCAATAAGGTTGGCCTAGTTCTATAAACTGGGCAAAAAATAGGTATTAAAAGATATAGAGTCAATAGGGTTGACCTAATTTTGTATCTTGGGAAGTAGAAAAGAATATTATGTCAATAGGTTTGACTTAACACTAAAAGAAGGGGAAATAGACAATTTATATGACACTATGTCAAGTAGAATGACTGTGTAATGAAAAAGGAAAATAAAAAATGAAAGGAAACACACAATCAATTGGGTCAATGAGGATGATCCAATTGAGACACACAACACAAAACCTTGCACCAATGATGGCCAATGCAAGTTTTTGAAATACAACATACAATTGAGTAAAGAACATGCAATCAACTTGGAAAGTAAATAGTAACTAAGTGATCATCCTAAATTTTGTTAGATTATTATAGAATTATTTTAAGATTTGATAGGAAGTTGGTTATAAGCAAGGAACTATAAAGAAATCTACAGATGGTTTTAGGACATTTAGGCTATAAGATGTCTATGTTGGTAATAATACTAGCTTGGTATTGGGGCATACACCCTCACTTCACACACCATAATAATAAGGTTATCAGGTGCTTTGCCAATATATATCATTAACCACATGTTTATACTTGGCCAAAAAACCAAGTCAGCTTCCCCCTTGGTGATGAAATCCAAGTAGGTAGGCCTTGGGTAGACAAATGTTTAAATGAGTTTTAAGATTATGTGATTTGGTAGTGTGCAAGAAAATATAAAATTGTGTAGCTAAATAGTATATTAAAAAGCCACATAATTAGACTATGTGATCTATTCTAAGTATGCAAACAACTGAAAGTGAAAGTGTGAGCTAATTACTAGCATATAAGTGTTAATTCCAACTTTAAAACATAGTAGTGTCATTTTAAAAAATAGCGTATGAAAAGATTATAGAATAGAGTCAATAGTTTTGCTATTGTACTGTTGAATCAAGGGTCTGAAAAAGAACTACATCAATAGTATTGATCTAGACTTCCAAATAAAATGTAGAATACAAAAGCAGGTTAACATAGTGGACCTAGTTTGCTTTATAGGGGTAGTTTTAAAGACTGAAAACTATGAAAAATAAAACTATAATGAATAACATAAATGATAGAGAAGGAGAGAAATAAACCTTGGTGGGTTCAAAGATGCAGTGGAAAATGAGATTATTGTTGAATTACACTAATTTATATTTGTAAATTCTACCAATTGGGTCGATTGGATTGACCTAGTTCTACAATTCCTTGTTTGTTAAAACCTGTAAAGTATACTATGTTAGCAATATCAACCTAGTATGTTTTTTGGAAGTATAGAAGTGTTTTGTGTCGATAGAGATGACCTAGTAGCTTGTACTTGATGAAAACCCTCCACAAATAGAATAGAGTCATATTGATGTGACTATCTATTAAACCTAAACATAAAATTTATAATTATATTGACATTATCAAGACAATATTACAAATATATAAAAATAATAAATAAAATGATAAAATAATAAAAAATGTGAGATAAAACCTACAAGGGTTAGATTCATCTTGGGTTCATCAAAATGTATGCAATCAAAAATGCTTCATGTTATAAATCAATCCTAACTTAGAGAAGATAGATTGTACCATACACTTTTGGTTGGGGATACATTAGATAATCGAGAATATGACCAATATGGGGATCTATTAGACCCAATCAGGGGATCTCTTATCATAATACACAATGTTAGGGAGGGTTCTAAATCCTTCAGTCAAGCACAATCATGCAATAACCCTAGATAAATCCTATGTTTTATATTCATTAAAATAATAAAAATTAAATTAAAATCTAATATAGTGCTCACCAAAGCTTGTCACACAAAGTGGGGGTAATAAAAAACAAAACTAAACATGCATAAGAGACATATACTTAAATCAATGTATACTAAATCCTAATGCATGTAAGATAAGTACAAATGCATATCTATCTACTCATACAAAGGAGGAAGAAATTTAGGAATACTTACCTTTGAAGATGAACCCACTAAGACTCAATCTCTCCCTTGGCAAAGGTGATTTTTAATAGATTGTTGTGGTATGTAAGGATGACAAGGATAAATTATCTCTAGGCTACACAACCTATCAATGCATCCAAAAGACTTATCCACAAGACAAGATCTATATGAAACACTAAGCTTGTTTCTCAAGTATAATGGTAGATAAGCATATGTACAAGATCTCTTACTTCTTCTTCTCTTCTCTAAATGATCATCAAATGATCTTATATATATAGGCATATTTAAACCTAAGCCCTTTTAAAAGTGTTGGCTGATAGAGTTGATGTAGTTAATATAGTATAATTATGGACAACAATTCACTAGGTCATGAGCTAGGTTGGCCAAGAGCACACCTAGATCCTAAATAAATTTTGCCCAAAACTATACAGGGTCAACCTAATATATTAGATAGTAAAAAAGGGGCTTAAGGATAGGAAAAGTGGGACAAAAGGTAGAAAATGACTGAGGAGCATGTAATAGAGAATAAAAATCTTATGGGACTAGTTTTTAAGAGACAAATGTGTAGATAACAAGTGGTAAAAGGGGTAATAATATTATGAAGCACCAATGATATACCCACCCCTTTCTTGGTGTACCCTTAAGGCTTGAACTTAGAGATATTAACAATTGATGGGTTTTTTCAAGATAAAGAACATCAGTAAGTGATAAAAGTTTGAAAATATTATGTGTATATAATATCCATTTGGGATACATTGGCAATACCTAGATAGGAAAACCTAATTCAAAAGAAGTTATCCATGCTCAGTTTGCCAACCAAATAGCCTAGTCAAAGAGAGGTGGCCTTGACAAATAACATGAATCCAAGTAAAGGATAGTCAATTAAATTTAAAGAGGTAGACAAACCTCTTCCATTATATCTATCTATCATTATTAGAGATTCCTTGGTACATAATTGTCTTATTAATAGTGGAGCTAGTACTTATGTCATGCCCAAGCAAGTAGTTGACAAATTAAAATTGAAGTATGAACCCAATGTAAAAGGAGTGATGTAATTGGATGGGTGAGCTTCTAAGACCATTGGTATAAACAGAGGTTTGTAAATCATTCTCCATGCTTGTCTTACCTTCACCATTTCTCAAGATGTTGTAGTGGTAGATGTGCCTCCTCATTTTACACTTTGTTTATGAAGAGAATTCTATTGGGAATTTAGAGTTCCTATGGTAATTAACATTTATTGTGTGGTAAATAAGTTTATAAATGTTTTTATGTAAAAACACTATACTTTAGGAGTTTGGTATATTAATATTAGTTTGTATGTGAATAGTGAGTTATATAACTAACTCACTTGTTTAGGTGTAGTGAGATTATTATGTGATTGGGAGTTGGAACAATCTCCTAGTTTATAGGATAAAATTTAACTATATGTATGCATCCAACTTACAAAATAAAATAATTTTGATTTGATGAACCAAAATAATTATTGTGTTATGCACATTTTTGAGCCTTCAATTCCATGAAATAATATATAAATCTCATTATCTAGTATCAAATTAGGTTCCACCTTGGACCTCCCTATAAATTTTAGGTCTTGTTCATAATAAGAATTGCACAGTGCAGACTGTGTCTAAAATTCTTACCATTAGATAGGCCTTTTTTTTATCAATAGGGGTGTAGTGTAGACCATTGAAAAATCTAATTGGTAATTTATTATTTGAAAAAATAAATTAAAATTTATATTTCATCTCTTTAGTTTTCTATTTGTGGATCTATGAATTAAGGGTTTAATTTATATTTTTGAATCATTTCATTAGAGTTTTGATATTTCAGATTTGCACCAAGCCTCAAATCTATTTTTGAATTACCTAGATCAAGTAGTCTATACTTTGTATTAACTAAAAGCTATAAATCAAAAAGGATATTGAATCGGGATTGGTAGGAACATTTGTTTTATGTGTAATCACATTTTTTTTATGAAGGAATTTACTATGACTTAGCATTGTCAAAATCTGTGAACTTTCAATAACCAAAAACTAGACATTGAGTTTCTAATCGAATAAGTTCCCAAACAATGCATCCTTCAAATAGTTTCCTAACTTGGTGGTTTTGAGATCAGTGTGACATCCCCAAAATTTTAGCTTGGCCTTTTCATATTCAATTTGAGATTCATCTAGAATAAACACTATGAATTTTACAAATGTAAGCCTTAGATAGTCTCCACTTAGCCCATGTGAAATCTTCTCGTGCATGAAATGATGTAGATTCTCTCACCAAACCACCTCCTTCCATGTCATGGTCTTCTCCTTCCAAACTTATAAAATAGATGACAATCATTCTAATTGAAATATTTAAAATTACATTCAACTACCCTCAGCATTCCTCATGAAGGTTGATTCCTCCAATATTAATTCTACCCTCTCCATCTTCAAACTACCCATAGTTTTCTCCATCCAAACCATGTTTGATTTTCTCTTGGTTTTCATTATTTTAGGTTTTATGAAGTTTAGTTTGCTTTTGGTTTTTAATTTAATTTTTTAAATCCATGTCTTTTTTTGTTTTTTTAAAAAAGGTATGGTTTTTCAAACTCATTTTTTTATTTATACATGGTTTTTAGTTTTTTGGTTATTTTGTATATGTTTTTAAAGTCTTTTTAAATATTTCATGGTTTTAATTTTAATAAGTACTTTATAACTTTAGATGTTTTTGCATTAGGTTTTATTTAGTTAAATTTAGTTTTTATGGTTTTTTTTTATGTTATAAGTTTTTAAGTTTTGTCTTATGGTATTAGTTTGTTACAAGTTAATTTATTTTATTTTAAATAAATTATTTTTATTTTTGTGACATCTTGTCAAATTTAGGAGTAAGGTTTATAGTTCAGTCAATAAAACTATTATATGTTGCTAGTTCAAATAGTAGTTGAGTGTTTTATGTCTTGAGTCATTATTATAAAGGTTTAAGTTTGTCAGTCATAGTTTTTGTCACAAGCTTCAAATAAGCCTATTGTTTTAATAGTTTTAGGAATATTAGAGTCCTATTTCTAATTTAGGTGAAGGATCTAGAGTAATAAAATTAGTAAATAAATATGCAATAATTAAGCTACTAATTTGTATAATTTGACTATAATTTTAACCTTTCTAAAAATAGTAATAAATATGAAGAAAATAAGACTTAGCTATAAATTAAATGAGACAGTTGTTGAAGTGTCTAAAATTCATTATGTAGGACTAGGATAGTGTCACAAATCAGGTTCTAGACTTCATTTTATGATTATATAGGAGCACCAAAATAGGACACCCTAGGGTCCAATGCTATAGTCATTTTCAACTTCTACTGTCTAGGAAACCTGAGCTTTTTAAGTTTTACTCATTGTGCTTGTGTGAGACCACCTATGAAATTTTGATTGTTGGATGTCTGTAGAACTCCTAATAGAGTTGATTTAGTCCTCAAACCCTAGACTCCATTGTGATTTGACAAACTTTGGGAAAGAGGGGGGGTTAGTGTGTGTAAGATACCCTAAAATATATCCACACCCTTTGTGTGGGCACGGTGCATACATACCAATACTCTAAAGAGGAATCAATCCATATGCAGTTATACCACTTGATGTGCTTTGTGTAATAATGTGTGTGAAGATGCAAATGCTAAAAATAGGTGTGTTTGAGGTGCTTAGGGACTAGTGTGAGGGTTTGATTAACCTTGTAATTGTATTAGATAGCTATACACAGAGAATAGGGAAATATGCTTGAGTAGTCTTGCATATATTCTTTCTTGTTTTGTGATATTTTCCAACACCTTCTAAATAAACTTTGAATGGAATTTTATAGGGATCTATTGGTCATGGGTTGAATATATTCATGTTACGCTGACAAGAAGAAGGATAGAAATAAGAGGGAAATGACTATTGTGGTAAAAAATATACTTGGATAGGAGCACCAAACATGGACACCCTAGGGTTTAGTGTTACAATCCAAGTTAGGCACTATAGTCCTAAATGAATAGGATCTAGGGAATGGATTTGCCATGGGAAAAGTAGTCTGGCTGAGCTGGAATCATGTCTTGTAAGGATATAAATGACTAGGAATCAATGAAGAGGTACTTAAAAGAGTCTTGAAAGCTCATAAGAGAGACCTATGGAATGGGTGTCATTAGACACACTCAAGTTACCAATTTTTAGATTTTACATGACTAAATTTACCTCCCCTTTATTCTAGTGATGCATCAAAGCAAAATATTAGGATAAAGGAATAATAGAAAGTGTACCTAAACTTAATAACAAGGGTGAAGCTCATGAAGTTGTGTGATGTTTGGTATGTGTAGAGAGAACCTGTTGTGAAGTGAAAATCTACAAAAGAAAACAAAGAGTATATCAACTCTTCATTTATATGCTATATATAAAATAAAAACATACAAAGCTAGGTAAGAGAGAGATGAAGAGAAATGAATGAATACACCTCATTGAGTATGCAAACCAATACAAAACCTATTATGGTGATAAGTGATGTTGAGTATGTGATTAATGATTTTGTACCAAGAGTAATAACATAAACAAAACTAAGTGTTCAATTCCCTAAGAGCGGCTCAATAATACAAAGGCTAGCCCTTTAGCTCCATTGTCACCCACTAAGTGAAGTTACATGATCATGAATGTGTTAATCAATGTTTGGACTATGTGTCCAATGCCTCTAAGTATGTGGCTCAAGAATACAAAGGCTAGCTAGTCCTTTGGCACCATCGTTACCCTATGAAGTGAAGCTATGAATTAATACCAGTATGAAATGTGTGTTGTATGAGATGGCTCCTGAATCCCTTGAATGTAATTTAATCTAACAATGTGCATTGATATCTAATTGTGTGCTACAAACTAGGCCACTCTTGGCCAACTCAAAAAAAAGGTGGAGATTAGTCTTGTATGAAAGCCACTTTGAAACTGGGTAATAAACTTATGTAGAAGCCACTCAAAAATGTAGAGGTTAGGCTTGTATGAAAGCCACTCCAAAATGATGCCAACCACTTGCAAATGAAGTAAGGCATGAAACTACTAAGAATTCCTGGATAAGATGCTAAACATAGAAATAAAATAAAATAAATGTGTTACGCACATTACCCCCATTTAATGGTGTCTAAAACAAGGATTCTAATCTATAAGTTATACCAACTACCTAATCTAAAAAGTGAAGTGAGATCCATCATGGTACACATGATGCCTCCTATATCTATATTCTCTAAGAAAAAATGTATTGAAACTATTGTATCTAAATGGGTCTAAATGTGCAAAACTATAGTTGAACCCACTTTTATGCTTGTGTGTTGAAAATCTAATTTTTTTGTTATTTGGATATGAGCACTACAAATGGACACCCTATTGTCCAGAACTATAGTCCAATCTTGGTGATGTTGTCTTGGGATAATTTTGATGACTATTTTATAATTTTCACTATCTACCTAGTCTATTCTTCCTGGTTTAAAGTCTGGTTATTGTTCTAGGTGTTTTAAATGTTGATTTTTCAATCGTTAGGAACTCTAATCTGTGACAAAACCCCTATTTTTTTCCCCCTCTTCTAAGAGTAGGAATGAAGACCTTGTAATGACTACCCTTAGAAGAAATATCCCTATAAGTGTGTTATGATATAAATATACATGATATAACAATGATAATCGATAAGATATCTCAAGATATAACATGGTTTGTAATGAAGATTGTTAGATTAATACGGGTATGCCTAGATAAATATAACAATGTAATAACATGTGTAATATACTTAATTGAAACTAGAAATATTAGTTGTTATTTGTCAAGGAGGGATCGAGAATTATGTCCATCATGGCATCCAAAAATGCAAGATAATGCATGATGTGTATCATGGCATTGAAAAAAATTGAAAAGCAATCAAGCAACAAGTACACAAGGAAAGAATTAAGAAGCATACAAGGGTGGCCAAGGGGGAAAGAAAACAAGGGACATGGGCACATGTCACTCAAACTCAAAATCAATCATACAAGGCATATTTAAATTCAACATACACATACAATTTCAAACAGTTAATGTTGATGTGAAAGACACAATCACATAGAAGAGTACAAAGAAAGGACATTGGCAAATGTCTTAAAGCACATACAAGATATAAAATAGGAACGGATAAATAAAATCACATCTATCTATGCAAATCAAGAAAATAAAGCATGTAATATACTATAAATACAATCACATCTAACTAATCAAAGCAAGAAGTGAAAGTGTGCAAGACATGTAGTAAAAGACTTGGTATATGCTAAGAAATACACAAGTTCTATATACTAGTGGAATGTCGATAGAGTAATCTATCTAATCTAGTAAGTAATGTACATCAACATGATAACTAGAGTGTGTGGTGTAGGAATGACATAGTTTGGATGGTGTAGTCATGTAGAAGATGCCCCTAGTGGGTATGTATATCGATATGTGTCTTGAATGTAAAATTATGATGCCCCATCAATGGATAGAGTGAAGCAAATCAAGGATGTGGATGTCAATAAAAATACTCAAAAAAGATCAAGTGAAGCATGGCAATGTAGATAAATTGACAAAAAATAGCATAAAACAACGAATGTAAGTCTAGCATAATAGTAGAAATGTAAAACATGGATAATGCATATTATTGAAATATTTTCATGTTTTTGAATTATTTGAATGTTTTTGATATTTTTTATGTTTTTGTATTTTGAATGTTTCTATATTTTTAATGTTTTGAATTTTTTTGGCATTTTTTATATAAACTATGTATAATCAATCATGATGAGACTATGTACAATAAAACTAAGAAATTATGTAAAAAAAAGCAAAAAGAAACTATGTACAAGAAATACTAGGAAGAAATGATACTAACTAATGAGTCTCATGGGAGACTCCCTATCATGGTGTCATGTATCAAGTATAAGGATCATGTGTGATCATGAAACATAAGGGAAGGGCTGAGATTGTGGCTCTGAAAGCTATAAATGTTATAAATGCTCTGAAATCTCTATAGTGGAAACCAGTTGTGGGGACCCCTTGTAATTATGAGAAGTGGATGCAACTATAAGACTCATAGGGACCCATCTAGTATTAGGAGAACCTCTTTAAACATGTGTCTTGTGTGTAGAGGCATGAGACATCAATGATACTACCCTAGGTGTAAACACTATAGCTAGAAGTTGTCTAGAATCCTAAAACTATGGCTGCTCAAAAAGAGGCCTCTATGAAAATATATGAACTCTTTATGTTTGAAATGGAGGCCTCAATTCTGTTTAAATCTGAACTGGAGGAAGAACTGAAACTATTGGAGAAATTGAAATTGGTGGTGGAACTAGAACTACTATCAAACCTAAAATTGGTGTCTGTAAAATAGAAGATGGCTTTGAAGTAGGGAGTGGTAACTCATATTAAACTCTACCAACTATAACAACTTGATTAACATGAATGAATTTCATGAATCTACGAACTATAGAAGGTATTGCTCAAATTTTTTAAATCCATGGTCAACAAAGTAACACATCAAAAACTCCTACACTAGGAACAATAGTAAATGGCATGGTCACACATGTTGGACTAGCCTATAGAGGAAGTATGGTATGTCCCAATGAACTCTTTCTGTGCCCACTAAACTTGATAATAACTATATCCATTGGGGTGATATCTTGCTCTAAATATACCAAATGCTTCAATAATTTCATAGTGCACATGTCCACACCAGATCCATTATTTATGAGAACACTATGAATAGGATGATTATGAATATAAGCTCTAATAAAGAGTTCATGATATTCCAAATCATCCTCAATGATCACCTACTCTAAGAAAGAGATGGAAGGTATAGTTATAAATCTAAAATTATACACACTAATCATATTACTCAAAAGGTGTGACTCAATTGAAGGTGCACTATATGTTGCTAATAGTCAATGTGAATGATATGCATGGTGAGAACCTAATGTATCCCTTTTTTCTTATTTAAAATGCTATGAAAAAGGATTAGAGAAGATTTTCAAAGATTTATCCTATGTTTTCTTTACTTGATGAGGCTCAACTAAAGTAACAAGATCAATAGTATTTTCATATATCAAGTCTTGTATCTTGTGTTTCAAACTGATGCATTTGTTTGTTGTATGGCTTGGTTCCCTATGAAAATCACAAAATACGTTTTGATCATATCCTCAAGGAAGAGACTTTGTTGGATCCATTTTCTAAATAGGAAGGAGATATATGATATTAATTTACAAAAGCTACTATAAAACTCTATTTAGATAAACTGGTAGATTGGAAAAAGTTCACCAAGGAGGCATAGATAAAATCACATGCTAAGGGGTCTCTAAAGCTGCATTAACTATAGATTGATTCTAATTCTTGCTATCATTGACCTTTACTTTGTATGGGACTTTTCTATTACTCTTGTTTTTTTGTTTCTAATATGCTTATTAACTTAAGTTTACCCATTGAGATTAGTTTGAATTCTCTTTTTTTTAGTGTATGACATAATTTAGTGAAGGAAGAGAATCTTTTGAACATAATTGACTCATGTAAAGCTAGTAGAAGACTTTTTTTAAAGAGAGCTTGTAACTCTTGATTGGCTATGTGGATAGTTATCTTAGCCAAGATAGTCTTATATCAAAGAATATAATATGTGAGATGCTCATTTGATCTTTGTTTTTGTTGTGAAACCTGGGCATATGAAACCTTATCACCAATGTTAATGTTGAAATGAATTAGGAATATGTCAGCTAAAGGATTGAATGCCTTGGCCGACTGATTTGGTAGACTATAGAACCATTGTAAAACATAATCCTTTAGGCTTCATGAAAATATCTTGGTAAGTAGCTAGTCATTTGGTATATTGTCCAAGCATGTTGCATGAAAAGCTCTCAAATGTGTCTTTAGATCACCCTTGTCATCATATAGAGTGAGCTTGGGTTGAACAAAACCTTGGGGTAAGGGTGTAGAAGTAATATGATGTGCCAATTGTGTATGAAGTAGAGAAAAAGAATCCAAGGCCTATGTAGGTCTAGAAATACCTTGCTCAAGATATAGCACCTTTGATTGAAGAGATATTATCTCTTGCACAAGGGCAGCCACATCAAGAGACAAAGATGTATTAGTTGTAGCTAGTGGCATAGAAGAATGTTGGGGTGCTATAGGGTTTATTGAGACATAGTTGCCCCTGTAGTGTCATTTAAAATTGGTTATGCTATGGTTTTAAAATATTGACCATTTTTCATTTTTTGATGTTCTTCTTGAAGTATTTTAAGCATGTCATCTTGCATGTCAGGGTGTTTAGTTAAAAGTTTCTGAAGTTCCTTGCTATTAGTTTCATCAAAACCAATATATTGGGTCATTGGTAAGGTAGGAAATAAAATTGAAAATCGATTGAATTTTTTGTAATAATTTTTAATAAGCAAGGTTTTATGAAAGGAAAGTACTGAATATAAGAAATGTAAAGTCCTAAAAATAGCAACCTAAAAAGTGCATAAAAAGGATACAAAGCTCACAAACATGTAAGGTGATATCTCAAGCATCAAAGAGGATCTAGTGCATGTGACTAAGGTTTTAAATGAAATTATTTTTAAAATTACTATGAAATTTTAAAATTGAATTCTAATTTCTAATTTTATTATGCATGTAAACAATTATAAAAATATAGGAAAAATATTGGGAAAAAACTAGGACTTAGTATGGGCAACTAGGATTCGAAAGAGAATTATATCAAAATCACTAAATTTTTTTAAAATTTAATGTTAATTTTTTATTTCATTGTGCAGGTATATATATATATATATATATATATATATATATATATATATATATATATATAAGAGAAATATTGTGAAAATACTGAGAAAATACTGGGACCTAGTATGGGCAACTAAGTTTTGAAAGAAAATTATTTAAAAATTACTATGAAAATTACAAATTTAATTCTAATTTATGATTTTATTATGCAAGGAAAAAATAGAAAAAAATAAGAAAAATCAATAATAAATTTACCCTAGGGTTTCTAGGGTTTTTGTGTGCAAATAAAGCAATTTGGGTTCACCAAAGGTTTTAACAGTTTTGGGAATATTAGAGTCTTATTCTTAATTTAGTTAAAGGGTCTTGAGTAATAAAATTATAAATAAATATGCAATAATTAAGCTACTAATTTGTTGAGTGTAATATTAACCTTTCTAAAAATAGTAATAATTATGAAGAAAATAAGACTTAGCTAGAAACTAACTGAGATTATTGTTACAGGGTATAAAATTCACTATGTAAGACTATGATAGTGTCACAAATCAAGATGTGGACTTCATTTTATGATTAGATAGGAATGCTAAAATAGGACATCTTAGGGTCCAATTCTATAGTCCTCCTTTTCCACTATTGTTTAAGAGACTTGAGCTTTCTAATTTTTGTTCATAGTGTCTATGTGAGCTTGCCTATAAACTTTTTACTACTGGATGTCTACAAAACTCCCTATAGAGTTGATTTAGTAGTCAAACCCTAGACTCCATTATTTTTTGACAAAATTTGGGAAAGATGGGGGTTTAGTGTGTGTAAGATGCACTGAACATGTATCCACACCCTTTGTGTGGGCATGTTGCCTACATACCAATACTCCAAAGATGGATCAAGCCATATATAGTTCTCTCACTTGATGTGCTTTGTGTAATAGTGTGTATAAAGATGAAAATACTAAAATTGGGTGTGCTTGAGGTGGTTAGGGACTAGTGTGAGGGTTTGAATAAGCTTGTAGTTATATTGGCTAGATATATGTAGAGAATAGGGAAATATTCTTAAGTAGTATTGCCTATATTCTTGCTTACTTTGTGATATTTACCAACCCCTTATAAATGAACTTTGAATGGGATTTTAAAGGAATTTGTTGGTCATGGGTTGAATGGATTTACATTAGGATAACAAGAAGGATAGGTAGTGGAAGGAAATGATCATTTTGTTTAAAAATTTACTTGGATAGGAGCACCATAAATCGATACCCTAGGGTCTGGTGCTATAGTCGAAATTGGGTGCTATAGTCTTGAAGGAATGGGACCTAGGGGGATGGATTTGTCATGGGAAAAGTAGTATAGTTGAGCCAAAATCAGGTCCTAGAAGGCTATGGATGACTATAAATTGGTGAAAAGGTCCCTAGAGCAAGCAAGAAATACCTATGGGATGGGTATCATTAGTCACACTCAAGTTAAATTTTTTTTACATGCCTACACTTATGTTAAAAAGGTATTTCATAATAATTTGTTCTCTTAAGTAAGTTTTACAAATTTTGTATCAGATGATTTTTCAAATGAACTAGAGATCCACATGTCAATCTTGTGGGAAGGTAATATAGTTTTTCATGTTTGCAATTCCTTTTTTCATGTGACCTCTAAGGGAGGGAATGTTGGTAATTTAGAGTTCCTTTGGTAATTAGTATTTATTATGTGGTAAATAGTTTGGTAAATATTGTTATGTAAAAACATTATATTGTAGGAGTTTGGGATATTAATATTGGTCTGTACATGAATAGTGAGTTATATAACTAACTCACATCTTTAGGTGTAGTGTTATTATTATGGGATTGGGAGTTGTAACAATCTCTTAGTTTATAGGAGAAAATTTCACTATATGTTTGCATCTAACTTATGAAATAAAATAATGTTGATTTGATCAACCAAAAGAATTATTATGCTCTACACATTTTTGAGCCTTTGGATCCACCAAATAAGGGATTAATCTCTTTAATTTAACTACTAAAATTGGAGGTTATTTGACTTTAGACTAGTCCTACATGGATTTTAGGACTACATATGGTGCAAAAGTGATAATGAAGTTTGGACCTCTTTTAGGTTTACATGTCGAACCCTATGTGCCTTACACTTATAACATGAATTTAAATGTGATTAAAGAATATGATCACCCTGGTGATTACAATCCTATAGCAATCGTTGAAGGTATCTCTTGATTTGTATCTTGATGAATGGTGAGTTGAGCGAAGTGATTTTGAAGAAACAAGCCTTAGTACTTATATTCTTCATGAAGATTGTGATGGAGTCCTTAAAGTAGATCATGATGGCATCATAGAAAAAGTTTGGATGGGAAACTATCTTATACATATGAGTGATGATGTGATTATCCTAGTGATGTCAAAACATGATAGTCTTAGTGAGCAGCCCATCTTGCCTACAAAAAATAAAACATTATAGAGCCTAAATCTCAAGAAGAAATGGATGACATATAGTATCAATTAAATTCCATTGTGGAAGAATTTCATGATATTAGTATAACTTAAATCCTTCAAAGTGAGTTCAAACCTAATGCTAAGGTCAATCATATTTCTAATTAGTACAAGGAGGATCTTGATATCCCTATCAATCAAGAAGCAATCTCAGCAGTCTAAGATGTGTTTGATGAGCATGAAGAAAAGTTTGAGACCTTATCTAAACAATAAATAAATATGGTTAACCAATAAGTGTTTGGAAAATCTAAGGATATAATTGATGACTTACAACAACAAACACATTATGTTTCAAATGTACATAAATTTAAGAATGTCTAGTGATCACCAACGATCAAGTTGAAGCCTACCAAATGATCATGATAGAATTCAAATCAACTACAAGGACAAATAAATTTATTGGAGATCTAGGTTGAGTGTTCATGAGATATCCAAATAATACACTTGTAGCCACTAGAAGTCCCAAAATTGGTAAGTCACTTGACTATCTTCACAAATAAGTATTTATTGATAAGTATGCACCATATGAGGATTTATTTTCTTAGAGTAGTAGTGATGCAAGAAGAATTATCTTTTACCCTCATTTAATCAAAGAAGAAGTTTATTCACCTCAAGTGTTTTTAGGTATTGTGCATACTACAATAGGTGTGTGTCTTTGCTTATGTTGGTTTGTATTTTCCCTAAGTGTTCATGAGAACACAAGTGTGAGTTTTATTTATTATATTGTTTGTTTTTTCTTGTTTCCATGTTATGTGTGGTGTGGTTTGGTGTCTTTCAAAGGATTTTCAATGTCAAGAATAGTGTATCAATGACTCTATCACCCAAGGATAGGAAAAGGCAACTGGTCCTTAGCATAGCATTTGCTAGCCCTAGGAAATCACCAAAATGTTGACTAATTTGACCCCTTGGTCAAATAAGTCAATCCCATATATACTCAAAATTCCTATAGGCTATCACATGGTCATTTTTAAGGTTATATTGTATGTTTCAATTTTATCATATGTGTCATGTCTTAATATTTACCTTATGTCACTTTTTGACCACCTTTTGAGTCATTTTGTGAAATATATGATTTCCTACAAAAATAAAAGAGTGTAAAGTGAATATCCAACATACAAGGTGTTATTTGAGTGTTAGATGTCATTTTTAAAATGAATAAATATAGGTTCAACATGGATTCAAGAAGATAATAATAGTTTAAGGTAGTTAAAAGTAGTTGTCAAATGTAAAAGGTACACTTGGCATGTGAGAAGGATAAATATTATCCCTGCACATCCCCACAATCCATCTTCATGATTAAGAAGTTATGATAGTTTCAAGGTTGACAAAAAATGGTCCATTTCCTTCATCACTCTCCTAAATAAGGTCAAACATGTCAATTGGTTTACTCTTAGTATAGACAAGATAGGAGGAGTTGATATGAATACATTTGATAAGTGATAGTAGTCATAATTCAATTATTTTTCATGGTAATAGTATTAGGTTTGGTGAACTATGCTTCATGAACCATCACTAAGAATGTTGGTGACTTAATATTGCATGTCCATCCCCAACACCTTATTTCCTTCTCTATTTGGATTGGGATATGAAATTCAAGAGTTGTATATGTTCTTGTAGAGTAATTTTATCCTTTTCATAATGTTTCTAATATGGTTTACACATGTGAGCATAGATCTATAGTCAAGAACATCTTACTGTGCTAGCAAGGAGTATTAATGGTCTAAAATATAGGTTTCTATCAATTGTAATGTTGTGTTCTATTATGTGTGATTTCAATTTAATGTGAATATGTGGTTTTCACTTAATTAAGTTTATAATTGGTCCATATTTCTGATTGATAATCTTGGAGGTTGATGGAGATAAAGCTCTAAGACACTAAGTGAAGACCAGTCAAATCTCTAATGTACACAGTCACTTACAATCATCAATAGGTGTGTATATAGCACTGTAAGTCTACTCAAAACACAAGGACCAAGTTATGTGCATTCCAAATACTTTACTGGAGGTTATCAAGTATATTTAGAGTCCATAGTGTAGACCTTATAGTCATTTCAAAACCTTTTAGTCCACCAAAGTAAGAAAGTTGCAAATGGGACTGAGTTACTATAGTTTATTCAAAAGAGGTTTTGATCTCACTAGGTGATATCTAGTGATGAATATTGATGGGATCTGAGGTATCCTAAAGTTATCTCTTTTTCATCTTGGATATAGTAATAACATGTAAATATGATAAGAGGTTATTTTGATCAAGAGAAGTTAATGTAAAGGAGCTCCCAATCTAAGCAAGTTTTCACTGAATACATTTAGTAGCCTATAGTTCCACTTAAGCCTACAATGAACCTATAACTTGTAGTGACATTTGGTATATTAAGGATAATGGTGTGAAAATATATAAAAACATGAGATAGGTTCACCCATGTATGGAATGGACTAATAGACCCAATAGAAACAAAAGGATAAGGATAGTCATGCATATGATCACCTACAGGTGTAGCATTGCATTACAAAGTTGGTTACTCAAACATTAGTCATATAAAAAAAGAATGCATAAAGAACTTAAAAAAATAATATAACATATTTTTTAGGGTTTGTAAATGATAATTAAGGACAAATGAAAGAAATAAAATAACCTTTACCTTCCCAAGTGATTCCACCATCCAAGAGTATCTTCAAGCATGTTTTCCCCTTGATCTAGTGTTTTTGTCTTTGTCAACAATGGATGACAAGATCCTCCATCATCTCAAGACTACTATGCATAAACATTGACCAAATTTGACACTACAGGTTAAATTGGGACCCATATAGGTAAAAAATTTAGTTCTAGATGTTTAAGGGATCTAATATATTGTCATAAGGTGTATTATAGGTCATTTCATGTCACTTTAACCTTGGTCATTAGTCATATTAATCCTTATATCTTTTAGAGTCATTTTGGGCATCATAAATGTAAGTGCCATGGTTTTTAAGGTATTCAAGTGTCATAGTTTCCTTTAAAATGTCTAAGAAGTCAGATTCCCTATCAGGAATGTTAGTTTATCTTAAACTTGTAGGTTTCTAACTAAAAATCAAGAAATCAACTAAAAAAAGGAAGATTTTGGCCCTTGTATGGCCCATGGGGGACTATGATAGGTGAGAAGATGTTGTGATATTACTCTTTAGATTCCTTAAACTCATTTTCACACTTGACATACTCTACAAGTGCTATTTTTGAGATAAAATAGTTATGTTCCTTCTTTGCCCTTCTAGACACATAGAACTAGTTAACAGGTTTATGCTTGGTACAGATAGGTGGATAAATTCTAGGTCAAATGTATTTGTAAGGTGATATTACACTGAGATATATTAATTTTCATAAAAAAAAATTTAATATTGGTCAACTATGCTTTATGAACCATCTCTAACAAGTTGATTTTGTTGTTTTGCTCACTATTTGTTACACCTTATAGGTTTTGCTCTGATTTGGATAAGTCCATACAATCCAAATGGTGATGTTGACACTAGATGATGTTGGCTCTCTCCTCATATTCTTTCCTTTTTTCATTTTTCATGGTATTTTGATAGGCAAGTCATCTCATGTTGTAGGAAGGTGTCATCATGTGAGGTATCAGTCAAAAATTTCCACTTTTAGAAGGTTGAACTCCCTATAAGGATTTGAATGTGAATAAGATATGGTGTTTTACATGTATCAATGTCATATTGATTACCTCCCTTCATTTTTAGTCTCATAACATCATGTTTTGATCAAAAGTTTAGTCTTACCATGCTCACAATAAACTCTTTGCCCATTTTCACTTGATGCCATGTTCAATCACATAGTGTGCTCATGGAAGTGTATTGAGGGTCTCCAAATTTTGAAGTTTTTTGAAGTGGGAATTAATATTTTGGACTCTCCAAATAGTGTGTAAAGGGACCGTTATAGCCATATATAACACCTTCATATAGTTTACCATTTGAATGTGCACCTAGAGGTACTTGAAAGGTTTCAAACATTGAAATGATGTGTAGAGGTTTGCCTCAAGATATTTGATGTTATCATCCATAATTTGAGACTATATAAGGGTAAGGAGTTGGTTATAAGTTCAGACTCATTTTCACTACCTAGACTTACTATCTGCCTACATAAACTAAAAATGCACCTACATGTGCTCTCATGGAGGAAATCACATTGAAAGTAAAGGTTTTGAGACCTTTTTCAAGATGCCCATAGTGACAAACATTAATTTGAAGATAAGAGAAGGTACTAAGAGTGATAAAATAATCATACATCATATATTGTTTGGAATGTTTTCACACTATTTGCATGTACATCAAAATGACCACCTATAGGTGGCACTAGTAGATGTATGAAGGTACTTGTACAGAGGAAATTGAACATGTTGAAAACCTTCTTGATATCCTAACATATTGTGAGAGAATTATAGACCTATTTGGGGTGTGAAATTTACAAAATAGAGTTGGAAACCATGTTCAAGGATTTAATGACTGAGTTCAAGGACTTTTTCCCCAAAAACATAGAATAGAGCACCCTGGCATTTTATTGATATCTTATAATAGGGTTATCAAAGGCTTTTATGCATCTTGGTGATAAAAACTTCCACATTAGATAAGGACTTTGAAAAGTTTGAAAATTATAACATTAGGGGAAACTAATTTTTGGAGATTTCAAATTTGCCCTTTTATAAACCAAACTCAGTCAATAACATCTACAGGATTTTGAACCTCAAAGGAGCTCCACTTCCCAAGGTGGTAATGTCAAACATGTTATCATGTTTGAAGAGTCCTAACAAGTTTTAAAAATTACATAAATGACTTAGAAGAGGCCTAAAGTGAAATTTATTGGTCAAATGTTCATCTACAAGTGTATAATGACCTAGAAAAGGCCACCTATAGCCTACCTATAGGTGCTCATAGAGATCTTAAGGTGAAATTAGAGGATAATGAGCCTCTAGATAGAAATAACTACCATGAAAGGTTTAATAAAGTTTCTCAAAGGTTATTTAAAATAACATAACCCATTTTCCAATGTAAAATCAATAACTATAGGTCCTGATGGCTCTAACATAATCAACTATAAGTGACTGTATGTAGAAAGTGAACTAAAATATGGCATCTAAGTGTTAGTATTGCTAATATCAAGGTGAAAAAATGAGTATAAATAATTTTTAAATGATCAAGGAAGATTAAATAAAGGTCTTAGACATTGTTTCAAGCTAAACCATGCACTTACACCTACAGGTATGTTGCCTTGGAGCAAAATATAGTTACAATTGTATGACACTCAGTCTTGACCAAGAAAGGTGTATGGGGAAGTACATGGAAGGTTGGGGTAATGAATGGATATTGGGATGCCACCATTAGGATCCAGATAATATTTATATGCCCTTGAAAGTATAAATCAAACAAAGAAGGGGCGCTAAATATGCACTACATAGTCTACATTACAAAACCCTACACACAAGTTGCTTATTCACAGTCTATATTGTGTTTTTTAGAAGTTGAAAGGTAAACTAGAACTAATAGAGGTTGAAATTTTGTTTATAATGTATATAAAATTAGGATAAATACCTCCAAAATTTGTTTTTCTTAGGAAAATAGGGGAAGTGCCCTCTATTTTGTCTAAGATAGAGGGCACTCCCTTTATGAGCGAAACCTAAAGTCTTAAGTAATGGAGAGGAAAGGATTAAATAGGATATAATAAAACCTTGATATGAGGTGTTTGGAGTTGAAAAAAACCTATTGAAAACATGGAAACATCTCACAAAAGGTGGGAACCCAACATGATGGTCTAGCTAGCTAAGTTTGAAAGCAATCCTGCTAGATAGATTTAGGCCTAAAATCCAAATGAGGGATCAAATTACTTTCCAACATTAGGTAATAATTATAACCTATTGAATAATGATTATGAGGGTATTCCAGATGTTTATAAACTTATACCTTGTATATAAAGCATTAATAAATCCACTATTGGCTCAAAGACATTGAAACCCTACAGAAAATGGAGAAACAAGTTTGATAGGCTAAGTTAAAATTCTCACATCTCCCTTGGAATTTTTCAACGAGATATAAGGAGTTTAGGTAGGTTTATGGAGGTATTTAAAAGGTATATTTTTAATTTTCTTGCAATTTCAATGTCAAATATTCATGAACAAAGCCTAAGAGCCTAAAGCACTCAAAACCCTCCTAAACCCTTCGTCTAGAACTGATGTGGAAAATGAAAGAGATAATGCATAAAAATGGAATATTTTTCCTATAAAAATGATTATATTTTTTATAATACTTATTAATGATCCCTATCATCAGGATGAGTTGTACAAAATCCATACAGACAGGGTATAAAACTATTTTTCTTGACTATTTTATGCATTTTGTAGGTTCTATGAGGTTTCAAGAGATGAAATAAACTTTGGAAGGAATATTGAGACTAAATATAACTTAAAATGTCAATTTTATGCCTTGTAAAAAATTCCTAAGTGTTCCTACTAGAGCTCTCATCTCAACCAGTCAAAACTAGCATAGTGAACATGGTAGTGAGAAGGGTGAAAAGATTCAAGTAAATTAAATTTATTGTGTGACTAATGTATATAATGCCATGGAGGGTGTTTTGAAGTGTCATAAAATCAATTTCATGTATTTTCATGGGAAATTTAATCCAAATTTGAGGCTAAGGGTGTAAGGTGTGGGAAGGAGGAGTTTATTAGACTACATGCAGTGATGGCTCGCTTCTAAAATATTTCAAATGACCAAGAATGCAACTAGTGCATGGAGAAGCATGTATAAAAAAAATAATTATTAGTAAAATCATAATTCCTATCCTTATTACATTTTAAGACACTCAAATAGGGGTGAATGATGAAGGTTGTTTTATTATGCAAAATGATAACTCTTACACCACATTTTAAGAGTTTCATGACTTGGGGTGACACTTGTGCTTCTTAACCTTGCATGATAATTTTCAAATTAAATTATAATTTACAAGTAACTCATTTTATTATCTTTACAAGTGTCCTTATGACTTTTAGACTTCTCTCTTCTCATCTCTCTCTTTATCAAGTTCTATAAGAACTAATAATTTTAGACTTTGTTAAATATGCTTTATCTAAGTATGGCGAAGCCCTACTCATTTTCATACCATTAGATAAATAAAGAATAATAATTTTACCTCTTCTATGACTATTAATAGTGTTTTTACTTAAACTATGGATCTTTCTTAGTGATTACTATGGTTTCCTTAGCATTGTTGTCTCATTCACTCACCTATTTGTAGCTTCTTATTATAGGTCATGTGAAGTGTTCTATGAAGTGTCAAGGTTTAGTGAGTTATCATATTCAATAGTTTCATTTTAGGCTTCTTATCTAGTCCTCCTATACTAAACATTCATCCTAATCTCATAATGAAATGAAATACTAATGTGAGAAATTGAAATTGGATGAGTGTATGTCTAGTTAGTCCCTTATTCTCATGTATAACATGTAGCTAGTTGGTAGTCATCAACTATTTTGGTGTATCACCTCCTTTAGGATAATTTACTTTTATTTTTTTCTCCCTTTTCCCTCATAAGCATAGGTTTAGTAGTGGTCTACAAGTGGTACATCAAAGGAGCTATCCTTATCTAGATATTAACCTTATTTTTAGGCTACCTACAGCATAGAGGTGTTTCAATTATGCCACTTGGATGAGGAGAGCTAAGACATCTCCTCAAAGGGTGTAAATTCAAGTGAAAATATAATTTGGCATGCTTGGTGGGACTCATTATCCAAGAATTTGAAATATTTTTGTTTTTGTCTTTCAACACTGTAATATCCCTTCGAATATCAAAAATAAAACTCCAAATTGCTTATCTGAATTTCTGCAAAAATATCTTCAAATAGATGAATAAATCACAGTATAATTTCTTATTTATCTGCTCATAAGCTTACAATAGAGATCCTCTATCAAGTATACAAAAAATGATCGAAAGTACGGCCTGAATAGTCTGAATATTCTGTAAACTGGAAAAGAATTCTGAATCTGGTTCGTCTCGGCCTGTCGTGTAAAACACACAGTCGCCGACGATGGTTATACTGCCGTCGTCGGTCGATCTACAGTCGTTACCCCGCCGATGTCGGTAGTATGACGACCGATGTCGGTCTCTGTAAGTATCTGTTCGCCGATGTCGGTACCTGCACTTCCTGTTGATGCGTACGGATTTTTACGGATCTGTACGGAACTCGTACGGCCTCTGATATAACACACCCTGTATGCCTGATCCTGATCTGTAGAATTATGGGCTGATACAAAAGATCTATATCTGGATAATTCTTGAATCAAAACCCCAAAATAAAGAAAAATACCTGTAAACCCTTGTGATAGCTTCTGAGTGAAGTTATCTCTCAAATCCCTGTAATACTATGATAACTTCTGGGTGAAGTTATCTCTCAATTCGGCAATATATCGGCTGATCTTTCACAACCTCTGAATCGCACACAATGAAGAGTTGACGTTCTTCAATGCAATTGGAATACTGGAACCCTTGGCTCAGTCTTCACAGAAGAATTTCTTAACAAGAATCAATATCAATAATAAGCTTGAATACAAACTCTCTCCCATGAGAGATTCTTATACACCTCCAAAGGTGTGCTTGCTAAAATTAGACTCCCTTAAATTAGTCTTCCTTAAATTAGAACTAGGGTCTTAAAATTAGACCAAGTCTTAATTTAGGATTTGCATCCTCAAATTAGACCAAATCATTAATAATTAATAATTAATTAATAATTAATAATTAATTAATAATTAATTAAAATTAGTTCCAATAATTAATATTTGATTAAGTCAATCAAATATTAATATCTCCCTTAATTCATGCATGAAAGTGCCCGAACGAATTCCAACCCATCTCTATCAAGACCCTCTATCCATCCTATCAGCCTACGAGGGTCGCATAATAGGCTAATCATCCGCTCAAAATATGTCAACTAGAAGGGGACATGACAAACACATCAGCCTTTGGAGGTATTTATCTTAGCATCAATGGTGACTCTAAAGTTATATTAGTTGGTCAAGTAGCCTAGGTTTTCCTTTGAAGATTGTTGGTAAATTTTTATTTTTTTCTTGCTTCCCAATGAATTTTAATGGCTAATTTTGGTGTTGAGTATTATTTTACACAAGTTAGTGAGGTATATTAAGCTTATGACATTCCCCATCAGTCCTTGTATGATTCTTATTAGCCTTGTCATGATCCTTACTAGCTCCAATATGACCCTTATCAAACTTTTCATGAGTTGTATCATATCTCTTGTACTCCTTATCCTCATGAAGATTCCCATCAACTTCAAGAGAGACTTTTCTAAGATAAACTATCTAAGAAAATTAAGGAGTTAGAGTTGAGAGTAAAATTGTTGAGTCAAGATGTGATGGAAGGTTTAGATTCAAAATAAATTCCTATGCTCAAACACACCCCATCTAACCTTCCTCAATAAAGTCATCAAGCTAAAATGGATTTCAATGAAGATATTTATAAATGGAAGGAAGAAAACCAAGTTATTTTAGCCCAAGGTCTACCTCCCCTTCCTCAAGATTTTTCAAAAGGATTCCCTACAATTCATTCTCAATCTAATTTTGAGTTCTATGTTCCAGCTCCACCAACTAGATCATTTTGTCCTCAACCTATCACCATTTGCTCTAATGGACCTATTTCATGATGACATATTTTATAACATGTTTTAAATCATAAAAATGGGTTATCATCCTCTCAACCAATTGAGAGAAACACATTAGCTTTTGAAGGATGGAAAAAAAATCTATTGGCCTCAATATTCTATGGAACAAGAAACTACTCCTTTTGAAGCCATGCCTACCAAACAAATTAAAGTTGATCATGAGATGAAGAGTAGGTAGAAATATGAGGTATGTATACATATTCAAGAGAAATACATTTACATTAGAGACTTATTTGAAGATGGTCTACTTGAGATCATAGAAAAAGTGCCAAGGAATATGTCTAATCTATCAAGTATCCAATCCAAAGAGCAACATGCTTGACACTATCATTAATCTCATGAAGAAGTAAATGTAAGGAACTTTATTTTTTATCATGGAAAGAGAGGTATTATTAATTGTTATTTGTACATAGTGGTTTGTTTTTGTAATTTCCTTATGTGATTTGAGCACGTGTGTGTGTCTTGGTAGTTTGTTTGCTTTGTTTTATGTGTGTCCTTTATTTTATGTGGTTGAGGTAGTCAATTTATCTTGTTTTGATCAAAGGTTATTGTAAATGGTCAAATTTCTCTTGTTGTGTTTTATACTTTAGATGATTTCCTAAGCCCAATGGATTTATAATGCTATTGATCTTTAGTATAATAGGTATACTACCCTATGAGATACCAATTTGTTGACCAAATTTGACCCTACAGGTCAAATTGGGACCCTATAGGTAAAATATTTAATTTTAGATGTTTTAGGGATCTAATATTTTGTCATAAGGTGTATTATAGGTCATTTAATGTCACTTTAGCATTACTCATTAATCATTTTAATCCTTGTCTTTTAGAGTCATTTTAGGGGTCATAAATACAAGTGGAATGATTTTCAAGTTTTCCAAGTTTCCTAGTTTCATTTCAGACATCCTAGAAGTTAGATTCCCTATTAGGAATGTTAGTTTATTTGTAACCTGTAGGTTATATAATTAAAAATTAGGGAATCAACTAAAAAAGGAAGAGTTTGGCACTTGTACAGACCATGAGTGAGTGTGACACATGGGAGGATGTTTTGAGATGACTCTTTAGCTTCTTCAAACTCATTTTCATGCTTGATATACTCTAGAAGTTCCATTTTTGAGATAAAACCATTCTGCTCCTTCATCGCCCTTTTAGACCCATAGAATTGGTCACCAAGTTTATGCTTGGTATGGATACTTGGAGAAATTTTAGCTCAAAATACTTTGGGAGGTGATATTACACTCAGAGGGATTCATTTTAATAAAAATATTTTGAAGATTGGTCAATTGTGCTTTATGAACCATCTCTAATAAGTTGGATATGTTTTTCTACTCACTATTTCCTGCACCTTATATGTTTTGCTCTAATTTGGATAAGTCCATCCAATCCATATAGTGATGATGATTCTAGATGATTTTGGATCTCTCCTCAAATTATTTCAATGTTTTCTTTCATGTTTCATAGTGTTGTCATAGGCAAGTCATCTCATTTTTTAAGAAGGTGTCATCATGTATGGTTTTAGTCAAAGTTTTCCACTTGTAAAAGGTTGAACACCCTATAAGGGATTTGATGTAAATAGGATAGGGTGTTTCCCATGTATCCATGTCATATTGATCACCTCCATTCATGTTTAGTATTATAACACCATGCTTTGATCAAGTTTTTAGTCTTGCCATGCTCATAGTCAACTCTTTACCCATTTTCACTTGCTACCATGTTGCATCATGTGTGTGGAACCTGTCTAGTGTGTGCATGGAAGTGTAACGAGGGTATCCATATGATGAACATGTATTTATAAGTGGGAATTAATAGGTTAGACTCTCTAAATAGTGTGTAAAGGGACTATTGTATTCATAGACAACATCTTCATATAGTCTACCATTAGAATGTGCACCTATAGGTGCATGAAAGGTTTCAAATGTCGAAATGATGTGTGGAGGTTTGCCTCAATATCTTTGATGTCATCATACATAATTTGATCCTTTTTAAGTTCAATTAGTTGATCATAAGTTCAAACTCATCTTCACTACTTATACTCATTATCTGCCTTCATACAACTAAAAATGCACCTATAGGTGCTCTCATGAAGGAAGTCATTTTGAAAATAAAGGTTTTGACACTTGTTTCAAGATCACCATAGTTAAAAACATGTATTTGAATATAATATAAGGGACTAAGAGTGATAAAATTATCATACATCATATATTATTTGGAATATTTTCACAATGTTTACTTGTACATCAAAATGACCACCTATAGGTGGCACTAGCAAGGGTATGAAGGTATTTGTATAGAGGAAATTGAACACGTTGAAAATCTTATTGATATCCTAGCATGCGATGAGAAAATTTTAGACCTATTTGTAGTGTGATATTTACAAAATATAGATGTAAACCATGTTTAAGGATACAATGACTAAGTTTAGGGATATTTTCCCCAAAAACATATAAGAGAATACACTAGCATTTTATGGATATCTTATAATAGGGTTATAAAAGGCTTTGATGCATCTTGGTGATCAAACCTTGAATTATCCACATTAGAGAAGGAATTTAAAAAGTTTTAAAGGTATAATATTAGGGGAAACTAATTGTTGAGGAACTCAAAGTTTCCCTTTTATACACTAAACTCAGTCAATAACATTTATAGGGTTTTGAACCTCAAAGGAGATTGACTTCCCAAGGTGGTAATGCCAAGCATGTTATCATGTTTGAAGAGTCATAAAAAGTTTGAAAAAGCACATTAATGAATTGGAAGAGGCCTAAATTTCAATGTCATGGTCAAATCTTCATCTACAGGTGTATAATGACCTGGAAAAGGCCACCTATAGCCTGCCTTTGGGTGCTCGTAGAGCTCTTAAGGTGAACTTGGAGGATAATGAGACTATAGACATAAATACCTAAAATGAAAGGTTTAATAAAGTTTTTTAAAGTTTATCCAAAATAAAATAACCCATTTTACATTGTAAAATCAACACCTACATATCCTGATGGCTCCAACATAGTCAGTTGTAAGTGACTATATGCAAAAAGTCAATTGAAATATGGCATCTAGGTGTTAGTATTACTAAGATCAAGGTGAAAAAATAAGTCCAAATAATTATTAAATGATCATGGAATATTTAATAAAGTTTTAAGACATTATTTAAAGCTAAACCATGAGATTCCACCTATAATTATGTTGCCTTGGAACAAAACATAGTCACAGTCATATGACACTCAGTCTTAACCAAACAAGGTGTATGGGGAAGTACATGGAAGGTTGGAGTGTTGAATGGATATTAGGAAACATCCATTAGTATCATGAAAATATTTATATGCCCTTGAAAGTAGAAATCAAATAGTGAAGGGTATCTAAATATGCATTAAATAGTTTACATTCTAAAACCCTGCACACAAGCTGCCTATTCACAGTCTACATTGGGTTTTTTTAATAAGTTTTAAGGATAAATTTAATGAATAGAGGTTAATTTTTTTTTTATAAGGTATATAAAACTAGGATAAACACCTATAACATTTGGTTTTCCTAGGCAAATAGGGGAAGTTCCATCTATTTTATCTCAGATATAGGGCATTCCCTTTATGAGCAAAACCTGTAGTCTTAAGGATTAGAAAGAAAGGGATGAAATAGGAGATAATAAAAAATTTATAAGATGTATGTGGATTTAAACTCACCTATGGAAAAAATGGAAACATATCATATAAGGAGGGAGTCCAAGAGGATGGTCTAGATGGCTAAGTTTGAAAGCAAGCTTGTTAGACATGTGTAGGCCCTAAATCCAACTGAAGGGTCAAATTCCTTTACAAGCTTAGTTAAGAATTATAACCTATTAGATCACAATTATGAGGGCATTTAATATGTTTCTAAACTTATACCTTATAGAGAAAGTATCAAGAAGGCCACTTTTGGCTCAAAGAGAGTCTAAGCTTGCAAGAAATAGAGAAATAAGTTTGATAGGCTAAGTTGAAATGATCATAACACCCTTGGCACTTTGAATGGAGATATAAGGAGTTTAGGGAGGTTGATAGAGGTATTTGATAGTGATATTTTGAATTTTTTTGTAATTTCAACATCAAATTTGCATGAACAAAGCCTAAGATCCCAAAGCACTCAAAACCCTCTTAAACTATTAGTCTAGACCCGATGTGGAGAATGAAAGAGATAATGCACCCAAATTATATAGTTTTATAAGACAATGATTGGATGTTGTATAAGACTCAGTTAGGCTCCCTACCATCAAGATGAGTTGTACAAAATCCATATAGATAGGGTAGAAAACTACTTTTCTTGATTGTTTTGTGCATTGTGAAGGTTCTAGGTGGTTTCAAGAGATGAAATAAAATTTGATAAGATGCTTGAGAATTCAAATAACTCCCCAATACAATTTAATGCCTTGAAAAAAACTCTTAAGTGTGTCTACCAGAGCTCTCATTTCAACCAATCAAAACTTGCATAGTGAACATGGTAGTGATAAGGGTGAAAAGCTTATAGTAAATTAATTTTAAGGTGTGATTGATGCATCTAAGGCCATGGAGTGTCTTTAAACGTGTCATATACTTCATTTCATATATTTTCATGGGAAAATAAATCAAAATTTGAAGCCAAGTGTGTAAGGTGTGGGAAGAAAGACTTTCTTATACTATAGGTAGTGATGGCTCACATACAGAATATTCTAGATGACTAGGAATACAAAAAATGCATAGATAATCATGTTTAAAACCCTTTCCTCTCATTACAATCATTATACTTGTCCCTAGTCAGTTTTGGGACATTTAAATAAGGGTGAATGATGAAGGCAGTTTCTTTGTGCAAAATGAGAACTCTTACACCACATTTCAAGAGTTTCATGACTTGGTGTAACACTTGTACTTCATAACTTTGAATTATAAATTTCACATTCCCTTCTCATGCACAATTATCTCATTTTATTAGTTTTACAAGTGTTCTTGTGACCTTTGGACTTCTCTCTTCTCTTCTCTCTCTCAAGTTCTATAAGAACTAGCCATTTTGGCCTTTATAAAATATGCTCCACCTGAGTATGGTAAATCCATACTCATTTTGATACTATTATATCAATATATACTAGTTATTTTACCTCTTCTATGACTTTTCATAGTGTGTTTACTTGAATGATGGATCTTGCTTAGCGATGACTATGGTTTCCTTAGCATTGTTATCTCATTCTTTCACCTATTTACAACTTCTTCTTGTATTTCATGTGAAGTGTTATATGAAGTGTCAAGGATGAGTGAGTTAGCATATTTATTAGTTCCATTTTAGGTCTATTATCTAGTCCTCCTATCCTAAACATTCATCCCAACTCATAATGAAATATTGATGTGAGAAGATGATGCAAGGGTATCCCTTGAGGACCCCAAAATGATTTCATTTTTGTCTTTTGGAAGTCTATTATCTGTCATATAATTTGTATAGGTAATTATAGGTCCATTCATAGAGTCTTGGTAGACTATAGGTTCACAGATTTTGAATTTTAACATTTCCTACCAAAATCTCCTTCTAGATAAATTTGAATTTTGTAAGCCTTTTATGAAAAAGTTTAAGCAATTGTAAAGGAGGTAGATGTGTTAAACATGTTTATGGGTATTATAATTGAAAGAGGCCCATAAAATTTCATGTTTATACTATCTTGGCTCTATAAACTTTGTCTTAGGTGAAAATCAAGATAATGTTATGTATCAAATAGACCTCCACATAGTCTAAGGCATCAATAAATAATAATGCACATATATAGGGGGTTTAGAGTCAGTTTTAGGAGGTTATATTGACATTAAATTATAATATATGAATGGATATTGTATGAACAAGATTGGTATGAAGAAAATGATGATGTGTTTGTAAAATAACTCTATTCTATGAATGAAATACATACCCTATTGAGGTCTTGGCTTAAGTTGTTGACTGTATGAGTTTGGTTAACAAATGAACAATATTGGAATTAATTTTATAGGTGTGTTTAAGTATTAATATATGTTTTTTGAGGTTAATTATTTGGAGGAATATAAAGGAGGAAACCCCTATTCTTGAAGTGGATAATATAGTCATGTTTGTGCATTTGATAAGTGCAGACTATATCTTCAAAATTAATAAACAAATAAAATAGAAAATGATGTTTAATGATTTTATAAGGGTTATTGAATGTGTTTTAAGGTTTCATTTAAAACAATAGTGACTAAAAAACTTGATGTTTAGATATGCTTGCAAACAGATCTAGTGTGCGAGTCACCTTTTTGGTGTGTAGACTATATATTAATGCTTAGGAAATATTAGCCATTGGTTTAATTTATATTGTGTTGTTAACATATTCATATCATATTAATAGTGTTTTTGTAATTTAATCTTTAAGGTTTGATAAGAAGACTAATGATGTTTGGAAAACTAGTATAGAAAGCCATGTTCCTATATGAATGTTCTCATGTTGGACTAAGCATTGAATCTTTTGAAAAGACCAAAACAAAGAATAGATATAAAATTTATCTAGCATGTTTTGTAAGTATATTTTCATCCATTGTATGTTGTTTGAAGTTTTTATAAAGAAAGAATGTTATAGGAGGTTCAAAACCCATTACAGACCTGTAAGAAACTATTTTCATACACAATCAAGTGTATCTTAGTGTGGAAAAATGTGACAAAGGATTGGTAAGCATGATTGAATGGTTAGATAAGTTGGATCAGGTATAGAAAAACCTTTTAAACCTAACATTATTATTTGAAACTATACCAAACATTCATAGAGGATTATTGATTTCCCTCGGCTAAGATAGAGTACTGTGAAACCCTAAACTAAGGTTCGGAGGACATAAGCAATTATACACATATAAAATTAATATGACTTGGTGGAAAGATGTTTTTTGATTTGAGAGAATATATTTTTAGATTCACATATTTTCTACCTATGTTTATGTACCTTTAAAATGGACTATTGAACTAGCCCAAAACAAGGCTAATAGGCCTAAAAAGAATTATAAATTGAGTTTGAAAGTTGGTCAAAACAAAGAGTTAGGACCTAAAATTACTTAGATAGATATTTCTCAAAAAAAGGTATTTATATCAAGATTTTTTTTTCAGATTTGTGCAAGTAAAATTCTATACAAATCAAAATAGTCCATAAACAAGGCTAGTAGGATTGTGAGAAATATGTGCAAAGTTGTGTAATACAAGAATTTAATGTTTAAAAGGAGTTAGTGAGTTGATAAATGAGTTTTAAAGGATATTAAAACCAATAAACAAATCCTAGATAGATATATGAAAACCATATGAATCTTAAAATCATACATGAGAAGTGAGACCAAGAACTATTGTTAGATAAATGCATCAAGAGGAAAAGTATAGTGTTGTTTGAGACTTGGTATATGTTCTACATCATTTTGGTATTAGAGAAAGGGAAACATTTTGTCGATTTTTGAAAGGATTAACAATGTGTTTTTAAATACAATGTAGGATAGGTGATCAAAGATAGTTTTCTATCGAGAGAGCTAATAAGAATGAAGATGATTTGGTCAAGAAAATGGTAGACTAGGTGACCCGGGTGATTGCTCCATTAGTGATGAGAATGGAGAGTATAGAGGATGTTATTAGGGAGAGAGAACAAAGAGGATAAAAATATGATATGCATCAAGTTGAATATTTTCAAGCAAGAATGGAAGAGAGAGTAAATGAAGAGGTGGTACAAGAGATACCACATGAACATGTAGCACTAGTTCAAGAAGATGGCATGGCAGTATCATGCAAGGTAGATCAGACCATTGGAATAAGGTAAATTAAGAAGGGAATAAGGTCCATTGAGACAAGGACAAAGAAAAATATTTTAGGTGAAATGTTGGCATTACCAAAGAGAAAGACATAAGGCAGTAAAGTGTCCAAAGAATGTGTAGTAGTATGAAATAATAGAGATTGAAAGAGGTGAATGAGGAGAGAAAGCATGATAGGAATGAGTCTTTACTCATTAGGAGTGTCTTATTTTAGTATAATCAAGATAAAGAAATAGCCTAAAGTACAAATTCAGAAGTAGATGCAAAATAAAAGGTAATTTTTTTAATTTCGTAATTGATGGTGGTAGTATTAACAATATAGTTTCTTTAGATATGGTGACTAAGTTAGTATTGAAGATAATTCCATATCCAAAACCATACAAATTTTCATGGGTTTAGAAAGGACACCAAATATTGGTAAGTGAATAGAGTTGGGTTGATTTTTAGATAGGAAGGTATAAATATCAAGTGTAATGTTATATTTTACCTATAGATGTGTGTCATTTATTATTATGGAAGCCACGGTAGTTTTTTAAACATGACATACATAATGATCAAGCTAAGACATATACCATTAATCATCATGGAAAGACATATACACTTATCCCATTAAAAGGTGAAGAAGATATGAGAGATGATGATGATGATGATGATGATGATGATGATGATGATGATGATGATGATGATGATGATGATGATGATGATGATGATGATGATGATGATGATGATGATGATAAGGTAGTATTAGAGTCAAGAAATAGAGAGTTTGGGTTTGGTCAAAGCACCCAAGAAAGAAGAAAAGAAAGTAAGTTGTTTGGAGTTAGTTGATATGAGGAGTGAAGAATGTAAGGTGGTAGAAAATAGTTATCAAATGAAGGAATTTACAACACCTAAGAGAGTGCTTAAGGGAGGAGAAGTGTCAAGGCAAGCATGGAAACAAATTCCATGAAAGAGAAGATAGTAAAATATAGTTTTATATTGAAGTTGAGTTGGAAAGGAAGTGGCTTGGAATTGAGAGAAAAAAAGTGAAGAGGAAGTTGGAGGTTGAAATTTGTGAGAAGGTATCCCATGAAAAATCCATGAAGGTTTCAAATATTGTTTATAATATATTGTTTAGTGATGAAGGTGTAGGTAAGGAGCAAGTAGAAGATAACATAGAGATGAATGTACAACTTAAGGTGATTGTGGCAACAAAGGAGAGAAAGGTTGATAGTATTGACCAAAAGAAAGATGTCAAAGAGTTAGGTAATATACAATAGTCTAATGAAATTAGTGAAGAAGATGGGATAAAGAGAATGAGTATGAAGCCTTCACAAGTGTAGGAGTTAGAGATTAGTCATGAATATGTTGATGAACAATAGTAAATCAAGAGTGTACAAAAGTGTGAGACATGTAAAGAACAAGAAGATGTTGAATGTGAGATAAAGTGGGAAACATAATGAGAATTGATGAATAATGAGGATTGTACACTTGCAACAGTGGTTGAAT
Source organism: Torreya grandis (assembly GCA_037957365.1). Taxonomy (NCBI): domain Eukaryota; kingdom Viridiplantae; phylum Streptophyta; class Pinopsida; order Cupressales; family Taxaceae; genus Torreya; species Torreya grandis. The sequence goes on from JARHVA010000618.1 coordinate 4,743,109, forward strand.
ATAGAGATAAGGAGAAGATGAGGCAATATATAGAGGAGAAAGAGTGGAATATACCTACCAAGCAAGAATAAGAGGGAAATAACTATGATTTGTCTAACATTATTGTTTCATGTGCAGGTATGAAGATGAATTAGAAAAGTCCTAAGTGTGGGGCCCAAGATCATGTAAACATATATGAGAAGCAAGTAGAGTCTAACACCTTCCATGTGGAGGTTTAATGTATTTAGGCATTAACATATGCCACGTAGATCACTCAAGAACTTGTGGCAAAGCTTTTTCAACTTGGTAGTGTGATGTAGGGGCATCCCTTGAGGACCCCAAAATGATTTATTTTTTTAATTTTTGAATTATATTAGGTGTCATATAGTTTTTATAGGTAATTATAGGTCCATTACTATAGTATTGGTAGACTATAGGTTCATAAATAATGAGTTTGGACATTTCCCACCAAAATTTACTTCTAGAGAATATTGAATTTTATAAGCCTTTTTAAAGGAATTTAAAGAAATTGTGAAGGAGATAGATGTGTTAAAAATTATAGGGGTATTATCATTGTACTAGGTCCATAAAATGTCATGTTTATATTATCTTTATTCTAGACACTTTGTCTTAGGTGAAAATCAAGATAATGTTAAGTATCAAATAAACATCAACATAGTCTAAGGCATCAAGAAATAGTTATGCACATATACAAGAATGTAGAGTCAATTTTAGGTGGTTAGATTGATATTATATTCAAATATATTAATGGAGATTGTATGGAAAATATTTGTATGAAGAAAATGATGATGTATTTGTAAAAGAACTCTGGTGTATGAATGAAATATAGACCCTATTGAGGTCCTAGCTTAAGTTGCTAACTGTATGAGTTTCGTTAACAAATGAATAATATTGAAATTTATTTTATAGATGTGTTTAAATATTAATATATGCTTGTTGAATTGAATTCTTTAGAGTAATATAAATGAGGAAACACATGTTCTTGAAGGGGATAAAATAGTCATCTTTGTGCATTTAATAAGTACAGACTATATCTTCAAAATTGATAAACAAATAAACTAGATAATTATGTTGAATGATTTTATAAGGGTTACTTAATGCGTTTTTAGGTTTTATTCAGAATAATAGTGACTAGAACACTTGATGTTTAGATATGCTTACAAATAGATCAAGTGTGGGTGTCACCTTTTTGGTGTGCAAATTGTATATTAATGCTTGGGAAATATTGTCCATTGGTTTTATTTATATTGTGTTTTCAATATATTCATAGTGTGTTTATATTTTTTTTGTAATGTAAGATTGAAGTATTGATAATAAGACTGATGGGGTTTGGAAATTTGGTATAGAAATCGTTGTTCCTCTTTGAAAGTTCTCATGTTGGACTGAGCATTGAATCTTTTGAAAAGACTAGAAGAAAGAATAAATATACAAGTGATATATAATATTTGGTAAGTATATTTTCATCAATTTGATGTTTTTTCAAGTTTTTTCAAATAAAAAATGTGATAGGAGGTTCACAACCCATTACAGACCTATAAACAACTATTTGCATACACAATCAAGTGTATCTTTGTGTGGAAAAGTGTGATAAAGGATTGGTAACCATGATTAAATGGTTGGATAAGTTAGATCAGATATATATATACCTTTTAAACCTAACCTAATTGTTTGAAAACATACCATTCACAGAATAATGTTGTTTTCCCTTAGTCGAGATAGAGCACTGTGAAACCCTAGATGAGGGTTTGGAGGATATAAATAATTATAACCCTCTAAAATTCATAAAAATTGGTGGAAAGATGTGTTATTATGTGAGAGAATATATTTTTAGGTTTTCATTTTTTTTTTGTAAATTTTCATACCTTTGAAGAGGACCGTTGGTGAACTAGCCCAAAACAAGCCTAATATGCCTAAATAGTACATATTGAGTTTGAAAGTTGGTCAAAACAAAGAGTTGGGACATAAATTTGCATGGATAGATAGTGTTTGAAAATATGTATATTTATAAATATTTGGTTTTTATGTTTTTTCAAGTACAATTCTATACAAAGCAAAATAGTCCATAAATAGGGCTAGTAGGATTGTGAGAAATGTGTGCAAAGTTGTGTAATAGAAGAAGTTGTTGTTTGAAATGAGTTGGTGAGTTAATGAGTGGGTTTGAAAGGATATTTAAACCACTTAAAAAATCATAGATAGATATATGAAAACCATATGAATATTAACATCATACATAAGAAGTGAGACTAAGAACCATTGTTATAGAAATGCATCAAGAGGAAAAGTATAGTGTCGTTTGAAACTCAGTATATGCTCTACATAAAAATATTTAAATTGGAGAAGTCTATTTATATTTATTAACTTTTTATAATTTTTAAAATGAATCTATTTGGTATTCATCAACTAATTTGGTGTATCACCTTCTTTAGGATAGTTTACTTTCAGTTTTCTCCCTTTTCCCTCATAAGCATAGGTGTAGTAGTGGTATATAAGTGGTACACCAAGGGAGTTAGATACATAAAAATTCACCTCATTATTAGTCTACCCAAAACCTAGAGTTGTTTTAATTATGCCACTTGGATGAGGAGATCTGAGACATCTCCTCAAAGGGTGCAAATCCAAGTGACAACAATAGCCTAGGCTTAATATAAGGAATATTTAATCTATGAATATCAAATGAAGCTTGAAAATAAAACAAAATGATTGACACAAAATGTTATGGAGATAATTATGAATTATAATTTTACAATAATTTACTTTAAAATGATGGTGAGAGGCCTTATATTTATATATTTTCCAAATGGACTAGGATCAACCATGACTGTCCATCTCAAGATTGAGATGTGTGTGCATGAGTTAATATAATATTTGAAATTAAATCCATAAAAATAATCATGATGATTTTGAGGGAAAGGAATTAATTATGCATGGGTGTCCTAAATCTAATATTTGTTGTATTTATGTCTTATGGATGCCACCCCATAGATCATGTCTCTAGGTGATGCAGATATTGAGAATCAATTTTTAATAATGAAATAATCAATAACCTCCATGGTAAATACACTTAAGATATTTATTTGATTTAATTATCTTAAACAATATTAATAAATTTTATTTCAATTCTTTGGAAATAGGTGCATAATTAATCACAATGGTTATAAAGTCATAGTAGTGGGTCATAATTTGATTCAAGAATAATTAGAAGGAAATGTTAGATGCATATGGACCATGATCCCATTTAGGATGTTTCTGACACAAAATAACAAAGGTACATGATGTGGACTAATTAATTATAAGAAAAGGGTGATCCAGAGCATAAAAAGGCAAAATTGTCATTTTGACTCAAAATGAATTGATCAAAGTTAGGAATGACATAAAATGCATTTCCATATTTAGGGATACATTATCTTAAATTAGCACTTGCATATGACAATCTTGAACCATTTAGAAAAAATTTAGTGATTTTGGCCTAAATTGGGAATTTGAGTGCAATTCAAATAAGATTAATAATTTAAACACAAATGGTTAGGAATTAGATGTCTATATTTTATCCCTATCTAAGAAGGTGTAATGAGACATTCAAGAAAAGCAATGTCTTTTCAAAGAAAAGAGTTATCAAGAAGAAATTAGAAATAACCCATGATATCCCCTCTAGAGGACATACTAGGATGAAAGAGAATGATGGACTCTCGAAAAGAGAGTGAAAGTGAGAGATTAACCCATGGAATAGATCACATCCTGATGAGATAATTTTTACACACATTGATTCCATCAATGATAAAAATATAATTATATTTATAATGGGACCCAAAGATGGGGGAATGGGAAGTATTCAGTCCATTCATATAAACAACACACTTTAAATGCACTGAATTTGAGAGTGAAAGATACACACTTATGGTATTGATCAATCGCAAGATAAGTTACACATTAAAATAGTGCCATCATAGATAGTAGTGTAAAGAGCTTGGAATTAGAATAAAAGGAGAATGTGGTCTCCAAAAATATGATAATAAGAGGTAGCCCAGTAGGGTAGATATGATCGTGATAAGATAATTGTGCCCCAACAAGGCTAATTTTGATCATTGGTAAAGAATAATTAATGGTCTTTCCCCTATAGGGCTGATTTAGATTTGTGACTTGGTTCAAAGTTATGCCCTAGCATGGATAAATTGTCAAGTAATTAGCTCGAGAATATAACCTAAAACATAAATTAAAGTGAGTGTGCATAAATGTATATGTGATGGTTTAATGACCATGAAAATCCATAGAGAACCATGCATATGAGAATGCATAAAGAGATGAAAGAAGTGAAAGGAGAGTGATGGTGACCAAGTTAAACTAAGATACATCATGTATCCAAGCTCTACCTACATAGTCTAGATGGACCTCAATCCAATGTAATTCACATAGAATTGGGAGAGAATAGAATGAGGGATGATGAAAATTGACTAAAATTGATTAGACTCATGATGTATGCTAAGAGATGCACATCTAAGCATTGAGTCAGGAGCTAATCCTAGTGAGCCTAGTTGATGCATAGTGATCTTGAGAATTATTGATCGAATTTATGTTGATGTTTAAATTTGAATCTATGGCATAAAGTGATTATTATAGCACAATAAATTAGGCATCATAAGTATGAATAACTCATAATGACATGGCATTTCAAGTCCATGGAGCTGGTTCAAATGTGAATACTTGTGACTAAGGATAATGGTAAACAAAGACCAAAATTAGATTTACAACTATTTGCATTTAAATAAAAAATCAAAAACAAAGATAAAAACACAACATAACTAAAACCAACTTAAAATCAAGATATGAACAATCAGGATTTAAAGAGGAACAAAAATGTATAAAAATAAAACAAGAACATCCTACCAACATGAGATCAAAATATGAATAATGAAGATCCATGTGGACCATCAGGATGTACTTGGAAAAAGAAAACAAAATAAAATAATAAGACTAATAAACACCAACAACAATCAAATAAGCAAATGTTTTTGGAATTTTATAGGTATCTCAATTTGATTTGAGAATTAAGAGATAATGAATAGTTCAACTCATGAAATGGTGAGGGAGTGCAAAATAAAAATGCTCAAAATATGGTGACAGTGTAATGAAAGGGGGACTAAGTTTACCTCAACATGGATTAAGCACAACCTACATAATCCCATTAGGACCTCAAGTCACAATAATTCTACCTACACAAAAGACAATGAAAAATCAACCAGGTTGCAACGAGTTTGTAAATAAAGGCAAAAAAAAGGAAAATGATAATTGTAATGACCAGATGATGTGGTAATGCATGATAAAAGAAAATTTACCTAAATTTCAAATAGGTAGTTATAATTAGGAAATAGTGTCATAATTTTAATTTTCCCAAAGGTGGTTATAATCAGGGATACCAATGAGTTACCCATAGGAAGTTATAATTAGTGATACCAATTAAGATGAGAGATGAAAGATAGATTTATAGATCAAATATCACAATACTTACATAAATTTTCATTCAACATGGCATTCTAAAACTATTGAAACTATATTGGAATCTCCTCATGAAAAGTGCAAGAAGAACCAAAGGCATCAATGATCAAAATAGGGTAATTATGATGGCTAAAAATAAGCCTTGGTCAATAGTAAAGACATGGTATAATAAGAATGGTATAAATAAAATAATCATAAGATAATTATATATTATGGAAAAAAAGTTACCCCCATGTGATGATTAGGTTATTTTGGTTGTAAAATGGTGAGATCATAGCTTAAGCTGCTTGGAAAATGGTGAGCTAGTGAGATAAGATACTTTTATAATAATAATAATAACATGAAGAAAGGGGTGACCAAGATGACCTCAATAGAAATTGAGTGTTACCTACATAATCCCAAAGGACCTCAAGTCAATGTAGTTTAAATAGCACTGTAAATGGATCATAATGGTATAATATGCCTAAAATAAAGTGGTCTATAGGGTTTCACCTAAGAGGCAAGGGATGGTAATGGCAAATGGTAATTGTAAAGAATGAAACGTAGTTCTACTACTCTTGCTGACATGGAGATGCTCATCCTAGTCATCATGTGAGACAAAATAAATGGTTATTTATAAACTTTCTACCAAACATCCTTTCAAAAAAGCTTATCTATTAAGAACTTGTTGCTGATATGGATCTCAATAATGTGTTCATGATCTTTGTTGGTCATTGATTCTATTTCCTTCAAATGTGGAGACAAGATATCCTTGTAACCTCTACAAAGGAATGTATAGCCAAGGATGGTAAATAATGTTAGGATGAATGATAAAAGTGGGTAATAAATGAGTGGATGATAATGGAGTGTATAATTAATGAGAAACAAATGAATATTGGGACTTTTAGTTACATGTAATGTTAATAATTTTGGATTTGACAAAAATTATGCTATGGTAGGGCCGAAGACCTCTAAATATGCTCTTGATAAGACCATCATATTATTCTATTATTTGATCTTGAGAGTAGCTACCATCTGATCATGTTGTATATTGGAAGCTATGTTTATTTATTATTTTATGATTTCTTCATTAAATGATGAACTTTTATGCTCAACTGTTGGTGCCTCAATGATGTTTTCACTGATGAATTTTTCTTGATTATCCCATAGTGCCTCTGAGAAGGTTTCATGAAGAGGTGTTAAAATTTAACTTTTATTATCTTCTATCACCTTTGAAAAGGTTTCACTAAATGATGTTGAGTTTGTTCTTTGATCATCCCCTAGTTCTTCATAAAATGATTCACTATGAGATTGTTCTTCTTTTAAATGAATTTGGTCTTTGCCCCCCTAATATTTTGTAAATGGTATGCCACCATGGATATAGTTAAAAAAAAGTGTGATTATATTGGTTCAAAAAAGTGTGATTATATTGGCCCCAATCAATGCTTGTGGGAGGTAAAATGTCAATATAATGGCTATGTTGGGTGGGGGTTAGGTAATTATGAAAGGTAGCAAAATTCTATTATAAGATACTAGGACAACCAATGTTGATGATAAATTAATCATCTTTAAAAACCATAAAAGGATCACAAATATATTTAAATTAATCTATGAGGCATTTATAACCAATACTGTATTCTATTTTTGGATCTGATTTTGATACAAGAGACTCTGAATCTGATGTTGTAACTGATGTTGATTATATTTATGATGCTAAATTTGATGTTGGTTCAAAAATAAGACTAGACTCTAATGTTATTTCTTCATCTAATATGGTTACTTCTATAATGTTATTATATTAAATGCTTGGTATCAAAAAAGTAATGGCTTGTGATAGCATAATGGGATCTATTAAAGGTGATTCATCTAGAAAGGGTTCAATAGAAATTGGTTCATCTAAGTGAATCCCCTCAAAGAGAGGGTACCACTTGAGGGATGACTCAACGTCATATTATATATCAAAAGGAGAATCCTCAATGAGTGGGAAAAGATCAAGATATAACTCTATAAAGACTTGCTTATCAAGGAGATGGGGCTCTTAAAAAATAGGTAAAATATGAATAGGTAACTCATCATTGGTTTAACTCATCATAAATGGGTGTTTCAATAATAATATTGTGGTTTTGGTTTATAATTAGTTACAAAATATTTACCTTGGACACATTTTTGTCCTCATAAGATGCCTCTTGAAGAGGTAATGGTTCACATTGAGGCTCAAAGATTATTATGGGATTTCTAAATTGGGGAACATTTGGTTTAATGGGAACAATGGTTTGTAGCTCAATAATGGGATATCCAATAATTAGAATATTGAAAAAGGGATAAACAAAATTAGGCTCATCAAATTAAGGTTAATGAACAATAGGCTTAATAAATATAGGGGATGGGCCTAGAATGGTAACAATTGGACATTGCATAGTTTGGTTACTAATGCAAACCAAAGGAGGAGGTCCCAAAATGGTAACTTTCATGCACTATGGAGCTTAAATGCTTGCACAAGGTGAAGGAGAATAGCCTAAAATGGTAACCTTCACTCATTGTAGAGTTTGATTTCTCATACAAGCCAAAGAGGGATAAAATATAATGGTAACCTTCAAGCGTGGCACACAAATCAAAGGATGATATCCTAAAATGGTAACCTTCGAGTGTGGTGTTCAAATCTAAGGGGAAGGATGAGGATGATGTATAAATATTGACATGGATATAATTGGTATTCAAAAAATAGGCTCTAAGAGAGTGATATCCTCAAACAAGATGGAGTACTCATGTCCACCATAACAATGCTCTACGTCATAGCTAGGGCAACAAGATACCCTACTATAATTATACCTTAGCATCATGTCTAAAAATGTTATTTTATATGTTTGACTAGATTTAGAAATATTTTTCAAATTTTTGAACAAGGTATGGATTTAGATCTTTCTTCCAAACAAATGAATAAGGCACCAAAGAGAATATAAAAGGAGGGTGGCATGGAACTACACACAATTTAGAAGAATGTGTTCACAAAATTACTCAACCTTTGCGTAAAGTTGAAATCATATAAATTTGAAGAGGGTATGCTAACTAAAAACACCAAGGTGAAAACTATTACACCAAAGCCTAGTTTTTTATGATATGTCAATACCATAAAAGCTAGTTCAACTTCGACTAGTTGTTACTAAAAAACTATAATAAATCCCTTCATATTAGGAAGAATATAATGAAAACTAAGAAACTCATGATGTATAAACATGTAAGAATTCTAACTATAAAACCAAAACCAAATGGGTGACATAGTGTCACCACATGGTAATAATAATGGTAGTATAAAATATGTTCTAGAACTCAATGCATGAGCAATATGCAAGATGACTTAAGTCCACCAATGATGACAATTACAATGATTCTATAAACAACCTTCAATCCAAATGGGAAATTAAACCCAAATTCCCTCAAATCAAGTGCAAATGGAAAACCCAATTTAACACATCAACCTTATACACTTAGATAGGTGAAATTCCAAATTTGAACTATCAATGAAGGACATAATAAAATTGGGAAAATGGTCTAGACACAAATGGGAAGCATAACTGCACCAATTACATGATATGACATAATGTTTAAGATGACAAATTTTAAGAAGGAAAAGATTGATTTTCACATAAAGAACATAACTCCTCTTTGTTCAAAATTGTGGACAATGTGTTTGGTTATGATGTTTATTTACAAGAAATTTTTGACTCAAATCAATGACCAATTAATATAAGACAAAAATGTAAATACAACTAAGTAATCATCCTAAGCCCTAAACTGACAAGGTTGTATGATATTATTGAAGTTAACAATATTTCCATGATAAGTGGGGTTTATACAAACCTTATAAAATTTTGACCGTCTAGATGGATACCATGTGTATAAACTTTCACATTTTCACACAAGAGAAGAAACATGTTAATTTATTCCTGATCAAATGGCTTGTTATGAAAAGGTCTTGTGTTTTTTACAACCATTATATCCATCACTTGTTCAGTGTAGTGTGATGTCCTAAATGTTCATATGTTATGGGCCAGCTTGCCACTAGTGGAGATGGTTTAACAACTGAAACCACGATCCCAATGGGGCAATCCTAATTTATATACCCCTAATGGGGAGGGGTTGAATACGATGCCAAGAGATGAAGCCCCATAAGAGGTAATGAAGTCCCCCCCCCCCACAAGCCAAAATTCATGAAATCAAAATCTAAGTTAAAAGGCTTTATAGGTTGTCTTTAGATCACCCAAACCATGTGGATTTTGTGGAGAGCCTAAATAACTTCCTTTTTATGCCTTGAAAAAGACACAATTTGTAATGGAGACGACACTTTTGATCACTTGAGTTCCCTATATGGGGGGAGAGCATACATGCATATATTCCTTTTTGCTCAAATAATTGAACCAAGTAATGATAGATTACTTATAAAAAACAAAACTTTGAAGTGAGTTTGAATTTAATCACCAAATTAAAGTTTTTGGTGATGTTCGTAGGCCCCTTGGCCTTAAGTTGCAAAAACTTTTTTAAAAAAATCACAAGACATTCAACATAAATATGTAAATTTTCCTTTTAAAGCATTAAAGGAAAGTTCCTAACTATCTTTAAGCACCAAAAATATGTTAAAAAGACTCAATTAGGCTCAAATTTATCACTTTCCTTGTTGGTTTTCCATAAAAAATTAGATAACCTCATTTAGCTTTGAATCTCTTTTGATTTTGAAGCAAGTAAATTTGGAAAACATGCACTTGGGTCTGTGTTTTTTTGAAAACATCGAGACCAGTGTCAATCACTATTGACTAATGTTTATTCCTACAAAACCACCACCAATTGATACCCAACCATGGCTGGTCGAAAATAACCATCAATAGTTACCTATGAACCTAAAGGAAACATATGCTTCAAAAATACTTGTTGGGATAAAATATCCAAAAGATAGGATTTTAAATGAAAATGATGTTCAGACCAGAGACTTAAAAAATCCAAATCATTAGAAACAAACTTGAATAAATCTTTAAAATGCAAATTTTTACTCCATATTTCCCCTACAATCTAACCAACCATGGTTATTGCCATCTGACGGTAGTCACTTAAAACCATTGACAATCACTGTGTGACCTATGTGTGCATAAAACATGAGAAAAAGATCATAAAATTGTTGTAAAATGAAAATGAAAATGAAAATGAAAATGAAAATGAAAATGAAAATGAAAAATGATTAAAATAAAAATGTAAAATTTTTACTGTCTTCCTTTCTTAAATGGACATTATGGTACCACCAGGCATGCAAAATGTAGGATTGGATTACAAATTTGGTTAGTCAAACATTATTCATGTAAACACAAAGAATACATAAAAAACTTAACAAACTAAGTCAACCTACTATACGGGGTTTAAAAATGATAATGAAGGATAAATGAAAGAAATAAAATAACCTTTACCTTCCCAAATGATTTCACCATCTAGGAATGGCTATAAGCATGTTTTTTTACTTGATCTAGTATTCTTGTCTTTGTCAACAATAGTTTCCAAGCTCCTCCATCATCTCAAGACCACCATTCATAACCTAAGCTAAAGATAAGGAATATATAATTTATGCCTATCAAATGAAGCTTTCAAATAAAACACAATGATCAACACAAAAGGTTGTGAAGATAATTTTGCATTATAAGTTTACAATAATTTATCTTAAAAATGATGGTAAAAGGCCTTCTATTTATAGATTTTATAAATGGGCTATGATCAACCATGGCCATACATCTCAAGATTGAGATGTGTGTCCATGAATTAATCTAATATTTTCAATTAAATCCATAAATATCATCATGGTGATTTGGAGGGAAAGGCATTAATTAGGCATGGGTGTCCATAATCTTGATATTTATTATATTTATGGCTTATGGATGCCACCCCATAGATTATGTCATTAGGTGATGTAGATATTCAGAAACCATTTTCAATAATAAAATAATCGATAACCTCCATGGAAAATCCACTTAAGCTTTTGATTTAAATTAATTAACTTAAACAAGATTAATCAATTTTACTACAATTATTTGGAAATAGATGCATAATTAATCAAAATAGTTAGAAATTCATATTACTAGGTCATAATTTGACTCAGGAAGAATTGGAAGGTAATCTTATATGCATATGGAATGTGATCCCATTTAGATGTTTATGACATGAAATAACAAAGGTATGTGATGTGTACTAATGAATTAGAAGAAAAGAGTGATACAGAGCACAAAAAGATGAAATCATAATTTTTACTCAAAATGAATTGATCAAATCTATAAATCACATAAAATGCATTGCCCCATTTAGGGATACATTAGCCTAAATTGACACTTATATATGACAAGCTCCATTTAGCACATTTTTAGTGATTTTAGCCTAAATTTGGCATTTGAGTGCAATTCAAGTAAGATTGACAATTTTAACACAAATGGTGTAAGGAATTGGATGTCTACAATAGGAACCTCATGACAATGCATTGACTAAAATGAGCTCGAAACAACGATGATAGTGTAGAATAGAGGATGGTGTTTAGTTCTAAGGAATTAGTTGAGTCTATTAAAGTATAAAATAGTTTTTATGACCTAAGAAGAGATAAAAAGGTGTAAATTAAATGCTTATATTTGAATATTCACCTAAAATAACTTATTGGCATCACCTAAAGTCTAGTTCATACATAAATTGGACTAAACCTATAAAAGAAGGCACACTTGGATAATGATCAAAACATGAAATGAATGAATATGTGTGACCACTTGTAGAATGGTAATTAAATTTCCCATATGTCTCTTAGAAAACATCTAGCATCTATAGGAGCCTTTCAACTTTTGATCAATGCATACCTATAGTTTCAGATAGTCTGTAAACTAGCTTGGCAAAGAGAGAATGTAAATTTGGCAAATTTGGAAGAGGTAAAGTGAATGATAATATAAATAATCAATCCCATAGTGAAAAAATCACATTTTGTTTGATTTTTATAGGTATGAATAGATTAGCACTGGTCTTTGAACCCTAATTGACAGTCCACCAAGAACACTGTACACAATCACTAGACCTAGAAAACTAATCTTGTGAAACTTGATGTTTGAGACTTATAGGAGAAGAATCTAACCCTATAATTTTTTTATATGGTATTAATGACCTAATATATATATATATATATATATATATATATATATATATATATATGTATCCATAGTATCATATAAGTTTGAGGAGTAGGGGAGGCACCTTCTATTTTATCTCCAACATAGGGCACTCTAAAAGCACCCAATCTATAGATTTGGTATGTGAAGAGTAAGATGGATGGAATGGATTTTATTGAATGACTGTGGAATGTTGTATAATCTTGGAATAAATGTGTATATAAGGACTTACATCCATTATAAACCCTCAAGAGGGTCAAACACAGAGAAAAAAAAGTTAGGCCTAATAAAACTAGAACTAGGCCCAAGCCCAATAGGTGCTTAAACTATTCCATAAGGCTATCAGAACTCTAAAAAATATTGGATGACATTTAGGTACAAGTGGAAGACTATTTTGAAACATTGGTTAGAAAATAAAAATCACAGAGGTGGTCAATTTGGCCTAATTCCCTAATAAACCTTTTTAGAATGCACACAAGGAACTTGAGGGTCACTTTCATATACTCATATTAGTATAAAAAAACTTCATGGTGCCTTAAATAGATAAGAATAGTTGAAGGGATTACTAAAATTATTTTTAGTGTAAATTTTTTGGGAGTTAGACATTTTATTTATATGAATCATCCTTAAGAGTTAAAATGACCAAAAACCCTCTCAAAACACTAGTTTTGACCCAATGGAGAAGACATAGAGACTAATTCATTAAAAAGGGTTTAAATGGCTAATAAATTGCCTTAAACATGTCTAAAACTTTCCTAGGTCCATTGACATCCACTTTTGTCATATTATCACTTGTAAGGATAGGGATAATGCTAAGTTTATTATAGGATTTGGGTTATTTGATAGGTACTAAAGAGAATGGGCTAGTAAATATCATTATGGGAGGTCCTTAGGGACTTTTATTAACTCCTAAAATTTAATTATCACCATGGTTGTGCATGAAAATATCTCTGCTAGCTCATTCATCATAGGCATTCTAAACAGACAATGCGAAGGCAAAATGAGTATCAAGGATTGGAAGTGAGAAGTGTTCTATGAGTTACATATAAAACAAAGGAAAAATAAGATCCATTTGAGTTTAATAACACATATTCAATACATTTTTTTGAGAAACTACAAGCCACTTAGGTGAAAAGTGTGAGGATAGACCTAGAGGGCTAGTGATGAATGACTGTAGGTAGTTAATGACAAGTGACAAAGGTGAACTCATTAGTTAGGGAAGCGTAGATGCCTTGAACTAACCTATTATCCACACTCTCATGTCAGATCATATTTTTAAAATATTTCTATGGAAGTTTTTGACAATCAATTAAACCCCTCACCATCATGAAGGTAGTTTCAAATCAAGACAATGAAGGGTATACACCAACTTGATGAAGGTGCTCTATTTCATATTGACACATGTTCATGATATCTTCCTAACTTTTTTTACACTTTATTCCATATCATTGTAACTAGTTTCTAGATTCCAACACGTGGTCTTGTGAGCTTTGATGTTCACTTCTTCTCTCTCCTCTTCTAATTTCTATATTTTCAAGCCTTTTTGGCTTTATAATGGATCCATAATTTATATGGTGAAGCTCTACTAGTTATAACAATTAATTTTCCTTTGATAAAGTTTTTTGAATTTGATTCATTCTCTAAAATATCTTAAGTATGTTTTTATGTGGTTAACAAGTGAATAACATGTTCTCCTTACCTCCATTTATGCTTTTACATGTTTGTGTCAGTGACATATCTTCTAAAAGGTTTCCTAAAGTGTATTATTTGTTAAGAGTGTCTTGAAGTGTGAGAGGGACTATTATTATTATTATTATTATTATTATTATTATTATTATTATTATTATTATTATTATTATTATTATTATTATTATTATTGTTATTATCTTTTCATAGATTTTATTGTCACCACCTCTGATCATGCACAACAATCAGAATCTATGAGAAATACTTATTATAGAAGGACATAGAGCCAAATTCAGTTTGATTAGTCTTCTTTCTTAAATTCATATGCAAGTGTGTTTTATGGAGTTATATTGGTGTATCACCTCATTATCATAGATTTATTTTATGTATCCTTCTTCCCTTTTCACCCCTAATAGCAATTAGTCTAGTGTAGTGTGAGCCTATAAGATAAATCAAGGGAGATATCCCTTTCAGATGTAGATATATATCTCTTGTAGTGGATTTTCCATGAAGGGAGATAGTTATGTGTTGTCCTAAACTTGAGAATGTATACTTGACTTCTCTAGGGTGCAAGTTTAGGCTACAACATGTGCCTCACCCAAAGTCTTTACTTGGCATTTTGACACCTCCAAGTCTGTTTCACCTTGTATACCTTCCTCTTAAGCCTCAATGTTCTTATATTCTTACCTTATTAATCCTTAATGGGCTATAAGACTACCAAATTTCACTCTCAAGTAATGCATAGAGTTGGGGAACAAAAAGTAGACACATTATGCATTCAAAGTGATTTAAATTTTTTTGCTTATATAGTTTAAATAAAGTGTGTACGTAGTCTTAGCACATAGGCTTGGAAATTACCCAACTAGAACCACATACATAGTTTTAGTATTTAAAACCATATACATGGTATTGTTGTTAAAAAATGCATGTGGAATAGTTCACTATTACATTAATATGCATAATATATAAATAACATAAACATTTATGTATAAGTTTACATTTATATATGGACATATAGTTTATTATACTTTAATTTATATTTTATTTATATATTTTTAGGATGTATATAAGAGTGTTTTCAGACCTTTAAGATCTATAATGTAAATTTTAGGTTTTGGTGGATCCTATCATATTTCAAACTTAGTTAGAATCTAGGGTTTCATGGTTTCAAACTTGGCCATATTTCAAGGTTACAATATTTCAAGGAGACATAATAAGAGGTATCAAGGTTGCACGAATGGATGTAGGTATGATATAAAAATATGAGAGAATGTCTCATAAAGTTACACAAGTTGATCCTACCCCATTCCTTGTGTACCCCTTAAGGCATACACTCTGGGAGAAATGCATCAACAATCTCCTAATTTATTCAAGAACCATCTAATGCAAAAAATAATACACAACATGATTTATAGTTCTAGGATACATTTATAATAATAATGCCATAGAGAAAAGACACACCTCACTACTTTCATTCCATGGATCATGGATATTTTTACTAGATTTTGATAAATTTAATCATTTTTTTACTTTATCAATTATTCTTGTTTAATAAAACATATTTATCGATTAATATCTAATTAAAAAATCTTTTCCATTTTGATTGGACCCTAAACCCTAAATCGTAAAACTTAAAACCTAAAACCTAAACCCTACACCTTAAAACTTAAACCATAAAATATAAACCCTAAACCCTAAACCAATCAATTCGGTCCAAATTAACATCCTTTAGAGTAAGAATTAGGTTAACAATGCTCATTTTGGGCCAAATCACTTTATTAATTTATATAATTAGTTAATTTTCTCAAACTATTATGATATTGAGTCTAATTAAGCCAAAAATCACATTCGTCATTTAACCCTATACCCTAGAACCTAAACCCTATACCCTATACCCTAAGCACTAAACTCTAAAACCTAAATCATAAACCATAAATCAATAAATTTATCCATAATTAATATTCTTTAGAGTAATAATTATTTTCATAGGGCTCAATTTAGCCCAAATCACATCACTTATTACCTTAATTGACTAATTAGCTCAACATGTGATGACATCAGGCTAATTGTGCCAAAAATCACATTTTATAATCACAAGTAGAATCAACAAGTTAAAATTGACCCCAATTACCTTTGAAATTGGAACCTATACCCTAAACCATATGCCTTATACCCTAACCCCTACATTGTAAACTATTTAACCCATAAACCAATCATTTTATCCCTAATTAACACAATTTAACTAATAACTAAGCTCAGAAGGCACAATTTAGCCTAAATTATATCATTAAATTCCCTAATTGACTAATTGGCTCAATTTGTTATGGTATTGAGGCTAATTATGCCCAAAATCACATTTTATAGTCATAAATAGGTCTAATAAGCTCAAATTATCCCCAATTACCTTTGTAATTGGACTTTAAACCCTAAATCTTAAACACTATTCCATAAACTTGTCAACCCTAAATCATAAATCATAAACCCTAAACCAATTGATTTAGCCCAATTAACATCCTTTAGAGTAGGAATTAATTTCATAAGGATCAATTTAGCCCAAATCACATTACTGATTGCCTTAATTAATTAATTGGCTCAATTTGTGATGACATTTAGGCTAATTAAACCCAAATTCATATTTTGTTCTCATAAATAAGTTCAATGAGCTCAAATTGGCCCTAATTACCTTTGTTATTAGACCATATAAACTAAAAGCTAAACCTTATACGCTATACCCTAAGTATTAAACCCTAAATGTTAAATCATAAAACTTAAACCCTAAATTAATTGCTTTAGTTTCAATTAACATCTTTTAGAGTAACAATTATTTTCATAAGGCTCAATTTAACTCAAGTCATATCACTTATTGCCTTAATTGATTAATTGGATCAACGTGTGATGACATTGGGCCTAATTGTTCCTAAAATCACATTATATTAGGTTAAATTAGTTTAAATTGTCCTCAATTTGCCTTCACCTTAAACCGTATACCTTAAACCTATAACCTATACCTTAAACCCTAAAACCATATACCTTAAACCCTAAGCCTTAAAACTTAAACCCTAAATGGTAAACTCTTTAAAAATTAAACCAATCATTTTATCCCCAATTAACATCATTTAGACTAAGAATTAGGTTAACAATGCTCAATGTGGCGAAAATCACACAACTAACTACCCCAATTGACAAATTGGCTCAATCCATAATGACATGGGGGATAATTAAGCCCAAAATCATATTTAGACCTCTAGGAGCTATAATGCAAATTCTAGGTTTTGGAGGATCCTACCATATTTCAAACTTAGATTTTATGATTTCATGGTTTTAGACCTAGCCATATTTCAAGGTTTCAAAATTTCAAGGAGACATAATAGGAGGTATGAATGTTTCATGAAGGGATGTAGGTATGATAGAATAATATGAGAGCATCTCTCATAAAGTTTCACAAGTCAATCCCACCCCATTCCCTGTGTACCCCATGAGGCATACACTCTAGGATAAATGCATCAACAATATCCTAATGCATTCAAGAACCATATAATATGAAAAATTATATACAACATTATTTATATTTTTGGGATATATTTTTAGCAATAATCCCATAGAGAAAACACACAACTCACCTCTTTCTTTCTATGAATTGTGGATATTTTTGTAAATTTTGATAAATTTAAGAATTTTTTACTTTGTTAGTTATTCTTCATTAATCGACCACCCCTATTGATTAATATCAAATTAAAAAATACTTTCCATTATTATTGGACCCTAAACCCTAAACTCTAAACCATACACTTTAAACCTTAAACCCTAATCCCTAGACCAATCGATTTGGCCCAAATTAACATCTTTTAGAGTAAGAATTAGGTTTTCAAGGCTCATTTTAGGCAAAATCACTTCAATTATTTCTACAATTAACTAATTCTCTCAATTTGTGATGATATTTTGGCTAATTGAGCCCAAAATCACATTCATGATTTAACCCTATAACCTAAAACCTAAACCCTATACCTTATACCCTAAGCACTAAACTCTAAAACCTACATCATAAACCCTAAACCTTAAATAAATCAATTTAGCCCTAATTAACATATTTTACAGTAATAATTATTTTCATTTGGCTCAATTCAGCCCAAATCACATCATTTGTTACCCTAATTGACTAATTGGATCAACTTATGATGACATTCAGGTTAATTGTGCCAAAAATCACATTATATAGTCATAAGTAGCTTGAATGATATAAAATTGGCCCTACTTACCTTTATGATTTGACCCTAAACCCTAAACCCTAAACCATATACCTTATACCCTAAGACCTGCATTGTAAACTATTTAAACCTTAAACTAATCATTTTAGCCATAATTAACATCATTTAATTAAGAATTAAGTTTACAGGGCATAATTTAGCATAAATTACATCACTAATTTCCCTACTTGAATAATTGGCTCAATCTGTGATGACATCGAGGATAATTGAGCCTAAAATAAAATTTTGTAGTCATAAATAGGTCAAATAAACTCAAATTATCCTTAATCACCTTTGTAATTGGACCTTATACCCTAAACCCTAAACACTATGCCCTAACATTAAACACTAAACCAATCGATTTAGCCTAGTTAATATCTTTTAGAGTAATAATTAGGTTCACAAGGCTCAATTTAGCTCAAATGACATCACTGATTGCCCCAATTAAGTAATTATCTCAATCTATGATGGCATTCAGGCTAATTAAACCCAAAATCATATTTTTTATCATAAATAAGTTCAATGAGCTTAAATTATCCCCAATTACCTTCATTATTGGACCATATACACTAAAATCTAAACCTTATACCCTATTCCTGAAGCACTAAACCCTAAATATTAAATAATAAGCCTTAAACACTAAACCAATTGATTTCATCTCAATTAACATCCTTTAGAGAAATAATTATTTTGATAGTGATCAATTTAACCCAAATCACACCACTTATTTCCTTAATTGATTGATTGGCTCAACCCATGATGACATTAGGCCTAATTATGCCAAAAATCACATTCTATTAGGTTGAATGGTTTTAAATCATCCTTAATTACCTTCATGATTAGACCCTATACCCTAAACCCTCAACCATATAACTTAAACCCTAAGCCCCAAACCTTAAACCCTAAATGGTAAACTCTTTAAACTCTAAACCATTCATTTTATCCCCATTTAACATCATTTAGACTAAGAATTAGGTTCACAAGGCTCAATGTGGCCACAATCACATCACTAACTACCCCAATAGAGTAATTGGCCCAATCTATGATGACATGGGGATAATTAAGCCCAAAATTCTATTCTTTAGTCATAAATAGGTTGAATAAACTTAAAGTATCCCTAATCACCTTTTATATTAGACCTAAAACCCTATACCTTAAAACCTAAGATATAAACCTTAAAACCTAAATGATAATACCTAAACCCTAAACTAATCAATTTTTCCAAAATTAACATCATATTGATATAGGTTTTGACACAATTAACAATTAGGTAGTGGTTATTAATCCCTCCCTCTCCTAAAAGGAAACTTGTGTGAGCAAGTCTCCCTAAGGTCTTAGTGACCAGGTATTAGAATGCAAGGTAACCCAATCATCTTGTTGTGATCATGCCATGTCAATGGTCTTGTTGGCCATTTTTTGGCCTACATAGAGAGATTTCAAAGACTGATCAATGTTAATGATTGAGAAAAGGCCTAGTGATAAATGACAAGGATCATTTTGCTTGCAAACCTTTTAAAGCACTTTAAGTCCACTTAAATTGTAATTTATCATCTTTTAAGGACAGGTCCAGAAGTTACAGCTCCCCCATGAGGTATCAAACATTCTTGGAATTGATATGGAATTTCATGGATTTCATCCAATTATTCATTGTGTTCATCTTGACATTTTATTCAATTAGTATAAAGTCCAAGTGAACATCTTCACAAAGCTATATCTCACATGTGTTGTAGTCTTAGGAAAAATTGATCACATGGGTTTGTCTATCTTGGTCCCTAGTTGATATGCACTATGTTTTGAAACCTTTGTCAAAGCATGAAGGAAGTTCCACACATCCAAAGTTGCATCCTCAGTTTGTTTCACTAACTTTTTCATACTTAGTCATTTAAACTAGAACATCACTAGGACATCATGTGAGCATGAACAAACTAGTTAAGTTCAACATTTTATATCTTCACTCAGAAGAATTTTGGGACTAGTGGATCAAATGGGTTCATTCCTTTTGGTCTCAATAACATCTCTTTAAAATTTGGTGCCTCCATGATTCTTGCGCTTCAAGGTCCAAGACTTTAAAGTTAGTTAAAAATCATAAGACATTCATGTTAACATCAAGTTAAATCCACTAAAAATTCCATTGGAGTCTAAATTTGATGATCTATGGGATGTCAAATATGTCTACATGGATGTCAAATGATAGTTGCATGAATATCAAATTTTAGACCTAATAAATAGCTATTGGTTTTCAAACCAAAGCAAATTTAACAGTCTACAATCAATTGTACATCTTGATCCAATGGTGTGAGATGGGTCATATAGTCAGATAGATTGAGAGGCCACCACATGGTGTAAGCATGTGAACTGATAGACTAATAGTAGGATCCTAAGAATAAATGTGGGATTATCAAGTGGTACAAGCAAGGATAGAGTTGATAATTCAAATATAGATCTAAGGGATTACACTTAATCATACAAAAGATCTAATGGACCAAAAGAACTGATAGGAAAGTGGGACCAGGAAGATTAAAGACTCACATGCACTCATACATCTTAATTAGATGGTGCATGTTAGTCAAATTGGTTAGCAAATCCAAGGAGCTAATGAGTCAAGGATAAGTGTTAAAAGTGCATAGATCTTGGTAGAAGATCGATGGCTCATGATCATTCGTGCACATCAAGATCATTGAAGAAAGATAAGTAAAAAGGGTCAAAGGATCTTGATGATGAATACAAATATGACAAGTGTCCAAATTTAGTGGGTCTTTGTAGAAGATCAAAGACTTACATGCATTCATACATCCAGATATAATGGTGTTAATAGAGTTAATAAGTTAAAATGATCTGTAGAACTAATAAGCATAAGGATAGTTAAGAATGATGTAGATAGTCAAAGTTAGTGATTGATAGCCAATAAATCAGAGCTATCTTGAGACATTTTTGATGAAATTCAAACAAGTTTAAATAGACCTAAGAAAAGCAAATATAGAAGAATCAATATTGAATGGAAACCAAATTCGAACCAGGGCCACAGTTTAGAAACTAAGCATCATCAGTAAAGCTCCATATAGGTGAAATAGATCCTTTAGGTCTAAAAATGAAGGCAAGGATAAACCAGTGACTATGTAAAAACCAATGGTCTAAGATTAGTTTTTGTATATAGTAAACTTGTGTCTCACCTCATCATGGTTCACATTTTTAGGTTTAGATGGCTACCTAATGCATATGTAGCACTTTTATACCAATTCCAAGACATGATCCTTATTATAAAATCATTAGATGATATCATGGAGTTACAAGAAAAGATCTGGTAGTTGGATAAGTGTAGTGAGCATTAAATTCTTTTGTAAATCCCTTTGAAATTATGCCTTCTTGATAAGATTTTACTCAACAGCATCATCAAATTGGTGTTAATCCATCAGAAGTGGTTGATCCTTTAAATGTACAAATCTTTCTCTCTCTCATTATTTTCTATAAATGCAAGATTCTAAGCCTTAAAAACAACTTGATAATCCCTCTCTTAGGCATGACTAGAATCTGCCTAGATTTGATCTTTATAACCTTTTGAGATAAATAAAGGGTTCTTTTTCAGATTTCATGATTCTAGTATAGTGTGTTAGTGTTAGATTGATTTACACATGTGGTATAAATCTCTCCCTTGTCAAATCTTGAATATCAACTAGTTACTAGATTATATTATTTTGCAAGTCATTTTTAGTGTTAAATGTCATTTGATTAAAGCTATCAAGTGGATACATTGACTAGTTAGTACCTTAAACTAGGCCTCCCCATAAATTTCCTTAGGTTTTGATCATTTGGTTAACCTTTTCATGAAATACTAATGCATATACAACCATTTGGAGTTTCATATCTAATCTCATTAGTGTTTGTTAGAAGTTCAGATAGAGTGGATAAACAATCACATTACTGGTGCATCACCTCCTTTACACATTTTCATGCTTTGTTAACCATTTCTCTCTCCCTTTTCCTAGTCAATTTTAGTTTAGGTGATAGATCCAAAAGGAAGTTAGCCTTCTCTAGAGGTCTGATCCATTATTAGGATACCCGTAGCCTCGGATCAATCCCATGTTGGTCTAGATTTGAGTAGAGGACCTAAATAATCCCCTTGCTTAGCTAGGGTGCAATATAGAACCCCAATAGTTTTGGTACACCCAGTGGGACCCATTAGATTTTTTCTTGGTGAAATTTCAATTTTAGTAGTGCTATTCATAAATAATTTGGTGATTCCAATCTCAAGAAACTACTTCTAAAATTTTACGTAGTTTCCAAGTAAGTTCATTTTCATGGCACTATCTTGATGTTATTTTCACTATGTCTGAAGGAAATCCCTATGATATACCTCCTTATCATCCCTATGATGGATCATAATATCCTTTTCATGATCCATATGAGCCTTATTATGAGCTAGATTAGTCTTACCAGGAGATTTATCCAAGCTATGATGAACCTTATCACCAAGAGCAAGGCTCTTACCTTCCTTATGAACCATATAAGTTTCAAGAATAATATTTAACCTTTCCCATATGGATATGATGTGGTAAAAGAGTAGCCTTGTCTTCAAGAGAGAATGGATGAAATAGAGCTTAAATTTCTAGCATATGCAAGAAAAGTATGTTTAGATTCCTTGTATGAGGAAGTGAATGAGAAAGTTTTTTAGAATGTGTCTAATGATCTAGAGGAGAGGCTTAAGTTTTTTATATTTGTGTTATAAAAAGTAGAGGATTGTGAGAGGTAGAAAATTTAGCTAGATCAGTTGTCTCAAGAACCTCTTGTACTCCTTACTGGCCTTTTTATATTCCTTATTATCATAAAGTTCTTTACAATATTCAATGTGATCCATTAGAAATTCCTAGTTGGAGTCAAAATCCTATTAAAGAGTATACAAATATTTATATTTCTCTTTATTCACCACTTACCCCTCAATCTAAACTTTTCCTTGAAGACAAAAAGGATTTTAGACATTGATGAAGTAATGGCCAAGTGGAAGGAGCAAAATATAGTTCTCAAAAGTTTATTTCCCTACTCTTCAAGATCCCTTATATGAATCTATTTACCCAAAGATCCTAAAATATGATCTTGATCAACCTTCCATGCTTCATACTCCCTCTCAAATAAATGAGTTTTATCACCCTCCCACCATATCCCTTCTTCAAGATGAGCTTGTTCTATGGGAAATAGAGAAAGACGTTGAAAATACAAATCAAGTTCCTTAAGAATTTGAAGAAGATACTTCAAACGTGGATGATGAAGAGTTATTCATTAATACTCCACTTGAAATCCAAGTTGAAATTGAGATTTTAGCTGATATTGAATAATTTATCTTAGGTATGCAAAAGACAAATGATTTTGATATGGAGGAAATCCATGAGAAATTGATACAGGCTGATGTTACAAATAATGTTGAGATCACAAGAGGAATATCAAGATACCTTTCAAAATTATATTATTTAGGTTGATCAAAGTGAAGAGAAAAAAGATGATTGGTAGTTATATTTTAAATCTTTACAAGATATTGAAGAGATTTGTAAGGATATGTTGCCCATTAGAGAGCATGATATTTAGAAGTTTGATCAAGAATCGCCTATTCAAGATCATGATGTAGTTTGGTTTAACTATTTATATCTCCTTAAATAGTTGGATGAACTTGTATCATTTGATAAGAAGGACAAGGTCACTCAAGGATCGTGCATAGATGAGACGTCACTTGACAAGGTTATAGTTGACAAGCAACATAAATAAAATAAAAGATGAATTTGTTTTTGTTGGTGATTGGTTTAATATAAATGGCTCATTTAAGGAGATGTTAAGATAAATAATTGGGAAAATGAGTTCCTCTTTAAACGTCTTGTTTAATAAACCCCCGATTTTACAACTTGTACCATCTTTTGTAATGAGTAAATTTATGTGTTTCCCTTTTGATCCTAGTGGATCATGATTTGTCATGGTTAATTAGAGTAGTTTATTTATATTTTGTCCTATATAAGTGATTTATTTGAAGATTTTCCTTTGTTAACATAGTTTCCTTATTATCTTTTGTTTTCTTCCGTATTTTGGTGGAATCCTTTGTCTTTGCCAATTAAGAGGTTTTTATAGTCATCGAATAAATGTGTTATCTTTTATAGGTTAAAAGTTATGTACATGGTCTAAATTTGAGCATAGTAGGCATGCTGCCTAGCCAAGTTACGAAAGATGGTGGCCATTTTTGGCCTATGTACAGAGCTTTCAAATACTGAGCAATGATATTGATTAAGAAAAGGACCCAATGATAAAATAGGAGGATCATTTTGCTTACAAACATTTTGAAACACTTTAAGTCCACTTAAGTGTAATTTATCATCTTCTAAGGATAGGTTTAGAAGCTGTAGATCCCCCATGAGGTGTCAAAAGTGACTGGAATAGATATGGAAGAATATGGAGTTCATCCAATTCCTCTTTGTGTTCATCTTGACATTTGTGTCTAGTAGTAAAAAGTCCAGGTGAACATCTTCACAAAGCTATATCTCACATGTGTGGTAGTCTTAGTGAAAAGTGATCACATGGGTTTGTCTAGACTTGTCCTTAGTTTTTACGTGCTAAGTTTTAGATCCTCTATTGAAGCACAAAGGAAGTTACACACATCCAAAGTTTCCTCCTCAATCAATTTTTACTAAGTTTTTCATAGTTTTTTGAGCTAGAACATCGCCAAGATGTCATGAAAGCATGAATGAACTAGTGAAGTTGAAAATTTTATATATTCACTCAGAAGGCTTTTGAGACTAGTGAATCAAATGGGTTCATTCTTTTTGGTCTCAAAAACATCTCTTGAAAATTTAGTAAATCCATGATTCTTGCACTTTAAGATCTAAACCTTCAAATTTAGTCAAAAATTATAAGACATTTGCATTAATGTCAAGTTAAATCCACTAAAAAAATCCATTAGAGTCTAAATTTGATAATCTATTAGATGTCAAATACATCCACATAGACATCAAATGATGGTCATGTGGACATCAATTTTAAGACTTGATAAATAGCCATTGGTTATCAAACTAAAGAAAATCTAATGGTCCGTGCTCGATCATATATCTTGATCCAACAATGTGAGATGGGTCAAATAATTAGAGAGATCAAGAGGCCACCACATGATGTAAGAATGTGAAATAATAAACTAAGAATAGGATCTTGAGAATTAATGTAGGATTGCTAAGTGGCACCAGTGGGGATAATTGATAATTCAAAGATAGATCTAAGGGCTCATGCTCAATTATACCAAAGATCTAATGTAAAAAATAAATGATAGGAAAGTAGGACCAACAAGATCGAAGACTTGTATGCACTCATACATTTTGATGGGATGGTGTGTATGAGTCAAATTGGTTAGCAAATACAAGGAGTTAATGAGTCAAGGATAAGTGTCAAAAGTACATGGCTCCTGATAAAAGATAGATGGCTCATGAGCATCCATGGACATCAAGATCGATGGATCAAAACAATTCAAAAAGGGTTAAAGGATCTTGATGATGACTAAAAATAGGACACATGTCCAAAGTCAGTGGGTCATGGTAGAAGATCAAATACTTACATGCATTCATACATCCTAATCTAATAATGTAAGTGGAGTCAATAAGTCAAAAGGATCTACATAACCAATAAGCATAAGGATAGTTGAGTATGATGTACATGATCCAAGTTGGCAATAAATAGCCAATAAATGAGAGTGATCTCAAGACATTTTTTTATGAATGTCATAGAATTTTAAATAGACTTAGGCAAAGAAAATGTAGAAGATCTAAGCTCCAAGGTGAACTAGAGTTGAACTAGGGCCATAGATCAAAAACCAAGAATCGTCAACAAAGCTCCATCTAATTGAAATAGATACTTTGGGTCTAATATAGAAGTCAAGGATATACCAGTGACTATGTGAAAACTAATGGTTTAAGATTGGTTTTTGTATATAGTAGACCTGTGTCTCACCTCATCATGGTTCACATTTTTAGGTTCATATGGCCACCTAATGTAGATGTGGCACTTCTCTACCAATTACAAGATGTGATCCTTGTTATCAGATCACTAGATGATATCATGGAGTTCCAAGAAAAGATCTTGTAGTTGGATAAGGGAATTGAGCATTGAATTCTTTTGTAAAGCCCTTTGAAATTGTGCCTTCTTGATAAGATCTTGACTCAAAAATGTCCTCAAATTAGTGCGAATCCATTGGAAGCAGTTGGTCCTTTCAATGAATAACTCTTTCTCTATCTTTCATTCTTTTATATAAATGTAGGCTTCTAATCTTAAAAATAACTTGATAATTCCTCTCTTGGGCATGACTAGACTCTACCCATATCTCATCTTTGTAACCTCTTGAGATAAATAAAGGACTCTTTTTTCAGATTTCATGATTATGTTATAGTGTGTTAATGTCATATTGATTTGCATATGTGGTATAAATCTCTCCCTTGTCAAATCTTGAATATCACCTAGTTACTAGATTATATTATTTTGAAGGTCATGTTTAGTGTTAAATGTCATTTGATTAAATCTATAAAGTGGATACATTGATTGGTTATTGCCTTGAACAAGCCCTCCCCATCAATTCCCTTAGGTTTTGATCATTTGGTGAACCGTTACATGAAATACTAATGCATATACAACTATTTATAGTTTTATATCTAATCTCATTAGTGTTATTTAGAAGTTCAAATAGAGTGGATGAACAATGACATTATTTGTGCACCACCTCCTTTGCATGTTTTCATTTTTTGGTACTCATTTCTCTCTACCTTTTCCTATTAGGTGATAGATCCATAAGGAAGTTGACCTTCTCCAAAGGTCTGATCCATTATTAGGATACCCACAACCTAAGATATGTCCCATGTTGGTCTATATTTTAAGAGAGTAACTGAACAATCCCCTTCCTTAGCTAGGGTACAATCTAGAACCCCAATAGGTATTCGATGCATATTTCAGACAAGTCGATATGCATTGAAAATGAATAGCTTATGCCTAGTGAGCTAGTAGAATGATCTCTATGAATAAACAACTGATTAAAAATGAAAATATCTATTGCATGGATTCAAATATCCATATGTACTAATAGATAAGAGTGTGCAATAAAGATAGACATTAAACTTAGATTATATCTCATAAACTAAGAAAAACTAATCTAGCACTTTGATAAAGAAAGAGCAAAAGAGAGAAGGGCATGGAGAAAAGAAAAGAAGAGACTGCTTTATAACGTCATCCAACCTAGGTCTATTAAGAAAATAAATCCTTGGTTGACCATTTCTTAGTTGAGCCAGACCTAGCACATATTGAAATAAGGATAGTGTAGGAGTTTGTGGAATAAAGTAGTAGATCCAAAAAGGAAAATAGGGTATCCATATGCATGTGCAAGCCAAGTCTATCAAATGCCAAAGCTTTCATATAAAATATGTTTCTATTAAGGATTGTATATAACTCATCAAATTCTCAATGAGCTACATACTTGAATTCAAAATAGCCTCAACCTAAAAAAGTAATCTAGAAAGTAGAGAACATGCATGAAATAAAATGATTGATCTACTTAACTAGGGAGAATCAACTAGTCTAGTCCACTATTCTATTGTTAAAACTAAAAGGATCTATCCCTTACTACAACACAAGAGTTTAACTTATATAGGAATACATGTTTGTGGAGTTAAAATATAAATTCAAATTCAAATTCATCCCATAATGGGGTAGTTTTTAAGAATCTTTGACGTGGTAAGACATTTTAGGATTGTTAGAAATTAGTTTCATCATGAGGATAGTTAGAAATGTGCTAGACTAAACCAAGTATGAATGTCAATGATGAATTCAATTATGATTGTATTTATATCATCAGTTATCCACATTTTTCATAATTAAGATCATGTATCTCTAAGGCAAATATTTTATCTTTTATGCTCCATGTTTGATCCTCATGAATAGGTCAATCTAATAATTTGTGCCTCATTTATAATTTGGATGGGAAATGATTTGATTATACTTAACAAATTGGATTCATGGTTTATTCTTAGCCTTTGATGTTCTTGATGTATGAATGGTCCATTAATTTTATGCTTATGATTTGTTAGCTATGAAGCTAACATGTCTTTGATTTTGTGGGGTCCTTGCCACATGTCTTCCTCTCAGCTTTTCTTGTCTTTGCCTTTGATATGCAGTTGGTTTTGATTATACATGCACCAATTTGACACTTGGCATTTTTTTATTCATGATTTGGAAATATTCTCTATGCACTTCTCTCCTCACTACTTGAAATATGGAAGACCTACATAACTAGACCTATGTATTATTCCATCACTTAATTGTATTTCATGGAAAGGGTGCATCTACAAGGACGCACAATAGGACTTAAAATTATGATTCTTAAATGAAGGTGATGAACCTTAAAACTTTAGCATACAATAATTTTATAAAGAGATCATGCAAGAATAATGAAGATATGTGTTTTGTGTGCTTGATTTCAGAGTTTTTGCTTAGGCACAGGTATTAGTCTTCACAAGTTTTGTCTTCAACAGTTTTTTGGATAAGGCATTCTAATTTTTTCATAAATTTTATCCCAAACACTTAAATTTAAATAATTTTTCTAAATGAAATTACTATTTGGCATTTCTTCTTAGCATTGTCTTCTACATGTAAACTCCAATTCATAAAAATAGTCTTCAAAACTTTTATTTAGAACAAAACTTCAAATAAGCTTTTCAATACAAGCTCTAAACCTTATTTTTACTTCAAAATTTATGTTATGAGTTTCTATTCAGAGATAAGCTTCACAACATTTTCCCTAAACACTTTTTCTGAACACCTAAATCCTTCTTTGAAAATACACTAAGTCAAAGTCTTAGTCATTTTTGTCAAACTCTAATTGAACTTGGAAGCCTGAAAGTAACCCTGAAGCCCATTTTTGAATTGGACACTATCTCAAAGCACTATTGAGGTTATCTCCCCATACAGAATCCTTCCAAAGAATTGACTAAATATTTTTAAGTAGAAAAAAAGTGTTGCATATCCCTGGGCAACTTTCAATAAAATTAGATAAGTCTTGTTAAGCATAATTTTGACACATGGCTCTAGGTAAAAGTGAAAAATTGACCAAGAATCAAAAGATACTCTAAAATTGGTACAAGACCATTTGGAGATGTAATAAATTTCCATGTGGCATTGAGACTTATTTTAGGTACCTACAAGCACCACATGAAAAGGCAAAATCAACAACCTTAACTTAAAAACCAATGGGTAAGCATTTAAAAATAAAAGACTAAGTAAAAATACAATGAACTTGAAAACTAATGGATAATAAAAATTCAAATCAAAATGACGATTCCCAAAGATGAAAAGCCTTTCTTTTAGAGGAAATGCCCTAAATATTTATCCTCAAACACCCAAGTTTTCATAACTTTTATTTAGAATAAAAGTCTCGAATGTTTCTATTGTAGTTTTTCCAAAAGTTGAACACTTAATAAAATCATGACCTTCACCTCTTAACAAAATTTAACCTTATACATATGTGTCATTTCAACTTTTTTTGGGGTCTTTAATTATAATTTTGATAAACAAAAGTTCTGACAAAGTCTTAAAACCTATTTTGAAGACTTATAACTTGGTCAGTTTTTGTGTATTCCTTGGAACTTTTGTTGGGAACAATTGTTACAACCACTTCACTCAAAAGTTTTACTAAAGAGTAAAAAGACTTCAATAATTTCACTTCACCAAATACAAAGTATAAAAACACAATTTTTCCAAACATAAAGTCTGAAGGCCAAACTTATAAACATTCAACCACTTTAGATCAAAATTGAAGTAAAATGGATTGAATTGCCCAAGAAAAGAAGCAATAAACTTATTTAAAAATTCAAATAATATGCATAAACCTAAGGTGAAATAACTTGAAAATAAGCTATAAAAAGTGTTTAAAAAAACAAGAAAATAATTAGACTAAGACTTATTACACCTATGTAAATTCAAATATTAAATGAATGCATTTCTAAATAAAAAATTAGACTCAATTGAAGAAGTACATAGACATTAAATTAAACCCATTTAGTCACTTATAACTTAATCATTTAATGAATTACCAATAGGGTTTGTTTGAAGCAATAACCAAAATGAACCCCTAAAAGGAATAAGACTAGAATCTAAAGCAAAAGAAGGTCCTCACTTTATGATTGAAAATGGGGCATGTTGTACAAGAAACAACATGACCTATAGGGTAAAGTTTAGGTTCACGGGTCTCAATTTTACCTAAATTACATCACTAATTGACCCAATTGACTAATTTCTCCCAAAATCACATTTTATAGTCATAAATAGCTTTTTGAGCTCAAATTGGCCCATTTGCCTTCATGATTGGACCCTATAACCTTTAAATTTAAACCTTATATGTTATACCCTAAACCCTAATCCCTAAATTACAAACCTAAACCCTAAATCAATTAATTTAGCCATAATTTAGCTATGTCTATGTAATAGTTTGTGGATGATACCATCCTCTTTGGTATCTCTTCTATGGTTGAAGCTCATAGCTAGAAGAATATTCTAAATGACTATGCCAAAGTGTCTAGTCAAATCATAAACTTATAGAAGAGCAATGTGTTTATTTTCAATAATATAACTAATCTTCGATGAAAAATAATTAATATTATTAGGTGTGCTAAAGCTAATCTCCCTGCTATTTACCTTGGCCTCCCCCTCACAGTCAAGGAGGTGTCTCAAGGATTTTGGGATGAAATTCTAGAAAAAACTCAAAAGAGGTTGGTTGGTTGGAAGGGGAAGCTACTCAATAATGCTAGCAAGCTTCGGATTCTACGTGCTTTATTTCAAGGTATTACTACTTAATTCCTATCTCTTTTTAAAATGCCTAAGTTTATTACTGAAAAATTAGAGTAGATTCAAAGAAAATTCTTATGGACTGGGGTGGAAGACAAATAGAGAATGTCCTTGGTTAGTTGGGATAAAGTTTGTCTTCCCAAATCTCATGGAGGTATTAACATTAGATCTACCAAGAATATGAATAAAGCCCTCCTATCCAAAATAAACTAGAATTTGATCCACAACCATAAATAATGGGGAGACATTATGCAAGCCAAGTATCTTCATAGAAATGACCACTTTAGTTTTCTCCATTAGGAAGGGCTTCCCAAGGGATTTGTTATCTAGAATAAAATGCTAAAGTCTAGAAGTCTTCTCAAGCATGGGATTAGATGGAAACTGGGGAATGGTAATTCTACTAACTTTTGGGAATACATTTGGTTGAACGATAAGGCCCTGGTTACTCAAGGTGATTATGGATGTATTGTTGGCATTGCTACATAGTCTTTTGAGAATAAAGTTTGTCATTATATTCACAATAACAATGGTATTAGGAGTTAGAAAATTCTTTTGGAGTGGTGTACCCATTGCCCTGATCTCTGTCCTAGGATGCGGTCTATCTAAAATTTATTGCTAGGGGCTATAATCCCTCTTTTTCCTAGGGAAGATGAGCTATATTGGTGGCCAGATAAGAAAGGTAGTTTTTCTATTAAATCCACATACCACCTATTGATCCCTGATGTGCCTAACAATGAGATTTGGGGGAAATTTTGGAATTATAAACTTATCCCTAGAATTAATATGTTTTGGTGGGTTGTTGTTCATAAAAAAATCCTAACTCAAGATAACTTACAGAGGAGGGGACTCACCTTGGTCAATAGGTGCTTTATGTGATTTGAGAAGGAGGAAACTGGCTCCACTATGATTTTACTAGGGAAATTTGGAGTACTATTTTAAGGAAATTTGGCATTCAATGGGTTTGTAATTTTGATATTAGGGAAGTCATTGCTAGCTAGTGTCCTTCCTTCTCTCATCCATGGCTGGTTGAGCTTTAGAACCAAACTCTACCCTGACTTGCTTGGAATATTTGGAAAGAATGTAATAACATGATTTTTAGGGATGATGTTAGGGATACTTATCAGTTTATTCATTCCTTTTCTAAGAGCCTCATGGAAAGTGTGAATAATTCTCACATCAAAACTATGAAAAAACATCTTTCTCAAGAAGAGGAGCAAATTGTGACTAATTGGAGAATTATAAACCAAATCCTAACTCATAATAATTTAAAATAGTTGTAGAGATCAAATACCAGATGGATCCCCCCGAATCCTAATTGGCTCAAACTAAATTTTGATGGGGCATCTAAGGCAGATGGTAAGTCTAGTGGTGGTAGGATTATCAGGGATGACAAGGGGTGCATGGTTGCTACCTATGCTGGTGGGATAGGCCTTCAAAGCAATAATTATGCTAAAGCCTCTACTCTTCTAGGGGGGTCAAATTGGATATTTCACTTAATATTAGGCAATTACACATTTAGGGGGATTCCAAACTTGTTATTGACAATGTTACTAACATATTGAATTGTGGATGGATACTGAAAGATATTATAGTGGACAGACAGATCCTTCTAAAATGGATCCCTAGAATTGATTTCTCTCATATATATAGAGAGAGAAATGGGATTGTGGATTCTCTTGTGGACTTTAGTCAACAATTTTTTAATTGGCATTGTTGGCACCAAATTAATAACATCCCTTTAAATATAAGGGACTTGATTCGAAAAGAGATGATGTGTCAATGATAACTAATCATATTAGGAAAGATAGTTAATTCCGCTAGTTTTTCTAGAAGATAATGACATGTATCTTGAAGTATGTGTTTTTTGTACTTCACTTGCTTAATGTCATCTTTGATTTATTACTCCCTTGTGTTAAGGTGAGGTGATTATCTATTAATTAGAGAGATATCCTTGTAATAATGTTAGAGCATGGGAAGAGTAGGCTTCAATTGGTCCTTTGAAAGGTGGCTCTTATTAATGATATTATGTACATATTTCGTATAATAATGGTTAATCTGTCCTTTAACAATAACTTTGTGAATCTCTAGTTTTAGGGAATAATGGGAGGAGATAGGATTAAAACAGAGCCAATTTCTTGTTGCAAGTTTAAAGATAATGTTATGGTCTGCCATTACTATAAGGAAGGTGGCATTAGCCCTTTTTTGGAATGGCTTAATGGCTACGATGAAAATCTGTCTGAGCAATTCACTTAGACTTGGCATAACCACAGAGTCACTATTCGGAGAATTGGGTTTGAGGTTTTGGAGAAAGTTATTGCTATAGCAACTGACATATCTTCTAAGGGGACCAAGCTATAAAGGAAAGCAAAAGTGGTGGACCATTTGAAATAGAAGTTATTCCCTAGGGAAGGTGAATAACTGGTTCCTTACTACGGAGAATTCAAGTAGGACAAGCTACCAGAGCCATGGGAAAATATGTGTTTACTCCTTATGAAATACTTTACTCCAAAGGGGAAGTTTACTAGGTTATACAATTATCATCTTCCTTTACTAAATCATTTTAGATGCAATGCTCATATTAGCTTCCTGTTTTATTTGTTGTCTTCCCTTGAGTATTCAGTTTTTAGAGTTAAAGCTAAGTCGGCTAAGAAACCCTCTAAAAAACCTATTCCCCTACACTAGGTTCTTATTCTATGCTTATATAATTTCCACCTTACTCAAGAGCTGCCTAAGCCTATCCAGTCTCATAGAGGTGAAATTTATACCAAATATGATGATATTGTTATATTTGAAGAGCCTTGCCCTTCCCTTGCTTCTCATAAGATGAAAGGGGGTTCCATTTCTCTATCTAATGAGAAGACTACCATGGGGACCGTTACCCAAAATATGGTCCTTAAAACTATTGTGAAGATCAGGAAAAGGAAAATTAGGGAGGGGGAAGAGGAAACTATGTGGGATGATGTGGGAACCCCTAAAAATCTTAGTAGTACTCCTATGGGACTAGGTAGTAAAACCTATCTATCTTCGAAGGATAAGGAGGATTTTTCCTCTAGTGTTAGGAGGTCAGGAAGGATTTCTAGAAAACCTACACTGAAAACCAAACTTATTGATTATTCAAAGAGTGCTTCTGAAGAATCCACCTAGTGGGATGAGGCCAAGGTTATTGAAACCTAGGAGATATTCGAGGATGCAGAGGATAAGAATGGGAATAAATAGAGTAATGATTTCAATGGTGCTGTGGGTGATTCTGAGGTTAATATTGATTAAAGGATAAGGATGTCTATGGAGGAAGCTATGGATGAGATGGAGGAAGGTGCTGATTATAGGAATGACATTGCTGCCGTGAGGGGTCATGTAAAGAAATTGGAACACTCAATTTCCACTATACTCAGGCGTACTATGTTACTTAATCTTTCTATGTTGTAAGATCTTGAGTCTATAGCTACAGAGGATAGAGATGATAATTTCAAAAATCTAGATGAATTTATGGAGTCTTTAGCTAAAATATGGGAGAATCTTTCTCCTTAGATCTGGTTTCCTTTGTGTTATTTTTCTCTGTTTCCTCATATACTATCTTTAGGCTTGTTTTGCTATCTATGTTGTTTATGTTGGTTTAATGGGCTTTGTTGTTTCTATTTTGAGGATCTTTGGTGTTGATGCCTCTGAGTTTTCTTTTGGATGCTTTGTAAGGGTTTAGCCCCTTGTTTTCCACCTTATATTATCAAAAACATCCTTTAGAGTTATAATTATTTTCATAGGGATCAATTTGTGTCAAATCACATCATTTATTATCCCAATTGACTAATTGGTTCAACCTGTGATGACAATATGTCAAATTATGCCTAAAATTACATTTTATAGACACAATTAGGTTTAACGAGCTCAAATTGACCCTAAATTCCTTTGTGATTATACCCTATACATTATACCCTAAATCATATACCTTAAACCCTAAAACCTAAATTTTAAACTCTTTAAATTATAAACCAATCATTTTAGCCCCAATTAACATCATTTAGACTAATAATTAGGTTCACATGGCTCAATTTGGCCCACATCACATCGCTAATTACCCCAATTGGCTAATGCTTAAATTTACCAAAATATAGCTAAAATATCCATGATCTATAGAATGAAAGAAGCGATGTATGTGTTTTTTAATGGTATTATTGATAGAAATGTACCCTATAACTATAAATCATGTTGTGTATGCATTTTTATATTATATGGTTCTTATATGCATTAGGGGCTTGTCGATGTGTTTATCCCAGAGTGTATGCCTTAAGGGGTGCAAAGGGAATGGGATGGGATTGACTTGTGGCACATTGTGAGAGATGTTCTCATACTATTCTATCATATCTACAAACCTTCATGAAACCTTCATACCTCCTGTGATGTCTCCTTAAAATATTGAAAACTTTAAGCATGACTAAGTCTGAAATCTTAAAACCCTAGAATCTGACTAAGTCTAAAATATGATAGGAACTTCCAAAACCTAGAATTCGCATTATAGCTCTTAGAGGTCTAAAAAAATTCTCAAACATCATGATAGTATATAAATAAAATATAACTTAAAGTATAAGAAACTATATTTCCATATCTAAATGTAAAATTATACTTTAATGTAAATTTTATCTATATACTATGAATGCCAATGTAATAGTAAATTATTTTGTGTATGCTCTTTTATAACAACATTACATATGCAATTTTAATAACTAGTAGGTAAATTATATCTATATACTATGAATGCCAATGTAATAGTAAATTATTTTGTGTATGCTCTTTTATAATAGCATTACATATGCAATTTTAATAACTAGTAGTAAAATATTTTGTGTCTATGGTAATTCCATGAATGCAGTAATTTTATGTATGTGGTCCTATTGTTTGACATTTAAAACACATGCCTCAAGGCTTAAAAATGGCTTGGATTCTTGAGATTGAGGGATAGGCCTGTCAACATAGTTGAATGTGTGTTTGTTAATAAAAATAATAAAATTTAACTTTGGCCATGCTAAACACTATGAAACATATCAATTTTTTTCTTTAAAATATGAACACAACATTGACTACAATCTCTCTCTCTCTCTCTCTCTCTCTCTCTCTCTCTCTCTCTCTCTCTCTCTCTCTCTCTCTCTCTCTATATATATATATATATATATATATATATATATATATATATATATATATATATAAATTTAAGGTTATTATCTATATTTATTTTTGAGTATGTATTTTTATAGTGCTATATGTCTAAACAATACATGTTCATATTTGTTTACGTATATTTTTATTTTCTGATTTAAACAAAAAACAAATTATATGTTTGCAAACTAGACCTACTTCTATACACATTTAAAAATAAAATGTAATTTTTGATAATTTTTGAGGTGGTTAGGGGGTTTGTACGGTCAACTATAAACTATTGGTCATATTTTAGGGTCTATTGACTTGTGAAATTAGTAAAGGAATAAATATTAATTAATTAATTTAAAAACAATATAGGTTGTAAAATAGATGATCATATCTAACTTTCCACCAAATAGTTTTTAAAAAAATTAAATGATGTATAAAAAATAATGGGATGCACAGAAAGCTATCTACTCTGAAGATAAGTCAAGGGAACTACCACTTTAAAACCTAGAGATCTATCTCTTGTAGTAGATTTTCTATGAATGGAGATAGTTCCATATTGTCCTAAACTTGAGAAGGTATACTTGACTTCTTTAGGGTGCATGTTTAAGATACAACATGTACATCAACCAAAGTCTCTACCTGGTATCTTGACACCTGTAAGTCTGTTTCACCTTGTATTCCTTCTTCTTAAGCCTCAATGTGCTCCTATTCTTACATTATTAATCCTCAATAATTTATATGACTACCAAATTTCACTCTCAAGTAAGTGCACAGAGTTGGGGACTAAAAAACATACACATTCTATGTTTGAACTGATTTCAACATTTTTGCATACATAGTTTAAAAAAATTATGTACATGGTCTTATAACATAGGCTTGGAAATTACCTAGATAGAATCACATATGTGATTTTAGTCTTTAGAACTATATACATGGTATAGTTGTTAAAAATGTACATGTAAAATAGTTTACTATTACATTGGCATGCATAGTATATAAATAAAATAAACATTTAAGTATAAATTTACATTTATATATGAACATATAGTCTCTTATACTTTAAGTTTTATTTTGTTTATATACTTTTAAAGTGTTTTTAGACTTTTAGGAGCTATAATGCAAATTCTAGGTTTTGGAAGATCCTATCATATTTCAAACTTAGTCAGATTATAGGGTTTCATGGTTTCAAACTTAGCCATATTTCAAGGTTTTAAGATTTAAAGGAGACATAATAGGAGGTATTAATGTTGCATTAAGGGATGTTGGTATGATATAATAATATGAGATCATCTCTCTTTAAGTTTCACAAGTCAATCCCACCCCATTCCCTATATACCCCTTAAGGTATACACTTTGGGAGAAATGCATCAACAAGCTCTTAATGCATTCAAGAAGCATCTAATGCACAAAATCATACAAAACATGATTTATAATTTTGGGATATATTTATAACAATAATCCCATAGAGATAACACACACCTAACTTCTTTCATTCCATTTATCATGGATATTTATGCTAGATTTTGATAAATTTAAACAATTTTTTACTTCGTCAATTATTCTTGTTTAGTAGACCACCCCTATAGATGAATATCTACTTAATAAAATATTTTATATTATTATTGGACCTTAAACCCTAAACCCATTGACTTGGTCCAAATTAACATCTTTTAGAGTGAGAATTAGGTTCACAAGGCTCAATATAGGCCAAATCACTTCAGTAATTTATACAACTAACTAATTCACTCAATTTTTGATGGCATTGGGGCTAATTGAGGCCAAAATAACATTTATTATTTAACCCTATACTCTAAAACATAAACCCTATACCCTACATCCTAAGCACTAAACTCTAAAACCTAAATAATAAACCTTAAAACCTAAATCAATAGATTTATCCCTAATTAACATCCTTTAGACTAATAATTATTTTCATAGGGATAAATTCAGCCCAAATCACATCACTTATTTCCCTAATTGACTAATTGGCTCAACACATGATGAGATTGGGCCTAATTGTGCCTAAAATCACATTCTATAGTCACAAGTAGGCTCAATGAGCTAAAATTGGTCCCAATTACCTTTGCAATTGGACCTTATACCCTAAACCATAAACCTTATACCCTAACCCCTAAATTATAAACTATTTAAACCCTAAACTAATTATTTTAACCTTAATTAAAGTCATTTAACTAAGAAATAAGTTCACAGGGTATAATTTATCCTAAATTACATCACTAATTTCCCTAATTGACTAATTGGCTCAATATGTGATGACATTGAGGTTAATTGAGCCCAAAATGACATTTTGTAGTCATAAATAGGTTAAATAAGCTCAAAGTATCCTTAATTACCTTTGTAATTGGACCCTATACCCTAAAATCTAAACCTAAAAACTTAAACATTATGCCCTAAACATTAAACCCTAATCATAAACTGTAAACCCTAAACCAATCGATTTAACCCAATTAGGATCTATTAGAGTAAGAATTAGGTTCACAAAGATCAATTTAGCCTAAATCACATCACTAATTTCACCAATTAACTAATTGGCTCAATTTATGATGACATTTAGGCTAATTGAGCCTAAAATCATATTTTATTCTCATAAATAAGTTCAACGAGCTCAAACTAGCCCTAATTGCATTTGTTATTGGACCATATACCATAAAAGACAAAGCTTATAACCTATACCCGAAGCACTAAACCCTAAATTTAATCATAAATCTTAAACCCTAAATCAAATGATTTAGTCTCAATTAAAATCTTTTAAAATAATAATTATTTTCATCAGGTTCAATTTAAACCAAATCACATCACTTATTACCCCAATTGATTAATTGAATCACTTTATGATGACATTGGGGCTAATTATGCCTAAAATCACATTATATTAGGTTGAATGATTTTAAATTAGCCTCAATTGCTTTCATGATTAGACCCTATACCCTAAACCCTAAACCATATACCTTAGACCCTAATCCCTAAACCTTAAACACTAAATGGTAAACTCTTTAAACCTTAAAACAATCATTTTATCCCCAATTAGCATCATTTAGAATAATAATTAGGTTTACAAGTCTGAATGTGGCCAAAATCACATCACTAACTACCCAGATTGACTAATTAGCTTAATATGTGATGAAAGGGGTGATAATTAAGCCCAAAATCATATTTTGTAGTCATAAATAGGTTGAATAAACTTAAATTGTGCCCAATCACCTTTGAAATTAGACCTACAACCCTATACCTTAAACCCTAAGATATAAACCTTAAACCCTAAACCAATTAGTTTTATGAAAATTACCATCCTATTGATGTGGGTTTTGACATGAAACCAATAATTAGGTAGGGTTTTTAATCCCTCTCTCTCCTATAAGAAAACTCGTGTGAGCAAGTATCCCCAAGGTTTTGGTTACCAGGTATTGGAATGCAGGGTAACCTAGTCATCTTGTTCTGACCATGCCATCTTAATGGTCTTCTATGTGTATTTTAGATAAATCAGTATGCATTGAAAATGAAGAACTTATGCCTAGTGAACCAGTGGAATGATCTATCTATGAATAAACAATTGATTCAAAATGAAAATGTTTATTGCATGGATTCAAATGTTCATATACAATAATAGACAAGAGCATGTAATAAAGATAGACATTAATATTAGATTACAAATTAATCTAAACTAATCTAACACTCTTATAAAAATAGAGCAAAAGAGAGAAGGTCATGGAGAAAAGAGAAGAAGATCTGACTTCTAATGTTGTCTAACATAGTTCTATTGAAAAGGTAAATCTTGCATTAACTAGTCCTTCATTGAGCTAGATCTAGCACAACTCTAACTAAAGATAGGATAGTATTCTATGGAATGAAGTATCAAATCTAAAAAGGAAAATAGGGTCACCATATGCATGTGAATTCTAAGACTATCAAATGACAAAGATTTCTTATTAAATATGATTCCATTAAGGATTGTATGGAACTCATTAAATGCTCAATGAGCTACAAACTCAACTTCCAAATAGCCTTGACCTAGAAATATAATATAGAAAACAAAGAAAATGCATGAAATAAAATGATTGATTTGTTTAACTAGGGAGAACCAACTAGTCTGGTCCACTATTTTATTCATAAAACTAAAAGGATCCAACACTTACTACAATGAAAGAGTTTAACTTATATAAGCACACATGCTTTTGGAGTTCAAATATAAATTTAAATTCAAATTCATCCCAAAATGGGGAAGTTGTAAGAATATTTGACATGGATGGCCCTTTAAGGCTTGTTAGGATTGAGTCCTATTTAGTTTCAAGATGAGGATAGTTGGAAATGTGCTAGACTAAATCAAGTATGAATGCTAATGAGGAATTCAGTTGGGATTGTATTGAGACCATCATTTATCCACATATTTCATAAATAATATCATGTCTCTCTAAAGAAAAGATTTTATCTTATATTCTCCATGTTTGATCCTCATTCCTAGGTCAAGATAATTATTCATGCTTCATTTATAATTCATTTAGGAAATGATCTGATTATCTGAATCAAATTGGATACATGATTCATTATCAGCCTTTGATGTTCTTGATAGACAAATGGGCCATCAATTTTATGCTTATGCTTTATTGACTATGAAACCAACATGTTTTTGATTTTATGGGGTTCTTTCCATGTGGCTTCCTCTTGAGTTTTCTTGTATTTTACTTTACTATGTATGTTGTTTTGATTCTACAAGCCCCACTTTGACACTTGGGATTTTTTTCTTCATGATTTGTAAATACTCTCTCTACACTTCAATCTTCACTATTTGAAATATGGGAGGCCTTCATGATCATACCTATGTATTATTTCATCACTTGGTTGTATTTCATGCAAAAGGTGCACGATGAAGGATGCACATCAGGATTGAAAGTTGTGGTTCTTCAATGAAGGTGAATAACCTTAAAAATTTAGTGCATAAGACTTTTATAAAGAGATCATGTAAGATAAATGAAGATTTATGCTTTTTGTGCCTACTTTTGGAGTTTTTTATTAGGCACTGGTCTTAGTCTTCACAAGTTTTGTCTTTAGTATTTTTGTTAGAATATGTATTCTAATTTTTCATGATTTTTTACTTGAAGACTTAAATTTAAATAATCATTTTGAATGCATTTGTTCTTTGGAATATTTTCTTAGCATGGGCTTCTGAATATAAACTCCAACACATGAAAATGGTCTTCAAAAATTTTATTCAAAACAAAAGTTCAAATAAGATATGTAACGCAAGTTCTGACCATTATTTTACCTTTGGTATTTGTGTTAGCCATTGGTGTTCATTGATATCCTTCAAAAAAAATTCACTAAACAAATTTTTTGAAGACCTACAACCTTCTTTGAAATTACACTAA
The DNA here is from genome assembly GCA_037957365.1 of Torreya grandis. Classification (NCBI taxonomy): domain Eukaryota; kingdom Viridiplantae; phylum Streptophyta; class Pinopsida; order Cupressales; family Taxaceae; genus Torreya; species Torreya grandis. The sequence continues at coordinate 4,785,040 of JARHVA010000618.1, forward strand.
GTCAAAGAGATAGCATTTTTATCAAACTCCAATTGAATTTAGAAGCATGAAAGAAATCTTAAATCCCTTTTTTGAATTAGACACTATCCTAAAGCATTATTGTGGTAATCAGCCCATCATAAAACCTTCCAAAGAATCGACCAAGTAATTTATAGTAGTGAAAAAGTGTTGCGTATCATTGGCCAACTTTTGATAAAATCAACTTAGTCTTGTAGAGTAGAATTTTGACATAAGGATCTGGCCAAAAGTGTAAAATCAAACATAGTGTTGTAGAGTAGAATTTTGACACATGGATTTGGCCAAAAGTGTAAAATCAATCAAGTGTCAAAATTTAATCTAAAATGGGTCTGTGACCATTGGGAGATGTGATAAAATTTTATGTGGAGATGGGATTTAATTTGGGTAGCTTTGAGAACCACATGAAAAGGCATAGTCAACAACCTTAACTTAAAAACCAATAGCTAAGCATTTATAAATAAAATATTAAGTCAAAATATAATGAATTTAAAACCTAACGACTAAAAAAATTTCAAATCAAATTGACTATTTCCAAAGATGAAAAGCCTTGTTTTAAGAGGCAATGCCCTAAAGATTTATCCTCAAACACCCAAGTCTTCAAAACTCTTGTTTGGAAAAAAAGTCTTGATTGTTTTCAATGCAATTTTTATAAAAGATTGAAAACTTAGAAAACTCATGACATTCGCCTCTTCGTGAAATTTCACCTTCTACATTTTTGTCATTGTAATTTTTTTTGGGTTTTTGTTTAAAATTTTGGTAAACAAAAGTTTGACAAAGTCTTAAAACCTTTTTCAAAAACTCAGAACTTGGTCAATTTTTATGTAGTCCTTAGAACTTTTATTGGGACTAATTATTCTAACTACTTCGCTCAACATTTTTTTCAAAGAGTGAAAATACTTCAAAATTTTCACTTTCTTGACCACAAAGTCTAACAATATTTTTTTTCCAAACACAAATTTTGAAGGCCAACCTTATAAACATTCAACCACTTTAGATCAAAATTTAAAAATAAATGGATCAAATTCGCCAAGAAAAGAAGCAATAAACTTATGAAAAAGTCAAATAATATGCATAAATCTAAGGTAAAATAGCTTGAAAATAAATTGTAAAATGTGCTTCAAAACATGAGAAAATAATTAGACTAAGACTTAGTAGACTTATGTAAATTTAAATATTAAATGAATGTATTTCTAAATGAAAACATGGAATGAATTTAATAAGTACATAGACATTAAATTGAACCCATTTAGTCACTTGTAACTTAATCATTTAGTGAATTACCAAGAGGTTTTATTTGAATCAACCACCACAATGAACCCCTAAAAGGTATAAGACTAGACTCCAAATAAAAATTAGGTCCCTGCTTTCTAATTGAAAATGGGGTGTGTTGTGCAAGAAACAACACATCCTATAGGGTAAAATTCAGGTTCATAGGGCTCAATTTGACCCAAATTGCATCATTAATTACCCTAATTTACTAATTAAGCCCAAAATCACATTTTGTAGTCATCAATAGGTTTCATAAGCTTGAATAAATCCTAGTTGCCTTTGTGATTGGACCCTATACCCTAAAACCTAAACCTTATATGATATATCATAAGCCCTAAATCCTAATCCCTAAATTACAAACCTTAAACCCTGAAAAATTGATTTAACCATAACTAACATCCTTTAGAGTAATAATTATTTTCATAGAGCTCAATTTAGTCCAAATCGCATTATTTATTACCCCCAATTGACTAATTGGCTCAACATGTGATGAGATTGGGGTTAATTATACCCAAAATCACATTTTATAGTCATAATTAGGTTTAACGAGCTCAAATTGACCCCAAATGTGCTTGTGATTAGACCCTATACCTTATACCCTAAACCATATACCTTAAATCCTAAACCATAAACCCTAAATCCTAAATCATAAACTCTTTAAGCCATAAAAAAATCATTTTATCCCCATTTAACATCATTTATACTAATAATTAGGTTCACATGGCTCAATTTGGCCCAAATCACATCACTAATTACCCCAATTGACTAATTCTTAAATTCATCAAAATATAGTTGAAATATTCATGATCTATAAAATGAAAGAATTGATGCTTGTGTTTTTTTTTTGTGGGATTATTGTTAGAAATATAACCCATAACTAGTAATAATGTTATGTATGCCTTTATGAATTATATGGTTCCTATATATATTGGAGGCTTACTGATGCATTTATCCCAGAGTGTATGCCTTAAGGGGCACAGAGGGAATGAGATGGGATTGACTTGTGTCACTTTGTGAGAGATGTTCTCATACTACTCTATAATATCTACAACCCTTCATGAAACCTTCACAACTCCTATGATATCTCCTTGAAATATTGAAACCCTAAAACCCTAGAATCTAACTAAGTATGAAATATGATAGGATCCTCCAAAACCTATAATTTTCATTATAGCTCCTAGAGGTCTAAAACAACTCTCAAATGTTCTAAAAGTATATAATAAAATATAAATTAAAGTATAAGAAACTATATGTCCTTATCTAAATATAAACTTATACTTTAATGTTTATTTTATTTAAATACTATGAATGCCAATGTAATAGTAAATTATTCCATGTATGCTCTTTATAACAACATTACATATGGGATTTTAATAACTAATTATAAAATATTTCACGTACACAATAATTCCATGAATGCAGCAATTCTATGTACACGTTTCTAATATTTCACATTTGAAACACATGCCTCAAGGCTCGAGAATGGCTTGGATTCCTAAGATTAAGTAATAGACCTTAAAAAAGAGCTGAATGTTTATTTTTAACTAGAACAAAAAAAATTCATCTTTGGCCATGTTAAAAACTATGAAATTTATTGAATTTTTTCTACAAATATGACTACAACATTGACTACATTCCTCTCTCTCTCTCTCTCTCTCTCCATATATATATATATATATATATATATATATATATATATATATATATATATATGTATGTATGTATGTCTGTATACATACATACATATTTAAGGTTGTGATCTATATTTATTTATAAGTATGTATTTTTATAGTGTTATAAGTGTAAACTATACATGTTCATCTTTGTTTACATATATTTTTATTCATTTATTTAAGCCAAAATATATATATATATGGTTGCAAACTAGACCTACTTCTATACACATTAAAAAAAAGTCTTTTTTTAAAATAATTTTTAAGGTAGTTAGGGGGGCCACACGGTCGGCTATACATTATTGATCATATTTCAGGGTCTATTTAATTATGAAATTAGTAAAAAAATAAATATTAATTAACTAATTTAGAAAAATTATAGATTCTAAACTAGACGATCTTAACTAACTTTCCACCAAATGGTTTTAAAAGAACTAAATGATGCTAAAAAAAATAATGGGCTACATGAAAAGCTATCTACTATGACATTTCTAAATAAAATTACTAACTATTTTAATTTTTTATGTTTGACCTACTTATACTTGATCATTTCAAAAAATAAAATAGTATTTTAGAAATTATACTGAAAATGTTATAATTAATGTTCTTATGACATCTTTAAATTTTGAGTTTAGGTGTTTTAAATAATTCATACAAGTTGAGTTTTATTGTTTTTTAGGTAAAATACTACCACTAAAGACCCCCTTTTAGCCCCACAATTCCATGTACTTTACCCTCTCTTAGAGTTTCAAGAACCTCTTTCAATTTCTCTTTTCTCAAATCAGAATTTTATCTCTTACTTAGCTATCTTTTGAGCTCTGATACCATCTGTTATATGTAGAAATATTCTAGGTTTTTACATTATATATTCTAGGTCTCCTTGAGACTTTTTAACCTCCTTTTACTTATTCACAATTCTCACTCTTTGTGACTATTGAAAATAGATAGAAAACCAATCTTTTAAACTTTATCAAATACACCTTATACATAATAGTTTGTCATATTATCACCTAGATATTCAAATCTAACTTAGTTTATTAAGGATTTATAAAATTTATTCACATTTTAAAATACTTTCTCACTGGATATAAAACTTCAATCTTCCTCCTCTATCATTCTTTGTCAAGAATACAAAATTTTATCTTATTAAATATTGTAAAAAGACTTGCAAACTAATCGATTCAATATAATTTGAGATGCATAGGTCATGATTTTTTGAAAACACATTTAAAATTTAAAAAATAGACTACCTTACCTTCTTACAAACTTTCAAACTCTCTTACTCGTTCATTTTAGAGTTATACTCTCCTTTATATTTCTAAAACAAGGTTTTAGACCTTCTTTAAGATTTCAAGTCTGAGTTTTTATCATAAATTCTTCTAAGAAAATTAAAAACACTTTAAAATAATTTTAAAATTTCATAAAAATTCTAAAACACCTTCCTATCAAGTTTCATCAAATTTGGTTAAGTAGTTTTATAGATATGAAGGTTCTAGTGCTACAAATAAGGGGATTTAGATCTTGTTCTAAGACTACAAGTTTGAGTTTTACTAATAAATTATTAAATAGAACTTTAAAATAAACTTTAATATGAAAAAAAATCCTATCTCATCTATATAAAAAGTTTCATACACTTTGGCTTAATGGTTTTCAAGATATGCCCTTTTTAGGACTATTGCACAAGGGTTTTAATAGTGATGTACAAGTTTGTAGTACTAAAAACTCAATATATTCCTCTGTTTGGATCCTAAAATGATGAAACCACTTGGATTATTTTAAAAATTATCTCTTATACCATTAAAACAATTTATGAAATCTTAAAGCTAAATATGAAGATATAGAGATTTTCCTTCCCAAGATACTAGCTAGCCTGCACCAAGGTCGAGAGCACTAACAACGCATAAATTTAGATTTCGAGATGATTTTTTTGATCTCACATATTTAGGTTGTCTGAAAAACCATTATTTTTATTTAGTTATCCTTTAAAGACCTTTAATTCTTTTTAAAATTAGTAAAAATACAATTTTGTCTTGGTTGTAGGTGAACTTTTATGATTGTATCAATTAAAACAATGTTTTAAGATCTCTACAAACTAATTAATATCATATAATCATGATTTAATATTAATAAATCATGAAAATTATGAACGTAAAAATTATTAATTAATGAAAATGCATTCAAATTCTCAACAAGATTCTTCTTATTTATATAAGCTTAAAACTATTATACAAAACCCTATAGACTATTACCAACCTCCCCAAAATCCTAAAAACTGATCCTTTAACCTTATTTTCATTCATTTTCTCAGATCATATTAATCATATCAATAATATTATCACTTATCTAAACATATTTTGTTCCATTTTATATCAACAAGAATCTCTCAACCTCTATGACTTATCTTCAAACATGCATGATTTGACCTTTTTCCTATGTTGTATATGCCTTAACATGGGTTAAGATATGGTTAAATACATTTAAATCTGATATATTGGCTTAAAAATAATTACCAAATGTAATTTTACCCTAATTATCCCTTAAATGATTATTTATACTCATAAAACATGCTAAAATCCTTTAAATTATTCAAAATAAATTCAAAATTTTGAATTTCTCATTTTGGCAAGAAAATGGTAAACTAAATACTTTGAGAAAATCATGGGGTTTTGAGAAATAAAAGCTACATGGACACACCTCATAGACCTCCTAAACCTATCAAATCTAAAATTTTAAATACTGACATAATTACAATTAATTATATCATGATGCTCCTACATCACTTATGATCACTTGAAATGGGTTATTCCTACAAGAATAAAATGGATAAGAGATCTAGTTTTGATTCTTAGGTAAACATTAGGGTTGTTTTTACCATTATAATTTTTAAAAAAAACTTGATAAATAAAAATAAATTGAAATTTAATAAATAATAAATGCATAAAATAAATAATGCCAAGAAAGTGATCCAAGATTAATTTTAGAATGATGGATAACTACATGATAATTCATGATTAAATGATCTTAATAACTTGTTTATTTATATATGAATTCAATTATTTTTATTTTTAAAAAAAAATTGTGAGCATGCCAACTTAATAGGTCAAAATGGGAAAATAAAAAAAGATGGATGGGCATCTAATTTAAAAGGTGGCACAAGAAAAAAATTCGAAGATCATATGAATTCTCTTGAGAGGTGTCATAACCATACCAAAGGTCTTGATAGGCCATAGGTATATATGGATGTTCCTATCAAATGACATGATAAACCCATAATAAAGGGTAGGGTTTCCATGGGGATGCATGAAAGAGGTTTCAAGAAATCAAAATTCACCTAATAGATTATTAATGGCATTTAAACCAATGAACCAAACATAGAAAAATGTGCATAAAATATTATAACTAATGTGAAATGAATGTCAAGGGGATATTTTTATGTTTCTACATTTTACCGTACATTGAGGTGTGGTTTAACCAAAAATTAGGTGAAGTGAGTATACATTTTAAAGTATAACATATAAAGAGCAATGAAATGTTGAATCTTGAAAATTGCAAAATCACACTTACCTTTCTCGCACAAATTTAGATGAGTTGAAAAATTAAATGATAATCAAATATTAAGATACCTAAATTTGTCTAGGTATTTAGTGGAAGTCATAGAGGTCCATTAATGATCAATGAAGGTAGAAGGATAAAGTGGAGTCGAAACTCTATGCTTTTTTAAACGATGACCTTTAATTTTAAACCAATGAATACATAGAATGAGTCACATGCCTTTTTCTTTATGATATGAAACAAAAGTCCCTTAGATATTTACATTAAAAAATATATATTAATTAATATATGGCTAAGGTGAACACGTAAAAATCACATCTCAAAGTAAATTAAACATATATGCAAATAACATAATATGTAAAGATACAACATTTAAAATTTAAAAAAAAAACATGTCCACCCATATTACATCTAAGGAGAGTCATTGGAACATGTAATATAATAACCATAATAAACATATCATCATAATTGTCATAGCAATGAGTCTTAACATAAAATGATATGGTAATGATGATTCTCAAACTAATGAATGAGAGCTGAAATTAGAAAGGAATGTACCTTGTCATGAATAATATGGTAAATTGTTAACTCTATAACTTGAAATGATGTATTTTAGAAATTAAGATTTAAATATAAGTTTAATATTCCCTTGTCCTTTAGTATGCCACAAAAAGAAATACTACAAACTCAAATCTATTGACTTGTAAATGTAAACCCATACCAAAACACTAAATGAATTAATTTTTTTGGTTTTATTAGAGATTCTACTAAGCACACATAGAACATGCCATTTTACAAATTTCAAATCAGATTTTATATTTCACAATAAATTTCAAGGGTCTCTATTAACCCCAAACTACATCTTGAATTAACCTGATCGACTAATTAGTTCCATCAATGATGCAACTGGGGCCAATCGAGCCCCAAATCACATGTTATAATCATAATTAAAGGAACACATGGAAAATTTGGCCTAAATTATGTCATTGATTTCACCAAGAAACTAATTCACTTAATCTATGATCAAATTTACCAATTCACTCCAAATAAAACTTCATTTATTCAATGAAACTCAATCAAGGTTTTATCCCATCAAAATAGTTCATATAACATCTCATCACTATAAAAAAATTATTGGTCAAACTCAGTACATTAATGATCTATAAAATTGAAACAAGGACACATGATTGTCATGTCATGAATGACAAATTTACGACTTTAAAAATTTAGGAAAATTTGGATGAACCATAGCCATTTGTGCGTACCAAGTCAATAGTAACATATAATGCATACATGTTGTAGTGTGTATGATTTATACAATACTAAATTTTAAAAGTGTGCCTATAGGCTTGGAATTAGTTTGGATTCTTGAGACTAAGGCTTGGACATGCACACATGCAACATAATACATGTTTTAGACTGAAAATGAAAAAATAAACATCAACTATGATAAACACTATGATTTGCATCAATAAAGTTTATAAAAATATGACTAAAACATCTAGCACACTATATTGATTTAAAAACATATATTAATTTAAGATATTTGCCTATATTGATTTAAAAACATGTATTTATATGCCATAACTATACAATTTTATATTTTTTTATGTATATTTCATTTTGTTCATCCAAATTTGAAAATAATTAAAGGGTCACAAACCCAAGCATAAATCTACGCACATTAAAAAAACTGTTTAAAAAAAAATAACCAGTAGTTATGGGGTGTGCACAGTCAATAATCCATTATTTTTTATTTTTTTAGGGTGTATTTAATATAAAAGATATACATGACAAAAAAATAGGCCTGATTCTATATACATTCAATGAACAAAACAAAAATTAAATATTTTTACAGTAGTTGTGGGTTGGAGGAAGGTGCAAAATTGACTATCTACTATATTTTTTTGAAAAATAGGAGTTTATGTGAAATTTTAAGATATTTGGCATACTTATACTTCTCCATTTTAAAAATTATTAATAGCTTAGAAACTACACTTGAAATCTTTCAATTCATGTTCTTATATCATTTTCAAATTTTGAGCATAGACATCTAAAATAATCCATGCAAGTTGAGTCTTTTCATTTTTCAAGAGAAACATGCCCAGTTACGACCTATTTTTGGCCATCCAATTCCATGAACTTTCACTACTATGGTACTTAGCTTTATATTCTTATATGCATGTCTAAAACTATGTAAAGATGTAAACAATGTTTAAAACTAGATTTAGAGTCACTTTGATCTTGAAACTGATTCTCTAAACTTTCTTGGATGAATTCAGTAAAAGCTAGACAGATATGGAAACTAAGGGTGGTTTGTCTAATATATAAATATACCTATGATATGTGCTAGACTATTTTCCAAATAATGTCATTCTTATTTGTAAACTATTATTTAGTGCAATACCATCATCTCGCTACCATGCAAATGTCTATAATTATGTCTTATTTAGCTTGAATCCATAAATCTACTTTTAAAAATATATTTTATTATAAAATAGGCATGAAAATAAGGATTGAGTTAACCCAAACCATCCCCCATTGAGTGGTTTAGCATTTACTATCTATAAATACTATGAAGAGGGCTCAATCTACATGTAATTCTCCCACATAGGTGTATGTGTGTAATAGTGATCCAATAGAATAAATGTACCATGTAACCTGGATTTTGACAATTGACATTATAGTAAATTGAATTTAGGTTGGGTGCTTCCAAATTTTTTAGGTCCTACTCATTTAATAGGTTTTAAATTTGGAAGATTTAGGGAAAATTTTTTCAATGGTAATTGTATTCCTAACTGTAGTAATAAATTTTCTAATATGTACCAGTTACATGCTAGATAAGAATAGGCTTCGCTATGATGTGTTTTAATATAATAATATTTGGGTATTATGTTTTGTCACTAACATGTAAATCTATGGGGTGATCTATTTTAAGGATTTAAATTTAGGAAACTGACTGTTACAATCCACATGGATGGATCTAGAATAGGTGTACAAATCTAGTAACCAGATTTGTCTAACGCTAATCTGAGGTGTCTATAGAATAATAAACAATGACCTGATGATTATGATAAACTATAATTAGTATAATAATATATTAGGTATATAATATGGAATTCATATAGGTGATTGATATAAAATCGGTAAGACCATGTGCATAGATAGATAAATAGATAAGGAGGAGTGTAAATAATAGTCATATATGTACGAACAAGCCATGTGTGGTAAAGATAGGTCAATACTGCCCTTTCCAAGTTTATAATACTATATTTATATATCTATAAAAATCCACCATTTGGGAGAAGGCTTTGAGTGTTGATCTTGATCCATGCTAAAATGCAATGAAACATGCAACAATCAGTATACATATATGATATGAAATATTTTTAAAATAGAATAATGGAACATTTTAAATTTGAAAATAAAGGAAGGGATAAAAATGTAAGTAAGTGAACTACATTTCCATCTAAATTATTGGGTAATATGGTGATTATTACACAATGAAAGTGCTAGTGTGTAAGACCATGAGTTGGGAAAATTAAATGACCCAACCATCATTTAAATGATCTTGAGCCTATAATAGGTTAAAATTTTAAAAAGGTGGATCCCCATACTAGGATTTTATTTAAAGTTAGTACTCCTTACTAAGTTATTATATAAATGTTGAGCCCCATACTAAGTTCATATGTAAAATTAAAACTCCATACCAAGTTCATAGGAAAATATAAATAAAATGCATAAACTGTGTTAGATATATTTTAGATTTATAATGTTACTTTCATTACTTTTGTTACCATCACTAAATTTTAAAATTTAATTCGTGAATAACACCCATTCCCCATAATGATGAAGATATGATCCATATACTCTCCTCATATCCTTACCTAGCTTTGATTTCTTGTCTTTGATATTTTTCTTCAATCTCTAATTTACTTGTTTCATGCAACTACTTTGCTTGTCTTGACACCCTTGATCAATCATCCCTTTGGATAGAATCATAAGTCTCCTTAAATACATAGTGTTCCTCTCTCTATTCAAGACATATCACCCTTCATCTACGTTTTCACTCTCTCCTACTTTGGTCAAGCACAATCCTCTCATAAACCATTTTCAAAACTACACTCTCCATTCTTGCTTAAAGTTTGATCCTTCCAATATAGACTCATAGACCAAAAAGTATAATGTATTGTTCCAAGTTTTTATCTACGTAACTAGGTATCATATGGTCATTCACATGCCTATTTTATCTACCATACACATCCAATCATAATACTCAATCTCAAGGTTAGGACTCTCAAACAAACTACTCTTTCATCCTTAAGTCATAGTCTCTAGTAGCACTTTTTTGACACAAATTTAGTAGGTTTGTAAAATAAAAAAAGGATTAAAAAAAAAATGAACACATTTTCAATTACCCTTGTCCAATTTTAACTTCACACATTTTTTCAAGACCCAAATCTCAAGGGAGACTTACTACCTCAACTCACCTATTTAGCAATTGGGTCTCTTTAGGCCTAGTTTAAATCCACATACTTAGATACCATACTGTATGGTAAGGTAACAACTTAAAACCTCATTAATCCTATATCAAATTTCAAAACACAATAGACTACAAAGTTTCTAATATTTTGTCTAATGAAAACTTAAGTTATTCAAAATGTAAGTTTCAAACCCTATACCAGGTTTTGATAGGCCTGTTTAAGGCTGAGAGCATAAACATGGGACAAATTTAGTTTTAGACCACTTATAACACTACTATTACATGGAATAGGTATTCCCCATCTCTCTTCACCTTCTATAATTTTTACGTGTTCATGAACAATCACTAAAAGGCTCCAACATGCATTGATACATAGTTCTTACTAATTTTCAAGATTGTGTGTGAAGGTTACCTTTGTATCTTGCACTTCTGAAGGATTTATGAGCCTAAAAATTTATTATTATAATAAATTACAAAGATTATACTAATGTTTTGATTCAAAACAATTCAAATATCACTTAAAAAGCCATCAAAAATTATCACTTACTAGACATTCTTGACTGTGTATTGAAAAAGTTGCATCTTCTTTGAATGTGCTATGCATAACAACTTGTAGACTTAAAATGGAGTATATCCATGAAATATATCAATATAGATAGATGTTATTATTCCCCTTACATGTAATTAAGATTCATGGATTTCATTAAGAGACAACACAAGTTCCTTTTTCTATTCATTCATTGATCAAAACCACACATTACATTCACACATACAATAAAATAGCAGTCTCTCAGGTTCTTGATACTTTTATTGATATTATTTCACTCTCCTTGGAACCTATAATATCCTGCCAAACTAATAAAACTCTCTCTCTCTCTCTCTCTCTCTCTCTCTCTCTCTCTCTCTCTCTCTCTCTCTCTCTCTCTCTCTCTCTCTCTCTCTCTCTCTCTCTCTCTCTCTCTCTCTCTCTCTCTCACACACACACACACACACACACACACACGCACACACGCACACACACACATGCACACAAAAACACACACACATGCATTATATTCTTTTTAAGATGACAAAACATGAAAAATAACTCTCTTACAAGGCCATCTACACGTAGTGTGGCAGTCACAACTTTAAGTTTCTTAGCCTACCTTTCTTGTTCATGTCTTAAATATTTTAAAAAACCTATAAAACACATTATTAAGACCTACTAGGACCCATCACAACATTCATCAAACCTTAAATTTCTCACAAAACACAAAACATCACTCCAAATCTTAGTTCTAAATTCAAATTTTCAAATTTTCCCTTTTGGAGAGAAAATATAAATGAGATAATAATACACAACCCTAGGACTCTCAAGGATTCAAAAACATAATATAATACCCTATAAGACATATCACCTCATACTATACAAAAAATGGCTATCATGAAATATTCAAACATACTAATAACTTTTGTCGCGTTGTGATGCTCTGCATCAATCTCTCTAAGTGAGAAAATTTGAGATCTTGCTTAAATGTATCTTGTCTAACTTATTCCTTTATTTATAGTTATTCCTCCTTTTATGTTCTCAGTTCCTCTTGATATTGCTCCACTAATCTTTCTCATTAATTCTCATCTAGTTCTTTTGTCTTTATCTCCTTGCTTTGTCTTATCTTTATGCCAATTCATCCTCTACCTTCATGAAGTACATGATCTAATACAACTCTTTCTATTCTTCATATTCCATCTCCCCCATCTCTAATTTCTCTTCATCAGACTATGCTTCAAATGATTGGTTCTTATTATTCACTCCTACTCATACTCCATAGCTTTCTTCCACATGTATCATTTGGTCATGCACTCACTGTTGGGTTGTCTTCTTAAACATGCTTTCTCTTTTATCCATATGTTATAATGGATTATTATACATATTTTATACCTTCACCCTTTCCATAATATCATTTATATCTTAATTGGTTGTATATTCATGATACTCCACCTTCTCTTGGTGAGTCTTCTCATAACTTCTTTGTTCATCTTGAAATGACACCTCCCTAACCAATTAAAGCTCATCATAACATAACACTTATTGGAAACATATTATCTTAATATTATAATACATACTTGTAGCCAACTTAACTGCAACATTACCAATTGAATAGATTAATTCTTAACCTTACTATTTATTTATTTCCTTGTTATGTTGATCACTTGCTTGTAGTTATCTTTATTTGAGTCTTTTCTCTTTATATCTTGGCATACTAATTATGATGGTTCTTTGTCTAAGACTTCCCTCTCTTTGCTCTCTCAATGCTAACTTGATCTTACTCCTTCCTTGAATCTCATTAGGACCGATCGTATCCTCCTTCAAACATGTTTTCTTCATTAAATCATCTCCTTTGTGAGGAACATGGTTGTCCTCCTCTTTCCCTAGCTCTATCTTGAACTCTTGTGTCTCATTGATTCTTTTCTCCATGTGACATAGAGTGACTTCCTCTTCTTCATCTCCATACCTAAACTATTAGAGAGTTGTCAATGATGTCATGGAGGTGCCCTGGTGAGTGGATCAAGTGCTTTGATACTCTATGTGACAATGACAAAGTATGCAATGTGAATGTCCTAGTGTGCTTGAAATTGGCTTGGTTGATCTTCAGTTTTTGCATGATTAGAGATGTTTAGGGACGAGTATGGTGATTAAATAATGTGCAAAGAGATCCCTAAGATGTTATCTATGCTTTGAGAGCTTGTGTGCATAATTGGAATTCATTTGGTACACCATATTTTTCATTTAGATAGTTTGGATTTAGTGGCAAAAAATCTAAGTAGGTAGTTTGTTGACGTCACCATTTCCACGTGTGGATGAGTCAAGGGGATTTTTCATATGGTTATGATTGCATTAGTCCTTAGTTGATATGCACTAAATTCTAGGTCATACACCTAAGCATAGTCAAAGATATATGGGTGCAAAGTTGGGCTCCTAGACATTTTGATAGTGTTTTCCCATAATTAGCCAAATTTGCAATGTAGCAAGAAGATTCAAGTAAGCATATCAATGAAGTTATATCTCACACATGTGGACATTTGAGGAGAAGGTGATCATATAGGTTTGTTCATTTTTTACCCTAGTTTATTTAACTAAATTTTAGGTCATGCATCGAAGTGCAACAAAATTATGCAAGTGCAAAGTTGGCCTCCCAAAAAGTTTTTAACATAGCTCTGTGACAAAAGTTTTTGAGAAGTCATTTTTATGGTGTTCTATCTCACATATGCAAAGGTTTCATGAGTACATTGTTATATGGTTGGATTCTCCTATGTAAGGAGATCATATGGTCCAAATTACAGATCATGCATCCAAGCACAACAAAAGATATGACTATACAAATTTGGTCTTCTAGGTAGATAAGTAAAGTTCCCATACCAAGTCAAATTCAAACATGTTAAAGTTCGAGCAAGATTGATGGATTGTGTTTGCTTTATGAAGACAAGAAATAGCAAGATGAGGGTAGGTGCACAATGTTTAACGTTGAGCAGAGATAAAGATTGAGCTTCTTCTAAGGATCAACAGTGAGTGGGAGATCATACATATAGAGATAAACAGTGTGTATTAAAGTCAAGAGGTCAAAGGGATAGTTGTCTAGCATTTCTAAAGTGAGGACAATCTTGAAGAGATCAATGGAGCATGTGGAGTCAACATTATAAGATTGTACGAGATGAGGTCAAAGTGACTGAAGTTTAATGTTTGAGCATTGGCGCCTATATGTTGAAGATTGAACAAAATCGACGGTGCGTATTACATATGTGATTGTATTGATAGAATAAATAAAGAAAAAAATAAATGATCAATTTGTTGTCAACAAATTATATCTTGATTTGAATATTACATTCAATTTATCAGAGACTAATAAATCTTAGAGCCAATAAAATAGTTAATCAATTTAATCAATTTAAATTATACCTACCCCTTATCTTTCACATTTTCGTTGAAAAAAAAAATAGACTTACTATATGGTAAGTTAACCCCTATGAAGCAATAATATCTTTATATTCATTTATATTGTTAAATAACAGAGAGTGGTGGTTGTGTATCATGTTTGCAGGAGTGCTAATATTTCACCGGACGCCATTCCCTCACGGTTGGAATCGAATTACACAACTATGGCGGCTTTGACAATCACCGGGCGTCGTTCTCTGAATTGTTTTGCAATTATATTCGAACGGTTTGTGAATTCGAATTGGCGGTGCAACATGAAATCGTCCGCTGGAAACGTTTTCGCCATGTAGACTGCAATCTGAAATCCAGTTCGCAAACCGCGAGACATGAAGCTTTAGAATTAGCAGATTGGTCTGGTCCATTCAAGCCCTGCCCCTGCACGGCCGTACGGATTATACCTTTAATATCATGGCGGTCCAGATCCCCGCTTCCTTTGTCTGAAGATACTGAGGAGCCCGATTTACCTATAAAGTTGAAGCTTCTGCTTGTAGGGTTTGAGATGTCGATGAAGTCTGCGTTCAATAAATTGTATGCATTTTACAGTTTGCTTTTACGTGCTCAAGAAGATAAACGATGGCGGGTAATTGTAGACGCAGAGATCGCGTCAGCGGAGTTTAAGACTGCGAAAGAGGCTGCGGAAGCAGCGGCTGCTTTTGTTGTAGAGAACATTGAGCCGCCTGATTTAGAACCGACCGAAGAAGAATATCACAAGTTGTGGGAGATCTGGATGGTGGAGCATTGAGTCGCCTGATATCGAAAACCGGCAGAAGAAGAACATGGCCAGTTGTCGGAGATCCGGATGGTGGATTTACCAGTGGACGGCTGTAGACTAGCTCTGGGCAACCAACTTTTTTCTAAGCAGGGGCTCGATGCCGACGTCAAGGCAAGACAATTTCAGGCAAGGGTCGTGCAGGAATGAAACGTGCTGCACTGGTGTAGCGTGCCAGTCTCGGAGAGGCCAAGTCCCTGTTTCGAATTTGAGGTTGTGGAGGAATTCTTGGAAGGAACCAATGTGATTTTGCGCATTGAGGTTGCGAATCACTGTTCGCTCAAGGTTGGGGTGTTTTTTATAGAAGCCGATGTGAGGGCGGTTTGCAATAAGGAGGGAATCAAAACCGAGAATTGGTTCGCGTTGGTTTAACCAATTGCCCTGCTTGGTGAGAGATTACATCAGGGCTCCTCTCCATGGAAATGAGGCAAAGGTCGAGGTCGAACAGAGTGATGATGATGATGATGATGATGATGATGATGATGATGATGATGATGATGATGATGATGATGATGATGATGATGATGATGATGATGATGATGATGATGATGATGATGATGATGATTCTATACCTATAAAGTTTGGGTTCAAGTTGTGAACTTATGATGATTCATCATTGGTCAAAGAATAGCTCTGTAGATAGTTGGTGAGAAGCTTGATATATCTTACAACCACACAAATGGATCTATGTTTTCCTATTAGTTGTCTTTTTACGTTTTTGTTTCAACCAAAGATCATTCATCGGATAATAACAAAACTTGTTCTGGGATATGTTAAAATAAACATTGACTTTGGCATCTTGTATCAAAGAGCAGAAGATTTCAAGTTGATAAGTTATACAGACTTTGATTGGGAAGGCTTAGTGAATACTCGAAGAGATAACATCAGGTAAATATTTTCTCTTGGTTCAAGAGTTGTTTCATGGTAGAGCAAGTTTTAACATATTATGGCTATCTCTTCCACCAAAATAGAACACAAGGCAATAATCAGTGCTAGTTGTGAAGCAATTTGGTTATGTTGGATTCTAATTGATTTACAACTTCTTTACCCTACACTTACTCCACTTTTTTGTGATAATCAAGGTGTACTAAATTTGGTGAAGGTGTATCGGTGTCTTTCATGCATGGACCAAACATATTGAGATACATTGTAACACTACATTGAATAGTTGGTTGATTCTAGTGATATTTCTCTTCACTTATGTGCTTCTACAAAGAAACTTGTAGATCTAATGACTAAACCTCTTGGTCATTTTTAATTTTTAAAAATTTGGGACAAATGTAGTGTTGTTTCTAGTTTAGTGATTAAGAGGGGTTATTAAATATATTATATGTAACTTTCAACCACAAGAATTGTTTGTAACTTCTTTAGGGGATATATTTAAATATATTAAGGAGAACTAACTAATCCTATATTAATTAAGACTAAGGTAACTGTCAACCAATTCAACTATATGTAACTTCTCTATGTCTTTAGTAAATGGAGGATGTACATGTAGCTCAAGGTGTGCTTTCTAGTGTCTCTTCATTCTTTCAGAAATCATAATTTCTTATAATATCTACCATATGTTTCCTAATTAAGATATTACGTGAGATGTGTGTGTGTGTGTGTGTGTGTGTGTGTGTGTGTGTGTGTGTGTGTGTGTGTGTGTGTGTGTGTGTGTGTGAGTGAGAGAGAGAGAGAGAGAGAGAGAGAGAGAGAGAGAGAGAGAGAGAGAGAGAGAGAGAGAGAGAGAGAGAGAGTTAAGAAGGAATTTATACCTAATAAAACCATTTCAAAATGGATATGATACTAATTTGACAAGGGTTATAAACTTATGAAGTAATTCATTATATAGTAATTTTGCTTTAGCATGACTAAAAAATAAGATATCCATGTTTCATAGATTGCCGCTATGCATTTAATTTCACGTTCCTCAAGCGAATTAACTTATATCCATATAGTGGTTACAAATGGTTTAAGCATGATGAAAGAACACATATATGTGTAAGATAAATTTTTAACAAGAAAATAAAATAAAGGCTGAAAGTGCAAATGCCTTTATCATTAGCAATAGAAAATACTTAATTTTACACCATGACATTAAACTTTTTAAAAAATCTATTTGTGATAGTATATATTAGGAATATCCCTTCATTGGATAAATTCATGCAACCTTCTTAGGTTGCCAAAAAACCTTATGTTACACATAGGCGTTGCCAGTGTTTAATTATGTGAGGGAATTATGGAAAAATAAGTAGATCACTAGTGTATAAGAGAAGTCAGTAAATTATATGGGTAAAATGACCGAATGAATAAATTTAATTAATATATTTGTGTAATGTAAACTAAGAATAAATGAGAGAATAAGAAACCTTAGGGATGCCAAAAGGTTAATATTCAAATGAACAACTATTAACCTACTAGTGTTAAGGGTGTACAACATAAACCAATACATAACACATCCATGAAAACCATGACATATTTCATTAATATCATAAAATGCATTACATCACTTTTAAAATTCAAATATTGTTAGGGTCTTTTATTGTAAATATAGCGTTGGCATTGAGGTTTAGCCCAATGAGCTAGTGCATTATCCCTTTCATGCAAGATTGAGGTCTTGCGTGCTCACCTAAAGCATGCAATTTAAGATCAGTTCCCATAGATTTCTATTACACATTGATACTTAGTTATATTATTTATGTCAAACATGTATTCAATTAGATAATCCAAAAATGCAAAGATAGACTATTACATTCATTGGAGTTCTAAGTTAGACTACCATAGTTACACAGATTAACAACATTACACTTTCAAAGTTACTTCTTATAAAAGAAAAGATGTTCCAAAATTCATTGTAAGTACTCACATGACATCATTCATCATGAACACAATAAGTTTGATAAAACCCTCAACTTCATATATTAAGCTTAAGCATCAAAATTAACTATACATCTATCCATAATCATTTTCCTAAGTCCATTACAATAGGTGTATTTATACTTGTTTGTCCTTGACCAAGAGTTTACAATTATTAATGACTTGAGTATTTATCCAATGAACTCCTAACAGACTAGGAGTCGTGGCATTCAACAAACTCTCCTCCTAAGGATCTAGGCCATTGTACCCCCTATATTCACACTCTATGCTAGATCCTTGTTGTTATATATCACTTTCCTTGTGAGATGGTGTAAAACTTCCTATGAATAAGGTTTGGATGTCCCATATGAATCATTATTTTAACTAATTTTACTTCCATGTACTCCCCTAGTCTTCTACTTTAGTTATGAGTCCTAAGTCCTCAAGTTCCTCATGAATAATTCATCTTTGACTAGGTCTTTCCATGCTGGTCATTCTGCACCATTGTCCTCTTGTGCCCTGTAGGTTCCACGCCATGGTGCTTCTACACCTATCAAGTTATACACCATGGTCCTTCTGTGCCATGTAGATTTCATGCCAAAATGGATAATACTTATCCAAAATTTAGGGCCAACATCACCCCACCCTAAGCTCTTACTCCATCTTGAACTAAGTCATGGTAGTGGATATTGTCAAAAATTTGGGTCCCATCTGCTCGATCTCCTTCTTAACACTATCCCAATATGACAATGCCTCAAGCACCTTGCTAGTTTTTTTTTCTATGATCCCTTTCAATTTCTTCATCTCCTTAGGTTGGTTGGAAATCTCACTAGCCTTCTTAACCAGTTCATCTAGGGATGCGATAGCATCCTTCTGGACATCTTCAAGTGCTAAGAATTACTTAACAACCTATCCTCAAAGGGAAGCAAAACTCACATTCAGTTATTAATGATGAGTATTTATGGCTTCCTCCATCATTTGTACATCTTTGAATGCCTTATCATGCTCGACACAATCCCTTATTAAGAGTGCAACATCAGCCAACTACTACCTCTAGGCTTATTCATCTTGAACTAAGCCTCCAAGATTTTATTTGGGTATACCAGCCTCTCAAAAATTCCATCCAAAATGAAGATAACTTCCCCAACTCCTTCTAGGGTGTGCTTACAGACTTCTACTATCATGGTCAACTATTCTACTAGCTCTAGTCCCTCATCTTTTGGTGTAGGTTGCTCCTTGAATCACTTCAACATAAGGTTCACCAAGATCTCTAGCTTTCCTATGGTGTCCCTGTCAAGAGGTATGATGTCTACCAGTGTCAGTTCCTATTGTAAAATTATTTTACAGAGGTTCAAACATTAGCCTCTTGGATCTTCAACTTCAAAGTGGTCACTTCTTTGATGAGTGCTTGTTTATCTATAACCTCTTTATTGTACATACCAAGAAATCCTTGTATGAGTGTATTTTTTGGTCTCTCAATTAATCACCTACTGAAATCCTCATAGAAGTGTATATGTTGATGTCCCTATGTGATCAAACCATGATACCACCATTTTTGGGCTGCTCCTTTTAAATGTAAGGTGGAAAACTATATGTCCTTTTCCTTTTCCATTTGTCTAAGTGAAAAGAAGGTATTTACCTTTTGAATCCAAGCCCTAGTTGAACTCCTTTGTGACCCATCAAAAGTGGAAAGAGATAACTTCCCTAATGCATACTAGAGTTCTCTCTAGATTTTTATCTACCTGTGACCAATCCTGGGTCCAACCTACCCCCATTTCCAAACCTTATGATAATTTGTCACAAAAATTCAAAAAATATAAAACCACATGTACCTTGCTGAATGGAGTCCAAAAACCCTCCGATGAGCTTACTTCTTCTTCCCAACTGGTTCACCCTATTCATAAAATTATGAAATAGATTTCAAAATATTTAACTCACCAAAAATCCTTCCAAATGGCCTCCCAATGTCTCCCAACCATGTCTTTCAATGAAAAAATGATGTTATAAAATATTGGTAATATTTTATACATTGTTGACATTTCAAATCCTTCTCAAATCTCCAAAATTTGATTTCCCAACCAATCACCCTAGTTGTAAAATTATCATGAAGTGATGAACAACTCCCTTTGACCTTCAAGGGCCCCTCCTAGTGGTTTGCCTAGATTCTTAGGCAAGTTGCCACCCTTTGAATAGGTATTGCATCACACAAAAAATCTCCCAGATGATTTACTCATCTTCAACACCTATAAAACTCACCAAACCTATTTTTGATAGAAGTAAGCAATATTTTCATAATGAGGTGGTACCTAAAAACACCTTTGAATGATCCAATTGCATGAAAACATGTAATTTGATGCTCACTTACAACCCTTGAGTATATTTTCACAAGTAGAAGGGATGGATGTTTTCATCCGCAAACCTATGACACTTCTTGAAGATTTTCATCCTCAAGAGGTGGGAACCAAGCTTGGCATACTTGATCTAATTTTCCAAATCAATATTCCACATGCCTTTTTCGAAGGAACCTCTCTTTATTTTTATAATCTTCCTCCAATTGTGGCTCCCAAAATAGAGAGGAAAGGTTACATTTCTTTTTAATAAAAAGATATACACAAGCTTTCTTATAAAAGTACTTTTTAGACTAGTCCTTAAAAAGGTCCCAAATTTGGATAATAAAGCACTTTATCAAAATAACCATGAAGCTTACTAATACTCCCCTTTTTTATCTTTAAATACGTAGTCTTAGGGAATGCTCAAGCTAAGGGTCTCATCCAAGGACTAGATCAAAAAGGGAAACATTACAAAGTGTTATGTGTAGCCATGGACATCATCCAAAATTTGTAAGGTGAACTACAGTGTGTGCCAGAACTGGAGGAGAAGTCAAGGAAGGATCTCAAACCCAAAGTAGAGAATGATATGTAAGAGGATGATATTGATGATGTATTATCCCTCTTGCACATTGAGGTGATGGATCTTATGCTGAAGCAAATTTTTGCTGAATATAAGGAAAAGCATCCCACTAATGTATCAACACCATATCTAGTACGAGGACACGAATTGAGGAGCTTAGGATACAACTGGGAACTAATTATGGATGTAAATGTTAATAGATGATTGGTATGAAACATTCTAGTAGACACATGCATTGAAACATAAACTTTGAGGTGATTGATCCCACCAAAGTAGATAACTACCCAAATTTTCTTGGTAAGCCATGGTGCTACACCAACAATGCAAACATGTGCTTCAAGAAGCATTATATGAACTTTGATAATGGGAAAGAGTGGGTGGTGATTCCATTGTCAAACGATCAAGGTCCCCCATATGTTAAGAGTGTTGATTTGGAGGATAAAATCAAGAACATCTACAACATTATTGCACAAGGATCATAAAACCTATAGCCGAATGGAGATGGCATGTTGACCTAAGAAGAGACACAGTTAATATTTTACACCATGACCATTACATGTGACCTATGGGTGCAGGAGTCCTATGAGGTAACTGGGTGAAAATGTGCCATAATGAGGGAAAGGCCCTAGTCTTCATGCTTAAGGAAGACATTGTTCATTGACAGAAAGTCTGGTTCAAATGTCAAGTAGATCTAGATGCTGCACACACCCACCACATATAAGGTTAACAGAGTACTCTGTATTGACAAGGGAAAACTTGACGTGTTACCTAAATATGATGGTTCTATAAGTGTTACCCGATTTATATATGACTTGGAAGTTTATGTCCTCAAATAAAAGATTGCATCAATTCCTTAATGTATGCATGAGTTCCTTAATGTATACTTTGAAGAGCATTATTACATATTGATGATTTACCCACAAGCCCAGTCTTCCAACTTAAACAGAAGTCAAAAATGCCATATACTCAATTTATTGTTGAGAGCATTTGAAAAACCTTAATTTAGAGTTATTTTTAGATCTTTCTAATGTGTCACACCTTTTATGTACATCCTTAGTACTTGATTTTCCACTTACTTTTTCGAAAGGTCAAAACCAAGACATGTTTATGCATCAAGAATACATACATGGTAAACTTATTTTGTTCCCACAAATAAATCATATACACCCACGAGGCATGCTAGCTATGTTGTGACTTGTTAGATTACTTTAATAAATTATAAAACAAATATCATTATTTAATTAAATTCTCCATACTAAAACTCTTAATTAACATTGATTGAAAGCTACTAAAGGGGTTGGGTATGATAGTAATCAAATATATTAATAAAAGAAAGTAATTCAATTTCAGTTTCCCTTCGTCAGCAGGTGTGGTAGCCCTGGCGAAGTCTGGCCTATCGAATTTCAATGGATCCGCTTAAAAACCTTGAAAGATAATAACCAAAGAAATTCAAATAGTTGAACAAATAACGAAAAATGAACAAACACGATGAATTTGTATACATTTTTTAATTTCTTCGCTGATTCGTCTCCATAGAAATGACGGCATTTTAAGATTAGGCATTCGATTTAGCTTTTTATTTAAAAGACAAAAACAGATTGTCGAAAATGTTAATTTGCTGTAAAATAAACATATAATGGGTATGTAGAGATCTAACATGCAAAAGCAGAAAAAAGAGAGGCTTAAATCGAGATATATTATAATTTATAAAATATATTATTATATTTACATATAATATAACAAATATGATATAATTAATAATAATTATATAGTATATATAATTAATATTATTTGATACTAATTATATAAGATATATATACTAATATTATTATATATGTAATGTATTATAGTATCAAATTTTATATATATATATATATATATATATATATATATAAGTATATATATCTTAGATATTTATACGTAGAATATTTTGATACATTTTTTTTGAGATATTTATATTAGATTGAATTGTGATATTAGTATAATAGGTGCCTCAAGAATATTATAGACTAGCATATTTTATTTAGTCTATTTATCTATATATGCTAGTAACACTTACTGCCAAAATGCAAATTCTTGTTGTTCTTAAAAAATATTCAATATAAAATGTAATATTAAAATGGGAAATAAAGAACAACAGATTATATATATATATATATATATATATATATATATATATATATAATTTAATGAAATTTAGAATGTATGCATTTGATATTAAAAAAATAAAATAAAGAGCAACACACACATATATATGCAGTATAACAATAAGTTAAGTATATTTAAATTATATACTTTTGATATTAAAAATGAAAATAGAGAGTAACACATATATGTGATATATAAGTAGTATAACAATAAGTTTACGATATTCAAACTATATACATTTGATCCTCTTAACAATTGAAGTCTTTGTTTTTCCTCTTTTCATTTTTCAATCTCTCAAACCAGTCATATATAAAAGGTGATGTGATCCTAAATATGTGTAATGACTTGACACGTGATATAGCCACTAAAGTCAAACCTTGTCTTTCTATAAGTCCTATATAAATAGTGGCTTTGTCAAGTGTTAAGCCATGTGATTTGTAGATTGTCAATCCCCATACTAATTTCAAAGATAACTAACACACACAACCCCTTATATAGGGGTGATTGGAATCGTAGTTGGAGTTTCATTAAGAAAGCAAATCCCTATGTAGTTATCAAATTGAACCATTACATATGTAAGTGGTTTATGGAGTGTCAGTCCTGGTTTGTATACAATGCTTCGAACATATCCAAGTGTCATTTTGACAAGACATACATATGTCCATAAGTTTGTAGTGAGCATCACCCTTTCAAACCAATAGCAATCAATAATTCGACATCCAATTGTTCATCATCCAATCTTGTAACATTAGTGATTTATCCTTTAATTGCAATGCTTCAAGCAATATGTTGACTCAATGTATACAATTTATTCTTATTATGTTGATGCATATTCTCATTCGTTACAAATAAATGCATGTTTTCACTAAAATCCTCATTTTTCAATAGTTTCAAGTGAAGCATTTGTTCTACTCATAAAAAACTAGTTAACATTATTTCATTTAATTTTTCATAATCTAAAATAAGCATTCACAAGGTTGTATGTATTGTTAATGTACCAATGTTAAATGTTGAAACTCTAATTGGAGCAACCAGTAAAAAGGGGCATGTTGTAGTCGTGATAACTCTAGAAAAGCCAATTTAGTCCCTCCAATAAAATAAGATTTCCTTGTTAATGTTATTCCTTGTATTATCAAATAGTGGAGATGTAATTTGTCCTTGATTACAATGTCTAATAATTATATCAATTGATATCTTTTTTTTACATAGGCTTTTGTAACAAAAATTAGACTCCATTTCTTTTATAGCAAGTAAGTCATTTTATTTTATCGTACTTATAAATTTAAGAGATCTTTTCAATGGCAAAATAGACAAAACATAAACACACAAATTTACGTGGTAAAACTCTCAAGAGGGAAACATCCACGGAGCAATGGCATCGATTCTTTATTGTTCAACTCAAGAAATTACAAGCAGCACAATCATTCCTCTTTTTTAACTCTTTAGCATAAAACGTCTATAAGCATACATGGATTTATAGTATTTCATTCAGAACTGAATTCATTAAATGCGTTCCTATCCATATTCTAAGTAAGTCAGTCTTGTTACAACGGCAAGCTGAATAATAGAATCTAAATCCTACATAAGAGGAATTCGTTGTCTTCTAATTTCAACATAAAATTATCGGATTGGTTTGGTCCATTCAAGCCCTGCCCCTGCACGGCCGTACGGATTGTACCTTTAATATCATGGCGGTCAAGTGATCCAGATCCCCGCTTCCTTTGTCTGAAGATATTGCGGCGCCCGATTTACTTATAAAGTTGAAGCTTCTGCTTGTAGTGTTTGAGAAGTCGAGGAAGTCTGCGTTCAATAAATTGTATGCATTTTACAGTTTGTTTTTACGTGCTCAAGAAGATAAACGATGCTGGGTCACTGTAGACGCCGAGATTGCGGCAGCGGAGTGTAAGACTGCGAAAGAGGCCGCAGAAGCAGCGGCTGCTTTTCTTGTAGAGAACATTGAGCCGCCTGATTTAGAAAACCAACCGAAGAAGAATATGACAAGTTGTGGGAGATCTGGATGGTGGAGCATTGAGTCGCCTGATATCGAAAACCGGCAGAAGAAGAACATTACCAGTTGTCGGAGATCCGGACGGTGGATTTACCAGTGGACGGCTGCAGACTAGCTCTGGGCCACCAGCATTTTTTCTAAGCAGGGACTCGATGCCGACGTCAAGGCAAGACATTTTCAGGCAAGGGTCGTGGAGGAAAGAAACGTGCTTCACTGGTGTAGCGTGCCAGTCTCGGAGACGATGTGATTTTGCGCATTGAGGTTGCGAATCACTGTTCGCTCAAGGTTGGGGTGTTTTTTATAGAAGCCGATGTGAGGGCGGTTTGCAGTAAGGAGGGAATCAAAACCGAGAATTGGTTCGGGTTGGGTAACCAATTGCCCTGCTTGGTGAGAGATTACATCAGGGCTGCTCTGCGGACAGTGTACTTGATTTGTGGGAGAGACCGGCTTTTGAACGTTCCCCTGAGCATCCCAGAAGAGGAGAGAGGAGTACGTGAGAAGATTGTACGGCAATACATGTGAGGGACGCGCAGGGCTTGCGATTTTGGTTCAGAAAAGGGTTGTTAAAAAGGAAAGAGATTCCTTTATCCTACTTTTTAATGAGGCAAAAAGGCTTTTCAATAAATGTTTCAGATGCTTACACTTTATTATTCAAATCTAATGCCAACTAACGTTGCTTAGATTTGGAGGAGTTGATCCTCATCAAAATCCAGGCCTGCAGATAACATTGATCTTTTCTTCTTCTGTTTCAATGATCAAAGAAGAATTCCATTGAGGGCTTTTAGATTTTATTTGTGTACAGTTTAGCTTGCTGGTTGACCTTCAATCAACCAGAGTCCGTGATAAGTAAAGGCTTCTTCAAATCAATGGGTTGGGGGTTTTATTTCTCAGATGAAGTAAAATTATAAAGGTTTTTTTAAAATTGTAAAATTAAGTATGTTAATTTTATAAATAAAAATAAAAATAAAAATTACATTTGATAATTAATTTAATTTATATTGGATAGTTGATTTTATAATTTATTTATTTTTTTGATTTTTTTTTTTTTTTAAATTAAAAATATATTTTTTCAATAAATTTATTATGATATCATATGACATCACTGAGTTTTATTGTAAAATTTATAAAAAAAGAGTTTAAATTTATAAAAAAATTAATAATACATTGGTATGTTAATTTTATAAATAAAAATAAAAATAAAAATTACATTTGATAATTAATTTAATTTATATTGGATAGTTGATTTTATAGTTTATTTATTTTTTTGAATTTATTTATTTATTTTATTAAAAATATATTTTTTCAATAAATTTATTATGACATTACTGAGTTTTATTGTAAAATTTATTTTAAAAAAATTAAATTTATAAAAAATTAATAATATATTCTCATACCCTAATGATAGTTCATAAATTGTGAACCTAAACATTGATCTAAAAACTCTTTAGTAAAATATTAAATTAAGTTGGGAAGCTACTGCTACCCTTTGTGATGACTAATATTTAGCAGTGTATTAAATTTTGTAGAGCTCAAAATATTAAGAGGAAAATTTACACCTCATCAACTTTGTAGCCCGTTCGGAAAATTGTGAACTGCATGGTTGTTGTGTTTAGTGGCGTTGATGCATTAGATGACTATTGTGTTACTCTATTGTACTTTTTAATCATTTAATACTAGTATTGGAAAGTGTTCATGTGCTATAATCTCCAAATGCCTTTTTTTATTCGGGTGAGGGAGGGGGTGTTATTTGTTAGAAGTTTCGTTTTCTATGATAAATAAAAATAGAAAGTTATTTTAGTTTGAGAATGGAAGTAAAAGATTGGGATTGAATTTATATTAGTATAATGTAACATTTAATAATCAAAATCAAAATTATAATTAGAGTGATTTAAATTATGTTATACATTTTGATAATATATGAAAAGTATCAAGAAAGAAATGAGAGTATTTTTTGTTTTGTTTTAGGTGTGTTTAAAGTATTAATAGTAGTTTAATTTATTATCTTTTTTCTTTTATAATATTGTTATTTATGTATTTTTTTAAAAATAAAATTGATATGATATTCAATGGGGAGCCAAAAGTTATCAATGTTATATAATTTAGATTTTAAATATTTTAATATTTTTATGTAATACAATCGACACTTATTATATCATTAATTTTTTCCAAATTAAGATATATAATCATTATTTATTTTTTAAATATATCGTCCTTAATAAATTAATTAAATATTTGTAAAGTTGTAATAGTTAGTAATATTCTTATTCCTACAAACTTATGTAATTGATTTGCTTATTCTTTATGTTATTATTTACTAGAAAACAAACATACATTACAAAATGATCTACAGGGAAAACACATAAAAGATAGAAAAATGGACATGTAAAAACAATTTCATTTATTCACATGCTACAATAATTAATGATTCCTTTTTAAAATTAAAACTATAATATATCTCAAAGAGAAAAGCCTAAATTCATATATCCACTACAAAGATATAAAGATTACTTATTCATAAAAAATTCTGAAAAGAATTAAATAAATTTGTTTTTATTTTAGCTTTTTTTTTTATGGTCATTGCATTTTACAATGTTTTGATGTTGTATGAAATAATTTTAAAAAATGTATCTTGCTTCTTTTACCCCAAATGCCTTTGTATTCATATGGGTTATTGGGGGTTGACATGCACTAAGACTTAAGTTACAAGAATCATTTGTAAAGGATCTTACTTTCATTTTTTTTAATTTTTTTTTTTTAATATTTTTGAAATGGAAATAAAAATTGAAAAGTTATAAAATACCTAGAATTGCCAATACATTTTTGGAAATACCTTTTAAATGGCTACACTATTTATAATGCATTTCTTATAGTGTGCTAATAATTCTACATTTTAAAAGGACTCACCAATTAAATAATAAAAACCTAACTAAACTTCCCCACTTTTAAAAAAAAAAAAACATCAAGCTAACTTACCAAATGAACAAAATAAAATAAAAAAACAAACAATATTATATATATCTTCTAAAACATATTCATGCAAATGTTGATATATTAAAAAGAAACAACTTAAAAGCCAAAAGTAAATTTGCTACTCCAAAGGGAAACCATTTGCTAGTGTAGAATAAAGGGAATTTAGAAAATATCTACCATTTGCTATTGGAAAGAAAAATGTATACTACCAAATCACATGTCCCATGCTTTTTTTTTTTAAATTTATTTATATACAAAAATGAAGATTATGCTTATTTCTATATTGTTTAATGTTCATATTTATTTGCATAGGTAATTCCACAACATTTTAGATCCAGGGATTCCTTGAAATGGGATTTTCCTATTTCAATTTATGCTTATATTTCCATTTCATAGGCATTTAGACTAAGACATATTTAAAATTTCATTTATCTTGATGGATGTTTGGATTTTTTTAATCACTGTTCACTTAAGGTGGGAGTGTTTTTAATAGAGGCCGATGTGAGTGTGGGTCGTAATCAGGAGGGAATTAAAACTAAGAATTCATTACGATTGGGTAACCTATTGCCCTACTTTATAAGAGATTACGTCAAGGCTTCTCTACATCAAAATGAGGTCGAGGCCAAATAGAGTAATACTAATAATGTTTTGCAAGGTTTGCTATGACATGTAGTTGGGTACTTGGTGTTACTATGGATAGTGTGTGTGGTTTGTGGGAGAGAGTTGTTATTGAATTCTCCATTGACTAGCACTTGTAGTAACATTTGTAGGGCTCACAAGCAAGGATATGAAGATGTTGAATCTAATTTGAATATCTCAGAGAAGGTCGATAACATTGTGAGGAGGAGAGAGGAGTATGTGAGAAGGTTGTAAAATAGTACATATGAGGGACGTGCAAGGCTTGTGATTTTGGTTCAAAAAAAGGTTGTAAGAAAGTAAAATGACTTACTTTTCATAAATTGAAGTATTTGATTATCATATCTCCATTTATCTTTCACCTTTTTTATGAGGCAAAAAGGCTTTTGAATAAATTTATAAGTTTTCAGATCTGAATCTTTATGTCTTTCTAATTTTAATCTTTAAAAAAAGTCTTTCTTATCCTAATATTTATGTCAAAAGTGATGGTGATTACATTGTGATATTTATTATCTATGTTGACAATCTTTCAACCATAGATAGTGGGGCCATTGTAATTAAATGAGTGAAATAAAAATTTTGTGTTGCTTTTAACATGATTGATCTAGGTCTCCTACACTATTATTTAGGTGTAGAATACTCACAACAAAACCATATGATTTTAATAGATTAGTATGACACAACTCTTTTTAAAAAGATTGGAGTGATGGATTGTAATGTTGCTTCTATACCTATAGATTTTGGGTTGAAGTTGTGAGCTCATGATGATTCATCATTGGTCAAAGAATAGCTCTGTAGATAGTTGGTGGGAAGCTTGATATATCTTACAACCACACAAATAGATCTATGTTTTTTGATTAGCTATCTTTTTAGGTTTTTGTTTCAACTAAAGATCATTCATCAGACCAAAACAAAACTTGTTTTGAGATATGTTAAAATAAATATTGACTTTGGCATCATGTATCAAAGAGCAGAAGATTTCAAGTTGACAAGTTATACAGACTTTGATTGGGGAGGATTAGTGGATACTCAAAGAGATACCATCAGGTAAATCTTTTCTTTTGGTTCAAGAGTTGTTTCGTGGCAGAGCAAGTTTCCACATATTTTGGCTATCTCTTTCACCAAAATAGAATACAAGGCAATAATTAGGGCTAGTTGTGAAGCAATTTGGTTATGTTGGATTCTAATTGATTTACAACTTCTTCCCCCTACACTTATTCCACTTTTTTTTTAATAATCAAGGTGTACTAAATTTGGTGAAGGTGTATTGGTGTCTTTCATGCATGCACCAAACATATTGAGATACATCATCACTACACTTGATAGTTGGTTGATTCCAGTGATATTTCTCTTCACTTATTTGCTTCTACAGAGAAACTTGTAAATCTAATGACTAAACTTCTTGGTCATTTTTAATTTTTAAAAATCAGGGACAAATTTAGTGTTGTTTCTAGTTTAGTGATTAAAAGGGGTTATTAAATATATTATATGTAACTGTCAATGACTAGAATTGTATGTATCTTCTTTATGAAATTAATATCTTAGGCAAGGATATAAGGATGTTGAATCTAAGTTGAATATCTCAGAGGAGGCCGATAACATTGTGAGGAGGAGAGAGGAGTACATGAGAAGGTTGTAAAATAGTACATATGAGGGATGTGCAAGGCTTAATATTTTGGTTTAAAAAAAGGTTGTAAGAAAGGTAAAGGATTTAATTTTCATAAATTAGAGTATTTGACTATTAGATCTCCATTTATCCTACACCTTTTTTATGAGGCAAAAAGGCTTTTGAATAAATTTATAGGTTTTTAAATCTGAATATTTATGTCTTTCTAATTTGAATCTTATAAAAATGTCTTTTTTATCCTAATATTTATGTCAAAAGTGATGGTGATGACATTGTTATACTTATTGTCTATGTTGACGATCTTCCAATCATAGATAGTGGGGCCACTATAATTAAATGAGTGAAATAAGATTTATGTGTTGATTTTAACATGATTGATCTAGGTGTCCTACACTATTGTTTAGGTGTATAATACTCACAACATGACCATCTAATTTTAATAGCTTAGTATGCCACAACTCTTTTGAATAAGGTTGGAGTGACGGATTGTAATGTTGATTCTATATCTATAAAGTTTGGGTTGAAGTTGTTTACTCATGATGATTCATCATTGGTCAAAGAATACCTTTGTAGATAGTTGGTGGGAAGCTTGATATATCTTACAACCACACAAATGTATCTATGTTTTGATATTAGCTATCTTTTTAGGTTTTTTTTTCAACCAAAGATCATTCATTAGATAATAAAAAAATTGTTTTAAGATATGTTAAAATAATCATTTACTTTGGCATCTTGTATCAAAGACTAGAATATTTCAAGTTGACAAGTTATACAGAATTTGATTGGGGAGGATTAGAGGATACTCAAAGAGATACCACCAGGTAAATATTTTCTCTTTGTTCAAGAGTTGTTTCATGGTAGATCAAGTTTTAACATATTATGGCTATCTCTTCCACCAAAATAGAATACAAGGCAATAATCAGTGCTAGTTGTGAAGTAATTTCACTATGTTAGATTCTAATTAATTTACAACTTATTCCCCTTACACTTACTCCACTTTTTTGTGATAATCAAGGTGTACTAAATTTGGTGAAGGTATATTGGTGTCTTTCATTCATACACCAAAAATATTGAGATACATCATCAATACGTTTGATAGTTGGTTGATTCTAGTGACATTTCTCTTCACTTATGTGATTCTATGGAGCAACTTGTAGATCTAATTACTAAACCTCTTGGTTATTTTTAATTTTTAAAAATTTGGGACAAATTTAGTGTTGTTTCCAATTTAGTGATTAAGAGGGGTTATTAAATATACTATATGTAACTTTCAACCACCAAAATTGTATGTAGCTTCTTTATGACATTTATAAATAAAGGATTAAGAGGGGATATGTTTAATTATATTAATTAGACTTAACTAATCATATATTAATTAAGACTAAGGTAACTGTCAACCAATTCAACTATATATAACTTATTTATGTCTTTAATAAATGGAAGATGCACATGTAGCTCAAGGTGTGATTTATAGTGTCTCTTCATTCTTTCAACAATCATAATTTATTATAGTATCTACCATATGTTTCCTAATTAAAATATTTGATGAGAGGTGTGTGTGTGTGTGTGTGTGTGTGTGTGTGTGTGTGTGTGTGTGTGTGTGTGTGTGTAGGTGTGTGTGTGTGTGTGTGTGTGTGTGTGTGTGTGTGTGTGTGTGTGTGTGTGTGTGTGTGTGTGTGTGTGTGTGTGTGAGTGTGTGTGTGTGTGTGTGTGTGTGTGTGTGTGTGTGTGTGTGTGTGCGTGCGTGCGCGTGTGCGTGCATGTGTGTGTGCATGTGAGTGTGTGTGTGTGTGCGTGTGCATGCATGTGTGTGTGTGTGCATGCATGCATGTGTGTGCGTGCGTGCGTGCATGCATGCGTGCGTGCGTGCGTGCGTGTGTGCATGTGTGTGTGTGTGTGTGTGTGTGTGTGTGTGTGTGTGTGTGTGTGTGTGTGTGTGTGTGTGTGTGTGTGTGTGTGTGTGTGTGTGTGTGTGTGTGTGTGTGTGTGTGTGTGTGTGTGTGTGTGTGTGTGTGTGTGTGTGTGTGTGTGTGTGTGAAGAAGGATTTTATACCCAATAAAACCATTTCAAAATGGATATGATGCTAATTTGACAAGGGTAATAAAACTGTGAAGTAATTCATTGTATAGTTATTTTGCTTTAGCATGACTAACAAATAAGATATCCATGTTTCATAGATTACTACTATATATTTAATTTCACGTTCTTCAAGGGAATTAACTTATATCCATATAGTGGTTTAAAATGGTTTAATCATGATGAAATAACACATATATGTGTAAGATAAATTTTCAACAACAAAATAAAGTAAACGCTGAAAGTGCAAATGCCTTTATCATTAGCAGTAGAAAATCCCTAATTTTACACCATGACATTAAACTTTTTTAAAAATCGACTTGTGATAGTAGATATTAGGAATATACCTTCCTTGGATAAATTCATGCAACCTTCTTAGGTTCCCAAAAAACCTTAAGTTACACATAGGCATTACCAATGTTTAATAATGTGAGGAAATTATGGAAAAATAAGTAGATCACTAGTGTATAAGAGAAGTTGATAAATTATATGGGTAAAATGAATGAATGAATAAATTTACTAAATATATTTATGCTAAGGTAAATTAAGAATAAATGAGAGAATAATAAACATTAGGGATGCCAAAGGGTTAATATTCAAATGAACAACTATTAACCTACCAGTGATGAGGGTGTACGAAATAAACCAATACATAGGACATCCATGAAAACCATGATACACTTCATTAATATAATAAAATGCATTACATCACTCTTAAAATTCAAAGATTGTTGGGGATTTTTATTCTAAATATAACATTGGCATTTAGGTTTATCCCAATGAGCTAGCGCATTAGCCCTTTCATGCAAGATTGAGGTCTTACGTGCTCACCTGAAGCATGCAGCTTAAGATCAGTTCCCATAGCTTTTTGTTGCATAGTGATACTTAGGTATATTATTCATGTCAAACATGTATTCAATTAGATACTCCATAAATGCAAGGATAAATTATTACGTTCCTTGGAGTTTTAAGTTCTACTACCATAATTACACAAATTAACAACATTACAGTTTCAGAGTTACTTCTTATAAAAGAAAAGATGTGCCAATATTCATGATAAGTACTCACATGACATCATTCATCATGAACACAATAAGTTTGATAAAACCCTCAAATTCATATATTAATCTTAAGCATCAAAATTAACTATACATCTATCCATCATCATTTTTTTAAGTCCATTACAATAGGGGTATTTATACTTGTTTATCCTTGGCCAAGAGTTTACAATCATTAATGACTTGAGTAATTATCTAATCAACTCCTAACAGACTAGGAGTCATGGCATTCAACAATCTCTCCTCATAAGGATTTGTACCATTGTTCCCCCTATATTCACACTATATTCTAGATCCTTGTTGTTATGTATCACTTTCCTTATGGCTGGTGTAAAACTTCCTATGAATAAGGTTTGGGTGTCCCATATGAATAATTCCTTTAACTAATTTTACTTCCATGTACTCCCCTAATATTCTACTTTCGTTCTGAGTCCTAAGTCCTCAAGTTCCTCATGATTGATTTCTCTTTGACTGGGTCCTCCCATACTAGTCATTATGTACCATTATCCTCTTGCACCCTATAGGTTTCATGCCACTTTACTTCTGCACAAATAAAATTATAAACCATGGTCCTTTTATGTTGTGTTGATTTCATGCCAGAACAGATAATACTTATCCAAAATATGGGGTCAACATCACCCCACCATAAGCTATTATTCCATCTTGAACTAAGTCACAGTAGTGGATTTTGTCAAAAACATGGGTCCCATCTATTGTATCTCCTTAACATTATCCCAATATGACAATGCCTTGAGCACCTTAGTGGTTATTTTTTATATGGTCCCTTTCGATTTATTCATCTCCTCAGGTTGGTTGGAGATCTCACTAGCCTTCTTAACCAGTTCATCTAGGGATTCGATAGCATCCTTCTAGACATCTTCAAGTGCGATAGATTCCTTGACAAGCTATCCTCAAAGGGAAGCAAAACTCACATTCAATTATTGATGATGAGTATTGATGGCTTCCTCCATCATCTGTACATCTTTGAATTCCTTATCATGCTTGACACGATCCCTTATTAAGAGGACAACATCAGCCAACTACTACCTCTAAGATTATTCCTCTTGAACTGAGTCTCCAAAATTTTATTTTAGTATGCTAGCCTCTCAAAAATTCCATCCAAAGTGAAGATGACTTCCCCAACCCTTTCCAAGGTATGCTTGCAGACTTATACAACCCTGGTCAACTGTACTACTAGATCTAGTCCCTCATCTTTTGGTGTAGGTTACTCCTTGAATCACTTTAGCATAAGGTTCACCAAGGTCTCTAGCATGTCTATGGTGTCCTCGTTAAGAGGTATGTTGTCTACTAGTGTCAGTTCCTATTGTGATTTTTTTTTATAGAGGTTTAAACTTTGGCCTCTTAGATATTCTACTTCAAATTGGTCACTTCTTTAATGCGTGCTTGTTTCTTTATAACCTCTTTAATGTACATACCCATAAATCCTTGTATGAGTGTATGTGTTGGTCTCTAAATTAATCACCTATTGAACTCCTCATAGGAGTGTATGTGTTGATGTCCCTATGTGATCAAACCATGATACTACCAATTGTGGGATGCTCCTTCTAAATGTAAGGTGGTGAACTAGATGGCTTTTTCCTTTGCCATTTTTCTAAGTGAAAATAAGGTATTTACCTTATGAATCTAAGCCCTAGCTAAACTCCTCTGTCACCCATCAAAAGTGGAAAGAGACAACTTCCCTAATGCATACTAGAGTTATTCTTAGCTTCTCATCTACCTCTGACCAGTCCTCGGTCCAACCTAGCCCCATTTCCCAACTAAAAACTCATAAAATGTCATAGCCCCCTATTTATCTTAGACAAAGTAACATACTCATCCATATCTCTCTCTAACTCCTCACGTGGGTTGAATAACCCCTCCCTTATTAGTGTGGTCTTATCTCTATAGATAAATGTAGGTTATGTGGGCCTACGTGTAGATGTCATATTCCCTTATGGGGGTGTTTGTGTATTTGGCCTATGCCCTGAGGCACCGCTATCTTCACTGAGTGGCTTCAAGCCACCCATCTCACTAAGGGAATGAATAAAATCCTCCATCACCACTATCATCTTCTCCTATGTTTGATAATACTTATCAAACCTATCCTCAGCCATCCTATCTATCCTCTCATCCTCAATTTCTTGGCACTCCATGTCACACATAACTCGGTCCTACGGGGGTAAACCAATTAGTGGAAGCTCTGCTTACCACTTGCTACTCCTAAAATAATACTTAACTACTTTGTTGCCACTCATGTATCAAAACCTTACCCCATAGAATAGCCAAGATATGGCCATGATACCATTGTAATTTCCCCAAATCAGAATAACTATGAGAAAAAAGGGTTTCTCAACAAAACACTTAATCAACTCCAATCACACTGAATTTTAAAAATTAAAATCAGCAAACCCTAACTGACATACATATGCTCAAACACCATAAACATAATAAACCCTAGGTGCCAATATTTGCAAAATTAATTCTAAGGAATATAAATGATGTAACCATTAAATTTTTCACCTCAAACCTTCAAATATAAGTCATCCATAAAACCTCAAATTATTTTTGTGATAAAATACATTTTTATGTGTGAGAAATGATACATGTACCTTGTTGAGTATCTTTCCAAAGAAAACTCATTTTCCTCCTGAAAGTATAGCTATATTTTCTTTCCAAGATCAGCCCTTAAACCTTTCAAAAACTCAAAAAAAAATGGTGAAATATAGAAATATTTTATATTTAAATATTTATAATTTTAGCCCCTCCAAAACTTCCAAAAAATATTCACAATCAATTAATCGAAGTGTCAATGGACCTTAGAAAATCATGTTAAAAATAACCAAATAAATATAATATTATTTGTGCACCTTTTAGGGCCTAATAGCACCCTAGAAAACTCAGAAAATGCTTCTCAAGTGAATTGCTCCACTCATAAAATAATAGTAGAATTTTTATGATGAGACCCTAATATTTTCCCTTCCAAAATCCTTCCAAGCCTTATGATAATTTTTCACAAAAAACTATAAAATAGAGAAACACATGTACCTTTCCAAATCGCATCCAAAAACCCTCTGATGAGTTTACTTCTTCTTCCCAACTGGTTCACCCTATTCAAAAAATTATGAAATAAATTTCAAAATATTTAACTCGCCAAAAATCCTTCCAAATGGCCTCCCAATGTCTCCCAAGTAAGTCTTCCAATGCATAAATGATGGTATAAAATATTGGTAATATTTTATACATTGTTGACACTTCAAACCCTTCTCAAATCTCCATAATTTGATTTCCCAACCAATCACACTAGTTGGAAAATTATCATGAAGTCATGAAAAACTCCTTTGACCATCAAGGGCCCCTCCAAGTGGTTCACCTAGATTCCTAGGCAAGTCACCACACTTTAATAAGGCCTTCCATCACGCAAACAATCTCCTAGATGATTTACTCCTCTTCAACACCTGTAAAATTCACCAAACCTATTTTTGATAGAAGTATTCAATATTTTTGTAATGAGGTGGTGCCTAAAAACACCTTTGAATGATCCACTTGCATGAAAACATGTACTTTGATGCTCACATACAACCCTTGAGTATATTTGCACAAGTAGAAGGGATGGAGGTTTTCATCGCTAAACCTATGACACTTCTTGAAGATTTTCATCCTCAAGAGGTGGAAACCAAGCTTGACATACTCGATCTAATTTTCCAAATCAATATTCCACATGCCTTTTTCGAAGGAGCCTCTCTTTATTTTTATAATAAGCCTCCAATTGTGGCTCCCAAAATAGAGAGGAAAGGTTACTTTTATTTTTAATAAAATTATATACACAAGCTTCCTTATAAAAGTACTTTTTAGACTGGTCCTTAAAAAGGCCCCAAATTTGGATAATAAAGTACTTTATCAAAATAACCATGAAGCTTAATAATATTCCCATTTTTTAATATTTAAATCCTTAGTCTTAAGGAATGCTCAAGTTAAGGGTCTCATCCAAGGACTAGATCAAAAACTAAAACATTACAAAGTGTTATGTGAAGCCATGGACATCATCCAAAATATGCAAGGTGAACTATAGTATGTGCCAAAACTAGAGGAGAGGTCAAGGAAGGATCTCAAACACAAAGTAGAGAGTGATATGTAAGAGGATGATATTGATGATGTATTAGCCCTCTTGCACATCCAGGTGATGGATCTTATGTTGAAGCAATTTTTGGCTGAATATAAGGAAAATCATCCCAATAATGTATCGACACCATATCTAGTACGAGGAAATGAATTGAGAAACTTAGGATACAATTGGGAATTAATTGTGGATGTAAATATTAATGGATGGTTGGTATGAAACATTCTAGTAGACACATGCATTGAAGTAAATATCCTCATGAGATATGTGTGGTGAAAAATGGGTAGCCCTACCCTACAACCCTCACCACATGTTCTTTTCATGGTGGACAAAACTCAAGCTCAACCCTTGGGAATCCTCTAAAGTGTTAACATCAAGATAATGGGTGCAAAGCTCCACATAAGCTTTGAGGTGATTGATCTCACCAAAGCAGATAACCACCCAAATTTGATTGGTAAGCCATGGTGCTACACCAACAATGCAAACATGTGCTTCAAGAAGCGTTATATGAAATTTTATAATGGGAAAGAGTGGGTGGTGATTCCATTGTCAAACAATCAAGGCCCCCCATATGTTGAGAGTGTTGATTTGGAGGATAAAATCAAGAACATATACAAAATTATTGTACAAGGACCATAAAACCTATAGCCGATTGGAGATGGCATGTTGACCTAGGAAGAGACACAGTTAGTATTTTACACCAGGACCATTGCATGTGACCGATGCTAACTAGGTGAAAATGTGCCATAGTGAGGGAAAGGCCCCAGTCTTCATGCTCAAGGAAGACCTTGTTCATTGACGTAAACTCTGGTTCAAATGTCAAGTAAATTTGGATGCTGCACACACCCACCACATATAAGGTTAAGAGAGTACTCTGTATTGACAAGGGAAAACTTGATGTGTTGCCTAAATATGATGGTTTTATAAGTGTTACCCCATTTATATATGACTTGGAAGTTTATGTCCTCAAATAAAGGATTGCATGAATTCCTTAATGTATGCATGAGTTCCTTAATGTATACTTTGAAGAGCATTATTACGCATTGATGGGTTACCCACAAGCCAAGTCTTCCAACATAGAAAGAAGTCAAGAATGCCATATACTCGATTTATTTTTGAGAGCATTTGAAAAACCTTAATTTAGAATTACTTTTAGATCTTTCTAATGTGTCACACCTTTTATGTACATCCTTAGTGCTTGATTTTACAATTTATTT
This sequence comes from Torreya grandis, assembly GCA_037957365.1. Taxonomy (NCBI): domain Eukaryota; kingdom Viridiplantae; phylum Streptophyta; class Pinopsida; order Cupressales; family Taxaceae; genus Torreya; species Torreya grandis. Next base: position 4,824,386 of record JARHVA010000618.1, read on the forward strand.
TTCAAGAGGTCAAAACCAAGATATGTGTATGCATGAAGAATATTTACAAGGTAAACTTATTTTGTTCCCACAAATAAATCATATACACCCACAAGGCATGCTAGGCATGCTAGCTATGTTGTGACTTGTTAGATTACTTTAATATATTATAAAACAAATATCATTATTTAATTAAATTCTCCATACTAAAACTCTTAATTAAAATTGATTTAAACCTACTGAAGGGGTTGGGTAAGATAGTAATCAAATATATTAATAAAAGAAAGTAATTCAATTTCAGTTTCCTTTCGTCAGCAGGTGTGGTAGCCCTGGCGAAGTCTGGCCTATCGTATTTCAATGGATCCGCTTAAAAACCCTGAAAGATAATAACCAAAGAAATTCAATTAGTTAAATGATTAACGAAAAATGAACAAACACGATGAATATCCATACATTTTTAATTTCTTCGCTGATTCGTCTCCATAGAAATGACGGCATTTTAAGATTAGGCATTCAATTTAGCTTTTGATTAAAAGGCAAAAACAGATTGTCGAAAATGCTAATTTGCTGTAAAACAAACATATGATGGATATGTCGAGATCTAACATGCAAAAGCAGAAAAAGGAGAGGCTTAAATCCAGATATATTATAATTTATAAAATATATTATTATATTTATGTATAGCATAATAACAATGATATAATTCATAATAGTTATATAGTACATATAGTTAATATTATTTGATACTATAAATAATATAAGTAATATATAATATATTATATGTATAATAATATTAGTATATATATCTTATATAATTAGATATATAATACGTTTATATATATAATAACACTAGCATACATATTTTAGATATTTATACGTAAAATATTTTGATATAAATCTTTTTTAGATATTTATATTATATTGAATTGTGACATTAGTAAAATAGGTCCGATAATATTATAGATCGACATATTTTATGTAGTCCATTTATCTATATATGTTAGTAACACTGGCTGCCGAAAAATAAATTTTTGTTATTCATAAAAAATATTTAATATAAAATGTAATATTAAAATGGGAAATAGAGAACAACATATATATAATTTAATGATATTCAGAATGTATGCATTTGATATCAAAAAAATAAAATAAAGAGCAACACACACACATATATCATTTGATCCTCTAACAATTGAAGTCTTTGTTTTTCCTCTTTCCATTCTTCAATCTCTCAAACCAGTCATATATAAAAGGTGATGTGATCCTAAATATGTGTAATGACTTGACATGTGATATAGCCACTAATGTCAAACTTTGTCTTTCTATAAGTCCTATATAAATTATGGCTTTGTCAAGTGTTAAGCCATGTGATTTGTAGATTGTCAATCCCCATACCAATTTTAAAGATAACTGACACACACAACCCCTTTACATAGGGGTGATTGGAATTGTAGTTAGAGTTTCATTAAGAAAACAAATCCCTATGTAGTAATCGAATTGAACTATTACATATGTAAATGGTTTAGGGAGTGTCAATCCTAGTTTGTATACAATGCTTCAAACATATCTAATTGCCATTTTGACAAGACATACATATGTCCATAAGTTTTTAGTGAGCATCACCCTTGCAAGCCAATAACAATCAATAATTCAACATCCAATTGTTCATCATCCAATCTTGTAACATTAGTGCTTTATAATCTAATTGCAATGCTTCAAACAATATGTTGATTCAATGTATATAATTTATTCTTATTATGTTTATGTATATTCTCATTCGTTATAAATAAATGCATGTTTTCATTAAAATCCTCGTTTTTCAATAGTTTCAAGTGAAGTGTTTGTTATAGTCATTAAAAACTACCAATCTTCAATGGTTGGTTTGGCATATATTAGATTTATTAGAAGTTGTTGAAATTATTATTCCTCAGTTTGACCTTATTGTCTAAAAATTGTTCAAGTGTAACAATAGTTCTAAAATTTTGCCATAATATTTTTTTTTGTATTGTACTTACATATGGAGGTTTATCCATTTTCAAAGGCAATTGTCCTAAATCCTTAAAAAAAATCATAGACCTTCCACCCAATCACATATCAATATTTTTTGAAAATGCTCAAGGTGTAGTTGAGAATCTATATTTTCAAGCATCTTTCTACTTGTAAATCTCATCTCATCAATCAAAATATAGCTAACATGTATAATTTCTTCTTGAAATCTTGTTAACATTATTTCCTTTATTTTTTCAAAATCTAAAATAAGCATTCACAAGGTTGTATTTTATGTCAATTCACCAATATTAAATGTTGCAACTCTAGTTGGAGCAACCAGTAAAAGGGGGCATGTTGTAGTTGTAATATCTCTAGAAAATATAGTTTAATCCCTCTAATAAGATAAGATTGAATTTTTAATGTTGTTCCTTGTATTATAAAATAATGGAGATGTAATTTATCTTTGATTACAATGTCTAATAATTATATCAAATGATATCCTCTTTTTTTTTCCAGATAGGCTTTTGTAACAAAAAATAGATCTCATTTCTTCTATAGCAAGTAAGTCATTTTATTTTTCCATACTTCTAAATTTAAGATCTCTTTTCATTTTTTCTTCACCCAAGTTATTTGCATTCCAAAGTGCTTGTCTATCAATATTTCTTCGACCCAACATATCAATCTCAAAAACATGCATAAATTCTTTTCAGTTCAAGCTTGATATGATCTCCCACTTGTGTTCATTTGTATTTTTTTTAATAATATCATCATTTTCATCTTTTATTTCATGTTGAATGTCATTATTTATTTCAATAACCCACTTTGTATAAAAAATATTATATTGAAATTGACCCCAATTATATTTTATTGTATCTCATCAAGACCAATGTCTATCTCAATATCATGAAATGGTTTATAAATAATAACTTCGATAAACAAATATCCACAAATTTTTGACTATCGTGTTCTAAAATGTTGCAAAACCTTGGCCACACACTTATAACAACACATTATTGGTTTCCACTTTTCTCCTCTACAAGTTTTAGGATTATACATCCAAGATCTTGTGGCCTTAATGAGTGGTACATGTTCTATTGAGAAAGAATGCAGAATGCTCTGCATATTAATATGTTTAGAGGAAAGTCAAATGAAGAAAGAAAATCTCTTCCAAGAGAAGATGAGTTAAAAATCTCAACTACTTTAGAAAAAGAAGAAAATGGGGTAGATGTCAAATACAATGTTCTAGAAAATATGAGAAGATTTTACCCATGGTAATTCTATGTAAAATTTACATCTGATGGTCAATTTCTTGTGCAACATGACCCAATAGAAGCAGTAGGTAGGGAAAAACATAACTCTACTACAAGAAGGCAACTAAACTAGTGTAATTCAATTTTAACGGAGTTGTAAAAAAATATTGATGAACTTTATGTTAAAATTTCTCAAATGAGAAGCTCTCTAGATCAAAATGTAGGAACACTAGTTAAAAAACTATTGGCCCAAACATAAGACCTAGCTCCACTAGTCAATATTAGTGATAGTATTAAAGGTGAGATAAATGCAGCCAAAGCTAACCTGGTTGAGTTAAATAAAGGATAAGAAAAATAAATAGTAATGTTAGATGAAACCACTGACATAGTAAAACATCTGAAAGAAGTCTTTTCATAGCAAAAGCTAGACCTCTCTCTTGGAGCTACAAAGTTTGGAAAAATAAATGTTCTGAAGAAGCTGATTATGATAAATACAAAAGGCTATGATATTATTAAAGTAATCCACATAGGAATGGTGGAACTTTTAAGTGTTAATACAAGTACAAATTAGAAAAGTAGACATTAGCCTTGAACAAATAGAAAAAGTTGTCATAAAAATAAATGATCAGTAGAGTGTTAGAGTAGAGGGAACTAAAAAGAAAATTCAACAACTTTAGGGAAAGGTTTATACCTTGGTAGGATTATTCTCACTTATTTTGACTCAGTTATATGAATTATGAGAAAACATGGAAAGGTCTTATAAAATAGTCTCTCTGAGTATGGTAAAAATAGGAAAATGCACCCCTTCTAAGATCATCCCATTAAGACAACCTAATAAAGAGCAAGTGTCTAATCATGTTAAACAAATCAGATAATTAAGATCCTTTATAAACATTGAGTCATTAACATAAGCAATTTCCTAATTTTTTTTTATGATACCTACAAAAGACTTGAAAGGCTTAGTAAAAACACTAAAATTTTTAAAGAACTGTTTAAGATGTCTGAAGATATAAACTAAAAAAAGAACATTGAAAATTTCACTACCACCTTCCTATATTTAAATGAACATAGTGAATTAGATTAGAACCCTGATAATCTATAAGTCTTAGATCCCTTCGATGCTTTGTAGGCTTGTACTGAGTCCCTGCTCACCAGCTTGACAAGTGTGCAAGAGCAAAAGGTTGTACTTACCAGTACACCAAGATGGTTGGAAGAAGTATACTCCTCCAACACTGAGTCATCTATCTTGTCTACAGTCATACCTAGGATTACAACAACCTTTCCCCAAGAAAATTTTGGCAGTGTTGAAGCCCTTGATCAGCATATCCAATGAAATCAAGGAAGACAACCAAATGGTCTAATTCACAGTTCTATACTTCCATATTCACCCAATATTAATGTTTGGTGTGGAGTAGGTAATGATATAGGATATAGAATCTAGAGTCTAACTGAAAGGCTCCATGGATGGACAAATACTCAACTTGCATTTGGGAAGATTGAGGAAGAAGGCATAGATATTATAATTACTAACCTAGATGGTAACATAAAGGGATGGTGGTTATCCCTTACAAAATATTAGAGGGTTGTCACAAGATCCACGATAGTTGACTTTGTTGAAGCAGTTATTCATGAGTATGCTAGAGACATGGTAAATGTTAATGCTATTAATTACACTAAATTGTTCATGATGAAGCTTTATAACATGAAATACTAGGATAGATTCAAGTGTGATTTTTATTTTTTGGCAAGAAAAATAAAATAGAACCAAAATATTGAAACTAAACACAAGTTTATTAATGAACTTCCTAGCAAATCTCAGACAAAGTATTGACCTACATAGCAACTAAAAAGGAAGCCACAATTGGAGAAATCACCAGAGTTGCAAAAAAGATTTTAGGTCAAATTATCCAGTCTATAGAAGAATATCTTTACAATCAATGTAAGGATAAAGTTGCAGCCAAATTGGTTAAAAACTATTGAAAACCATTGATAATAGTATATACAAAAATAATGGATATATTGCACCAGGCTATTATGGTTCTGAGATTTCTCATTGTAAATGCCACAAAGAAAAGAGCAGATCTCAAGAAAAGAAAACTGGAGACAAGCCCAAGTATAAGAGGAGGATCTCTAAAAGAAAAACTTATGTTAAGCCAAAAAGAACCATCTCAAAAAAATGACCTATAAAATGTTATATCTATGGTTAGGAAGGTCATATAGCTCCTAAGTGCCCAAATAAGAAAAGGTATCCTAAAAAGATGAAAAAGATTCTATCTATACTTCCTAATGAAGAAATTCAAGTTATTTCTAAATTCAGCTTAGATGATGATGTCTATTCAATACCCACTGTAAATGATATTTATTCTAGTGAAAATGAAAATCAAATCAATCAATTTGAAGAATTGTCTTCTTCTGACAACTCTAAGAATAAACTCTAATATTTTAATATGATGTCTAGATTTGATCTCGAAGCCCAAATGAAACATCTAGAATATCAACTCTAGAACCATAAGCTCCCTCTTCATCTCATCCCTATCTATCAAGATGAGTTTACCTAATTGCGTAGCAAGCATGATGACCCTAAGGGAAAAACACTAGGATAGGTTGACTTTCATGAAAACCCAATGTTATATGCACAATAGGAATGGAATAGAAAAAAAAAGCTAAGCCTAAGAATCCAAGCACAAAGATCCTAATAAAATACCAAAAACCTCCTATTGGAATCCTTAGAGCTATAAAATCAAAAATAGAATTTGCTTCTCAAGATATTAATGAATTAATAAAATGTTTTAAAGATTCCATAAAATAAAATAGTCCTGAAGAAGTTCCTCCTAACCAAGGATGTTTCTATGCTGGAGAACAAAAATAAATCATTATCTCAGTAGACATCATTGATTCAAACAATGTCTTATTGACCAAAAAAAATTTAATTGATAATGTATCAAATAAGAGTATTGAAAAGCATGGAGCTATCCCAGAGTACCCGTGGCAAGATTCTTCATTAGATTTTGTTGTTGTCAATGGGTCAAGGACTACTATAAACAAAGATTCTCCTAAGGTACTACTTGAAGCAAATGGCATTAAGGCATGTGTAAAATAATGGATGCTCGATAAGATGTCAACCGATATTATTTTAAGAATGAACTTCTTGAATCAATTTATGCCTTATACTATTCACAACAAATACTTGTATTTAAGCTTCTTTGGTAATGAACACCAAATTCCTAGAAAGACCCATGCAATTATAAGAATTGCCACAAGACCCCATAAATAAGAAGACATAAAACTGTAGATGGAGATTTATAGGACAATACAAAATTTTGAAAAGAGAAAAGATATCCTCAATACTGTCATAACAAAGATAAAAAGATAGTATGATAATGATCCCATAAGGTTTTGGGATAAGTGTAAATATACTATTTCTCTTGATCTAAAACCTAGCATTGATCATACCCGAGGTATCAAATCCAACACTATCTATTTCTCCCCTTCTTAAATTAAAATGAGAGAAGAGATCAAAGAATTATTGCGGAAGAATTTGATATAGAGAAACCATAGTGAATGGGTTCTCCTGCATTCTATGTGAATAAACACTTAGAATAAAAAAGAATAAAAATGAGACTGGTAATAAATTATAAAAAGCTCAATCATTGGCTTATATGTGTCAGACATCTAGTTCCTAACAAGACTATTCTTATCAAAAAGCTGAAGGAATGTTGTGTTTTTTCTAAGTTTGATTTGAAAAGTTGATTTTGGCAAATTGCAGTAGAACCTAAAGATACTTAAAAAATTGCATTTGTCTTACCAGGCTTAGATAGGCATTATGAGTGGAAGGTTATGTCTTTCAGCTTGAAAAATGCTCCCTCTGAATTTCAAAAAAGGATGGATGGAATCTTTGGCCATGCTAAGAATTCTATTGTCTATATTGATGACATATTAGTTCTTTCAACATATTTAAATAGTCATCTTATACATTTGAAATAAAAGACAAAAACCAATTACAGAGATTCCTTGGATCTCTGAATTACTGCTCTCCGTTCTATAAAGATCAGGGCAAAGATAGGAAAATACTATAGAAAAGGTTAAGAAAAGATTCAAGCTCATAGACAATTGAAATGACACAGGCAATCAAAAGTATCAAGGAAAAAGTTAAAGGACTACCAAATCTCAAACTACCAAGAGAAGGTTTAATGATTTTAGAAATAGATGCTTCAGATGAAGCATACGACAAAATACTTATGGAGAAAACTAAAGATGGTAGAGAAGAAGTTGGCTATTACTGTATTGGAACATGGAGCCCAACTCAAAAGAATTACCATTCCAATAAAAAATAACTATTAGCAGCCAAACTATGGATATTCAAATTAAGGATCTTTTTTCTCCCAAAGAAATTCCTCTTAAGAATAGATCTTTTACAGTTTGAATATATCACTAGAAAACCCCACACCTAGCAAGTTGGAAACCAAATAATGACTAGATGGGCAATATGGTTTTCTAACTTTGAATTTGGTGTTCAATATAAGAAAAGAACTACTAATTATTTAGCTAATTTGATGTCCAGGTAAAGATCAAAATGGTATTCACATAAGTTTTGTACTAACCATGTTTTGATTTTTTAGGGTGATGAAGGATTTGATATTTTTGATTACGATACTGTTCCATAAAATCTTACTCAACAAATAAAAAAGAATGAAAGAATGGCTTCTTATCCCTAGAGAGACCTAGATCAAAGAACTTATTGGGCTTGCTATTGAAAAGATTTTGTCAAAATATTGCTTAGTTAATGCCTACAAGAACTCTCTTGATGCTGATGAAAGAAGTTGGACTAGATTCTGTGACATGGATCATAGAAATATCAGGATACTTGGAGGACAATTGTCACTTATAGAGTTCTGACTGTTCAAAGCAAAGATACTTTTCTATGGAGAATCTTTTTTATGGAGAAGTCTATATCTATATGAGTACCACTTTGCTTACAAGGAGATTTCATGACAGACCAGTTGATGTACCATATGATCAATGGAAAAATTTAACTTGGGATCAATGGCTTGAAGAATATGCACAAAACAATTTAAGTCCATGGTTCAAGATTATTATCATTCATAATGAATTAGGTGTTTATGATACTAATATATTGTTCAAATTTATCATAGATCACATGTATGATGAAATAGAATTTAAGATTTGTTTTAAAGATTGTATATTTAACCATGAGAACAAGAAAATTAGATATACATTTCAAATAAAGTTGTGTGATCTTCTTGAAGATGCTGATACCATATTAAACAATGAATTTCTTGTGGTAAATCATAGGAACCCTGATAAAATTGAAAGATTAATCCTTGATCTTCATGAAACACATACATACTCGTGAGATGACTATGTCCATGACACCTATCATAGGTATGTAGATTCAAGTGACATAAGCATTGCCATCTCCATTGAAATCCCTTATGGGAGTCCCTAGCAAGAAGCATGGATGGGCCCTTTCAAGGTTTGTTCACTATTTATTTAATTTGATGATGTAGATGATTTAACTATGAAAGCAAATCTTGGAGTGTGATCCAACTATATCACACCATGTGACCCATGGGAGGGTCTTGTCTTGGCCAATAGAGTGGACCTGTCCTCTACCATTTACAGCTACAAGATGTTGTTTGATTTTTATAAATGTTTTGATTTGACAGGAACATGTGCTCATATTAATCCATGATTCGAGTAGAGAATCCCAATAAAGCAGGAAGTAGCACATGTGGTGGGGGTGGCCTATTGGCCTCTTAGATTTTATTAGATGCTCCCTGGGCAGTACATCTTTTGGCGTGACATGACCAAAGCATCTTTGTTTTTGTCACTTTCCCTAGTTGGATGGGGCTGTCATCCAACAAACCTAGGTTTCTAGTTCTTTGTAACTATTTACTCCTTAAATCAGTGAAAAAGCTCTCCCAATTCTTTATTTAAGAAGAGTTTGGCATTCATTCACTACCATCGAATGTTTGAAGTAGAAAGGAGAGAGCCCTGCAAGTCTTTAAGCTCTGGCAGTTTTAGGATAGGTCTATTAAGTATTAGTTCAGATAGCTACTTGGCTCAGGGTCAGATAGTTTTCAAAACTATTGGGCCTTCTGCACTGTGCATGGCCTATGAAACCAATCTACGCTATTATATAAATTTAATAAATGATATTGAGGAATGCCATTCTTAAGGTATATATTCAATTTATGTAAAAAAATTTAATAGATGTACTTCAAGAATCATATTTTAAAATATGTTTTAGATATATTTATCTAAGATATGTATGCTAGTTATTTTTATATATAAAGAATGATTTATAATGTTGATCTTTGTAAATTTTGAATTCTTTGTAACAAAGGGTTGTAATCCAACCAGTGAGGATGATAGTTGCTTATACCCATTCACCAAAGTAAAAATTTCTTTAGATCTCTGATGTAGAGAGTTAAACAATTAAAACCAAAAACGTAGATGCCCCTTACTCATAACTGCTTAACCAAAAAACCCATTAATCCCTCAGATTTATATATAAAAGTTTGTCCATCTATTTTGAAATAGGAAAAAAAACACATAAAAAAATTAATCTAAACAAATTACATAAACACCAAAAGTAATGAAACTTTAAACTAATAACTGTTTTATACCAAAATTAGGTTGGAAGTTTTGCCACCACTCCCACCTTGTAAAAGTTGCACCGCTAAAAACTCAAGACAAATCTACCTGAAAATTAGATGTCGCAACTAAATTAAGTCCAAAGCTCTGTATAGACCAAATAACTGAATGAACCATGATAAAAATTCAGATTTAACCATTTGACATGGCATTTTACAAATCATTCACATGCTCGACAAAAATTGACGAAACTCCTTAGAAAAATTTAAAGAAGGTAAAAGCGAAAAAAATTAGAAATAATTAGTCAGCTTTATTGTATCCAACCAAAAATAACTTGAAGCAGTGGAGCCTTGATCCCTGTAAAACTAGACAAAAGCTGAAGAACAAAAAAAAGAAAACTAGAATATCATTTAGCATCATGGTTTTAAACGGTTTGAAATGTTTCATTCTTCGCATCTCGCCACACACGCAGTTATCAGGGCGCTCAGATGGGGTCAAATTATTTCAATGCCCCTTCCACCCACTTGGCCTTCTTGTCTATCCGTGTGAAGTGGCAGGTTTCAGATATAGAAACATTGGTCACTAAAAGGTGAAATTTTTAACATCAACAAAGTTTTAAAAAAATCAATATGTAATTATTTATTGAAGTATAAAATAAATGTTTTCATTTGAGTAAATGAATGTTGGTTTAATTAGTGAAGATATTTAGTTTATAAAGAATATATCAAGTATTAATTATTCTTGTTAATAAAATTTATTACAATTTAAAGAATAAGATTGAAATCATATCAATGACGAATTTGATAGAATGAATACTCTTCAAACTTTAATTTTTAATTTAAGATTATTCTATAAAATAATAATCAACAACAAAAATTTTGTTTTTATTAAACCAAACAACGAATTAGATATATTGATGACATCTAATTTTTATAAAATGCATATTATCATTCTTCCTCTTTTTGGAAACCTAATCCTTCTTTTCATCTTCTTTGTTCATAATATTTCTACACACCCTAAATAAATATTTTTTTATAATTTGTAAAATTGAAAATCCATTACAAATACTCCTTTATAAACAATAAGAAAAATAACAAAATAAAAAAAATAATCAAATCTAAAAAGCTAAATAAATTGTCATGTTGATTTTTTCGTGATGAAGAATATGTACAAGTAAGGCATAACTTATAACATTAATAAATAAACAAGCATATTCAAATTACTTTCTACAATTTTCGTAATATATTTCTTTCCTAAATATATATATTGTATCAATGTTTATGTTTCTGCCAACAATTTAGAAATTTCAAAAACACCCAAATATTTCAACCCTCATTCATATTTGTTCACAATATTTTTAATATGAATACATTATATGTAACGTGTGTAAAATTCAAAATAAGCTATGTCGGTTTTAACAGACCTGCTTATACATTTCTGTTCTTTTTTTTCATTTCCTATCCTCCTTTTGCATCTTTTTAACTCAGTTTCTTTTTTTTTAATAAATTTGTTATTTTTATTTATATGTTGTATTTTTTTTAATTGTATTTTTTGTTTAATTTTTTGTAATTATATCGGTTATTAAAAGTGAATATATTTATTTTATTATATTTTTTTGTAAATTTAAGATTGTTTTGTAAATTTAAGATTTTTTTGTAAAAATGTTTATTGATGTAATAATATATATTATTACTGCATAATTAAAGTATTGTTGCTTAACCTTTAATTTACAAAAAGTGATACATTCATAGATTATTGTGAATACTTATATATTACAATTTCATTTTTTAACCATCATTTTCATTAAAAATATAAAAATATTACTGCTTAACTCTTTCAATATAAAAATTGAAATAAGATTAACTACTAGTTATTAGAAAATAGAACATTAGAGACATGTTTTCTTGATATGTGGCTGCTTAGTTTAACAATATTAACAATTATATGTGATTGAAAGTGATTTATTATCTGATTAAAATCCGTAGATATTTTTTAAACCAAAAATTAAAAACAAAATAGTTCTTTCACAGTGATTGAACCATTGAACTTTAAAAATTGTTTCCAGAAACTTCAATCTCATTCTCATACCTTTACAGTGTTGAAGTTCATATTATCAATGAATTAGTTTTCATTTGATCAAATTAATATTTAGATTCAAATAATTTGTAAATACAAAATTGTCGACATTATAATAAATTTAATAAATATTAACATTACATTTTATTATAATGTAAATATGAATTCTTCTAACGATAACCAAACAATAAAAAAAATAAACTTTAATTAATAGATCTTATGTTCGAGTTTCCTTTTCACAATCATGATCCCAAAAAAGTTGAAAAAAAAAGACTTGTTTCATTGTTATGTATAGCACAAGGTAGCTGATTCCTACCAATGTACAAGCATTAAATGGTTGATAGCTCTCGACCACCGACTTTTCGTGTGTGACATGATGTTGGGATTTTGCGCTGAAGTGCACATCATCAATGGTTGGATTCGAATGCAACAGGTCGGTGCAGGATATTTTTGAGTATAGCCTCCTTCCCGTCACGATCACGATCACAATCGAGAAAGGCGAGTAAAAGGATTTATTTCCTTGTCATGTGTAACCCATGGGGGTTGATTCCTACCAGTGTATAACCATTAAAGAGCTGATCGGTCTCCACCACCGACTTTTCGTTTACGCCCAGGGATGTCTAACCTATAGGGGTTGATAGGATAGCATGTGGTGCAGGGACATGTCTATCGAGATTCAAATTTTTTTAAGAAAAGACGATCACAATTGAAATATGTCTTTGTAAACATTTTATTTGTATATGTTAGTGAAAAAATATAAATTTTATAAAAATATTTGTCAAAGAAATAATGTTTTGGAAAGATTTTAAAAATAAATATTACATTATTATTATTTAATATTTTGTACATAAAAAACAAAATAAAATTAATTGTCATAATTTTGAGTGAAGTACAATTGTTAATTTACACAATTTTATTTTTACATAGATATATAATTATAATATATAAAATAAGATAATAAGAATATAAATGAAATTGTTATAATATAATTATAATATTTTATATTTATATTATTATTAAATTATCATATACATATAATATAATATAATTATATTAATTAGAATATTAAATATTATATATAAAATTATATATTCAAAATTGTTTATAATTGAATTCACATGTAAATTTTTAATATAAGTTTAATGCAATAATCAATGTTAGATATAAATTAATAGTAATAAATAAAAAATTGAATAGTAAGATTTAGAGCTATAATATTTCCATAATTTATACATTTAATAATATAGAAATATGAAGATGATAATAATAAATCATATAAGGGATTTAATACATTTATGTAAAAAATTTAAATTATATTGATTTGAATAATATATAAAAATTATAAAGTGCAAAATTTAAAATATATTATTAATTTGTCATGATAAATTTCAAATTATGATTTAAAATATGTAGAATAAAAAATAAAAAATCTAAAACTATTCAATTAAAATATCATTGAGAAAAAAATTACCAGCTACATTTTAAACATATAAAATGAATATAATTAACTTTAAAATTAATACATCATTAAAAAATGAAATGAATATATACATTAAAAATGAAGACACTGGATTCATGCCATTGATAATGTCATTTGTCTCTTTATTATTATTCAAATGGTATTTATAATCATAACATAGTACGAAATTATTGTGGTGCCATAACATTAGTTGGATATGGAGAAAGGCTAGAAAGAAAACAATTTTGCAAGTAGACGCTTTGGTAACATTGTCTTCATTCGAATGCTCATATGTAAAGTTGACCTTATATGTTTATGATAATTTCAGTGTGAATGGAAAGCAGCTATGCAATTTTTTTAACATGATGTTATTTGTGAGTGCTCAATCTTTGCACTGAGCTGAAATTGGTTACATTAAGTGGTATGATATATAATTTTTATTGGTTTTCTTATTATAGGTGTCAGCTACCACCAATGATATAAAGTCATCTATGTTCATGGTTTGTGAGTATTTCTTCACTGCTTCCTCCAATTATAATATATAATTTTAAATATGGTTAAATGCATGATCTCAAGCCATTCATTGCATCTCGCGTTTCACTTAGCCACACATCACAATAAATACATTTTAAGCATTGTTTATAAGTATAATGAAATCTTTAAAGATATATTTAAATGGAAAGTCCTCTGCATAAATATCTTCTATTGTATTTTTTTTTGTTTCTGAAATTGTTTATCTCTTGTCTGTGGATTTTTTCACAATTGGTTGGGTTTGTTTAAGAAATTCGTCTTGTTATTGAGTAGACGTTTAATTTTTTCAGTGTTTACAGTGAATCTATTATAACATATTTTCCCTACAACAAGGCCTGATGCACTATTGAGTTTACCAAAATTTGATTTTCTTATTCAACATATTAGGATAGGGGATTCAAACCCGTGACAATAGACATTCTCTTTTTGTAATGTCGGGCCCTGCATTATAATTAAAAGTGGTTTCCTTTGTTTTGTTTTGTTTTTTTGGGTCAAAATACAAATGGATGTAGTGGACCCACGAGGATTAAGTAAATACTTATGTAAACTTTTTTAGGGATGCTTTTCTATTCCATTAATTTTATAGAGTATTTTGGTCTTATAGATATTGATAAGTTTTAATTATCTTTATCTCCTATGAACATTAGGTGTTGTAGTGGAAGATGATTAAGTGATTTTTTAAACATCATTGTTTAATAAATCTTTATTATGTAGAGAGGCTTCATAAGTTTTGGTTTATAAGCAACAAGAAGAAATAAACACTTCTTGAGGGATCCGTGCAATGTGTGCCATGCGATTTTATCTAAATAGCTAAATTATCCCTATTTACCCTTATTTTAAATAAAAATCTATACCCATTAGAGGTAAATATTCAACAAGGAGGGTGGTCTTGTTCACTAGCCTTAATATGGCATGTTCTTCTTCAACTTTCATCTCACTGGTGATTTCAATCTTTTTTTTGGTCCTCCTCCCCATCAACTATAATGGATGGGAGAGTGCACAGTTGAAGACACACACAATTCATAAATACTAAATATGAGATGGGTTGTGCCACACATGTTAACATATGCTTAGATTTTGTAAAGAATCCTGGTGTGATAGAAAAAAGTATTCATGTTTGTTGCTTCAACATTTTCTAGATAATACCTAATGTTACATGTCATTGTTTAAACCCCCATATTTTTTTTAAGAAACTAGGGAGTATATATAAATGCCCTAGACATTGTGGAAATTGAAGTGGATGTTAAACCAATCTTTGGTCAGAACTTCAAAATGAATATGCTACGTGTCATTGTTTAAACCTCCATATTTTTGTAAAGCAACTAGGGAGTATATACAGATGCCCTATACTAGGTGGAAATTGAATTGGATGTTAAACTAATCTTTGGTTAGTGATTCAAAATGAATACATCTCTGACATAATAATTACTCTTTTAGGATAAAAAATAGAAATTGATAGTGCATACTTGCTTTTTAATACTTCTAGGACCAAAAAATAAATGAAGAATGAAGATGTTCATAGGTCAATTGAGAATGGGATCGCATCAACTTCTATGTGAGATGGGTAGATGGAAGATCCCAAAATAAAAATGGGAAGAGAGAATATGTCTAATGTGTACATTAGGGATGGGTGAGATAGAATGATATTATCTCACGGAATGCTCCATCTATGATGATATCTGAACTAAATACTTGAACAACCTTCAGGGAATATCTATGTCTACTATATTTGAGTGTGAGAACATTGATAAAAATAAAGAATTTTTTATCAATAAATACAGTAAGAGAGTGAAGCTTCAAATTCAGAGAAGTGATAGGCTTAGGAACTAGAGTTATAAAAATTCAAAACCACTCTCATTTTCTGATGATTTTTTCACTCCTTTAAATAATAACTTTTAATTTGAGATCTCATTAATATTTTTTGATCTCATAAACATTATTAAAATATCCATCATCTATCTATCATATAAATCAATAATCGAATTAAGAAGTTGCATAGAGGATTCTATGAATGAAATATTTTAATAACGTGCAACATGTGGGACTACAAGTGATAAGAATTACGTTCATTTGTATAATATCATCATTTTCATCCTTTATTTCATGTTGAATTTCATTATTTATTTCAATAACCCACTTTGTATAAAAAATATTATATTGAAATTGACCCCAATTAGATTTTATTGTATCTCGTCAAGACTAATGTCTATCTCAATATCATGAAATGGCTTGTAAAATATTAATTTTGACCAAAAAAATCCACAAATTTCTGACTATCTTGTTCTAAAATGCTGCAAAACCTTGGCCACACCCTTACAACAACACATATTTTATTGGTTTCCACTTTTCTCCTCTAAGAATTTTAGGATTATACATCCAAGATCTTGTGGCCTTAATGAGTGGTACATATTACATTGAGCATGAATGATTTGCATATTAATATGTTTAGAGTAGAGCCAACTGAAGAAAGAAAATCTCTTCCAAGAGAAGATGAGTTGAAAATCGCAACTACTTTAGAAAAAGAATCAAATTGGGTAGATGTCAAATACAGTGTTCTATAAAATATGGGAAGATTTTTCCCAATACAAATTTAGTGTAAAATTCACATCTGATGGCCAATTTGTAATGCAACATGATCCAATAGAAACAGTAGGTAGGGGAAAACATAACTCTACTACAAGAAGGCAACTAAACTAGTGTAATTAATTTTTAACTAAGTTGTGAAAAAATATTGATGAACTTTATGTGGAATTGCTCAAATGAGAAGCTTTCTAGATCAAAATGTAGGAACACTAGTTAAAAAAAACTAGTTCCACTAGTCAATACTAGTGACAAGATTCAAGGTGAGATAAATGTAGCCAAAGCTAGCCTGGTTGAGTTAAATAAAGGTAAAGATAAATAAATATTAATGTTAGATGAAGCCACTGACATAGTAAAACATCTGGAAGAAGTCCTTTTAGAGAAAAAGATAGACATCTCTCTTGAGGCTACAAAGCTTGAAGAAATAAAATATCTGAACAAGCTAATTATGAAAAATACACAAGGCTATGATATGCTTAAAGTAATCCACATATGAATGGTGGACCTTTTAAGTGTTAATATGAGTACATATTTCAAAACTAGACATTAGCCTTGAACAAATAAAAAAATTTGTTACAAAAATAAATGATCAACAGAGCGTTAGAGTAGAGGGAACTGAAAAGAAAATTCAATAACTCGAAGAAAAGGTTAACACTTTGGTAGGATTATCGTCACTTATTTTGACTCAGGCACATGAATTGGAGGAAAACATGAAATGGTCTTATAAAATAAACTCTCTGAGTATGGTAAAAATAGGAGAAGGCACCCCTTCTAAGATCATCCCATTAAGACAACCTACTATAGAGTAAGTGTTTGATCATGTTAAACAAATCAGATAATTAAGATCCTTTATAAACATTTTGTCATTAACCATAAGTGATTTGCTGAAAAAAATTTATGATACCTACAAAAGGCTTGAAAGGTTTAATAAAAATACTAAAATTTTCAAAGAATTGGTTAAGCTGTCTAAAGATATAAACTAGCAAAAGAACATTGAAGAAAATTTCACTGCCACATGCCTATATTTCAATGAACTTAGTGAATTAGATTGGAACCATGATAATCTATAAGTCTTAGATCCCTTCGATGCTTTGCAGGATTGGATTGAGTCCCTGCTCACCAGCCCAACAAGTGTGCAAGAGGAAAAGGTTGTACTTACCAGTACACCTAGATGGTTGGAAGAAGTATATTCCTCTAACACTGAGTCATCCATCTTGTCTATAGTCACACCTAGGATTAGAACAACCTTTCCCCAAGAAAATTTTGGTAGTGTTGAAGCCCTTGATTAGGATATCTAATGAAATATAGAAAGACAACCAAATGATCTAATTTAGGCTCCTATACTTCCATATTTACTCACTATTGATGGTTGATGTGGAGTAGGTAATGATATAGAATATATAATCTAGAGTCTAACTGAAAGGCAACACAGATGGACAAAAACTCAACAGCTTCTATTTGAGAAGACTAAGAAAGAAGGCATGGACCTTATAATTACTAACCTAGATGGTAGCATAAAAGGATGGTGGTTAAACTTATAGAAGATCAAAGGGTTGTGGTAGGATCCACTGTAGCTAACTTTGCTGAAGTAGTTATTCGTAAGTATGTTGGAAGCATGGTAAATATTGATGCTATTGAATACAATAAATTATTTAGGATGAAGCTTTATAACATGAAATACTAGGACAAATTCAAGTATGATTTTGCTCTTTTGGAAAGAAAAATAAAACAGAGCTAAAAGACTAAAACTAAACACATGTTTATTAATGGACTTCCTAGCAAAATTTTAGATGGAGTATTGGCCTACATAGAAACTAAAAAGGAAGTCACGACTGGAGAAACAACCACATTTGAAAAAATTATCGTAGGTTAAATTATCTAGTCTATAGAAGATTATATTTACAATCAATGTAAGGATAAAGCTATGGCAAAATTGGTTAAAAAAATAAAAACCATTGATAATAGTATCTACCAAAATAGTGGATATAGTGCACCTTGTTATTATGGTTCTGATAATTCTCATTGTAAATGCCATAAAGAAAAGAGTAGATCCTAAAATAAAATTGGAGACAAGCCCAAGTATAAGAGGAGGTTATCTAAAAGAAAAACTTATGTTAAGCTAAAAATAACCATCTCAAGAAAATAACCTATAAAATGTTATATCTATGGTCAGGAAGATCATATAGCTCATAAGTGCCCAAATAAGAAAAGGTATCCTAAAAAGATGAAAAAGATTAGAGTTATACTTCTTAATGAATAAATGTAAGTTATTTCTTAATTCAAATTAGATGCTGATATCTATTCAATACCCACTATAAATGATATTTCTTCTAGTGAAAATGAAAATCAAGTAAATTAATTTGAAGAACTATCTTCTTTTAATAACTCTGAGACTGAACTCTACTATTGTAATATGATGTCTGGATTTGATCTTGAATCCTGAATGCAACATCTAGAATATCTATTCCAAAACTGTAAGCTCCCTCTTCATCGCATCCCTATCTATCAAGATGAGCTTACCCACTTACGTAGCACAGATGGTGACCCTAAGGGCAAAACATTGCAATAGGTTGACTTTCATGACACCCCAATGTTATATGCACAAAGAGCCTGATAAATAACAAAATACTCATGTTGAAATCCTTAGAGCTATAAAATCAAAAATATAATATACTTATTAACATATTAAAGAATTAATAAAATGCTTAGAAGATTTTATAGAAGAAAATAGTCTTAAATAAGTTCCTCCTAAACAAGGATGTTTCTATGCTAGAGAGAAAAAAATCATTATCTCAGTAAACATCATTGATTCAAACAATGGATTATTGACCCAAGATTGTTTAATCGATATTGGATCAAATATGAGTATTGCAAAGCATGGAGCTATCCTAGAGTACCTATGGCAAGATGCTTCATTAGATTTTCTTGTTGACAATGGGTCAAAGACTACTATAAACAAGGTTTCTCCTAGGGTACTAATTGACGCAAATGACATTAAGGCATATGTAAAATTATGGATGTTTGATAAGATGTCAACAAATATTATTTTAGGAATGAACTTCTTGAATCAATTTATGCCTTATATTGTTCACAACAAATACTTGTCCTTAAGCTTCTTTGGTAATGAACACCAAATTCTTAGAAAGACTCATGCAACTGTAAGAAATGCCACAAGACCCCATGAAGAAGAAGACATAAAACTGTAGATGAATATTTATAGGCCATCACAAATTTTTGAAAAGATAAAAGCTATCCTGAATACAATCATAACAAAGATCAAGATATTTTAAGATAATGATCCCAAAAGGTTTTGGGATAAGTGTAAATATAATGTTTCTCTTTTTATAAACCTAGCATTAATCATACCTGACATATCAAATCTAACACTATCCATTTCTCCCCTTCTCAAGTTAAAATGGTAGAAGAAGATATCAAAGAATTATTACAGAAGGATTTGATATAGAAAAGCCATAGTGAATGGGCTTCTCCTACATTCTATGTGAATAAACACTTGAAACAAAAAAGAGATAAAATGAGACTGGTAATAAATTATAATAAGCTCAATGATTGGCTTATACTTGTCAGACATCCAATTACTAACAAGACTATTCTTATCAACAGGCTGAAGGAATGTTGTGTTTTTTCTAAGTTTGATTTGAAAAGTGGATTTTGGTAAATTGTAGTAGAACGTAAAGATACTTATAAAATTATATTTATCTTACAATCTTAGATAGGCATTATGAGTGGAAGGTTATGTCTTTCGGCCTGAAAAATGCTTGCTCTAAATTTCCAAAAAGGATGGATGGAGTCTTTGGCCATGCTAAGCATTTTTCTATCTATATTGATGATATATTACTTCTTTGAAAATATTTAAATAATCATCTTATACATTTGAAAGAATTTATTGATCTTTGTAACTAAAATGGGTTGGTTTTAAGTGATATGAAAATGGAGATAGGTAAAATAGACATTGAATTTATTGAGTTAAATATATGTCAAAATAAGATTGCATTACAACCCCATATTTGTAGTCTTTAGAAAGATTCCTAGATGAAATAAAAAACAAAACCCAATTACAAAGATTCTTTAGATCTCTGAATTACTGCTCTCCATTCTATAACGATTAGGGCAAAGATAGGAAAATACTACAGAAAAGGTTAAGAAAAAACTCATGCCCATGGACAATTGAAATGACACAAGCAATAAAAAGAATCAAGGAAAAAGTTAAAGGAGTACCAAATCTCAAACTACCAAAAGAAGGTTTAATGATTTTGGAAATAAATGCTTCAGATGAAGCATATGGTAGAATACTTCTAGAGAAAACTAAAGATGATAGAGAAGAAGTTTTCTATTACTATAGTGGAACATGGAACCTAACTCAAAAAAATTACCATTCCACTAAAAATGAACTATTAGCATCCAAACTATGCATATTCAAACTAAGGATCCTTTTGCTCCCAAATAAATTGCTCTTAAGGATAGATCTATTACAATTTGAATATATCATTAGAAAACCCCACACCCAACAAGTTGGAAACCAAATAATGACTAGATGGGCAATATGGTTTCCTAACTTTGAGTTTGATGTTCAATACAAGAAAGGAACTGCTAATTATTTAACTGATTTGATGTCTAGAGAGGGATCAAAATAGTATTCTCTTAAGTTTTTTACTAATCATGTTTTGATGTTTTAGGGTGATGAAGGATCTAATAATTTTTATTATGATACTATTCCAAATAATCTTACTCAGCAAGAAAAAAAGAATGGCTTCTTATCCCTATAGAGACCCAGATCAACTAACTACCTGGGCTTGCTATTGACAATATTTTGTCAAAATATTTCTTAGTTAATGCCTACAGGAACTTTCCTAATGCTGACAGAAAAAGTTGGACTAGATTCTAGAACATGGATCATAGAAATATCAGGATACTTGGAGGACAATTATCACTTGCAGAGTTCTGACTGATCAAATCAAAGACAATTTTCTATGGAGAAGTCTATATTTGTATGAGTACCAATTTGCTTACAAGGATTTTTCATGACAGACTAGTTGCTATACCATATGACCAATGAGAAAAGTTAACATGGGATCAATGGCTTGAAGAATATGCACCAACCACTTTAAGCCCCTGATTCAAGATTCTTGTCATTTATGAAGAATTAGGTATTTATGATACTAATACATTGTTCAAATTTATCAAAGATCACCTGTATAATGAAATAGAATTTAAGTTATGTTTCAAAGATTGTATATATAACCATAAGAATAAGAAAATCAAGTATATATTTCAAATAAAGTTTTGTGAACTTCCAAAAGATGCTGATACCATATTAAGCAATGAATTTCTTGTAGAAAATCCTAGACACCCTGATAAAATTGAAATATTAGTCCCTGATCTTCATGAAACACATACATACTTGTGGGATGACTATGCACATGACACCTATCATATGTATGAACACTCAGATGACATAAGCATTTTCATTTCTGTTGAAATCCTTTATGGGAATTCCTAACAGGAAGCATGGATGGGCCCTTTCAAGGTTTGTTCACTATCCATTTAATATGGTGACACAGATGATTTAACTGTGAAAGTAAATCTTAGAGTGTGATCCAACTATATCACACCATGTGACCCATGGTAAGGTCTTGTCTTGGCTAATAGAGTGGACATGTCCTCTACCATTTACAACTGTGTCATATTGTTTGATTTTTATAAATGTTTTGATTCGACAGGAGCATGTGCTCGTATTAATCCATGATTCGAATAGGGAATCCCAAAAAGGTGAGAAGTAGTACATGTGGTGGAGATGGCCTATCAACTTCTTATCTTTTATTAGATGCTCCTTGGACAGTATGCCTTTTAGCATGACATGACCAAAGCATCTTTGGTTTTGTCACTTTGCCTAGTTTGAAGGTGTTGTCATCCAACAAACTTAGGTTTTCAGTTGTTTGTAACTGGTTACTCCTTGAATCGATGGAAAAGATCTCCCAATTGTTTATTTAAGAAAATTTTGGGGTTCATTCAATACCATCGAATGTTCGAAGTAGAAAGGAGAGAGCTCTAAAAGTTTTTAAGCTCTGCAAGTTTTAGGATATGTCTGTTAAGTATTGGTTCAGACAGCTACCTAGCTTAGGGTCGAATAGTTTTCAAAAGTATTTGGCCTTCTGTGATGTGCATGGCCTATGAAACCAATGTATGCTAGTATATAAATTTATATAAATGATATTGAGGAATGCCATTCTTCAGGTATCTATTCAATTTATGTCAAAAAATTAATAGATGTACTTTTTTTTAAAAACTAAAACGGGGGTAAAAATTTATTAAGAATAAAGATAAGACAAGAGTTACAAATCGTTCTCCTGGTTCACCATATGAACCAATTCCTGATACATACTAACAGGGAGCATTCCCAGATCAGTAATACTCCAAGTAGATCCATTCTCCGAAGCCCATTTGGCAAGGCAGTTAACAACACCATTCCATTCTCAGGGAATGTGTTTGAATGAGACAAAATTCAAAGAAGTACTTAAATGTCTAATCTGATGAACAATAACATTTAGATGTCAATCCATTTTACCTGTAGTACCATTATTCAACAAGTTAATCACCACTTGCGAATTTGATTCACAGATAATATTATAGCATCCACGTTGACAGCAGAATTTCATTG
Organism: Torreya grandis; assembly: GCA_037957365.1. Lineage (NCBI taxonomy): Eukaryota > Viridiplantae > Streptophyta > Pinopsida > Cupressales > Taxaceae > Torreya > Torreya grandis. The sequence goes on from JARHVA010000618.1 coordinate 4,847,544, forward strand.
CCTCCAGAATCGCCATGGCTTCCATAAGATTATTTGTATGAAAACCTTTGTAGATCAAAAAAAGAAACTGGATGCTCCCGGAGCTATCCCGTCCAATACCACCTATTCCATCCTCGCCTGGGTTCCCCCGTGAGGAGCCATCTGTATTTATTTTGACTACCCCATCCTCAGGGGGAGTCCAACGGCCTGTTCTGTTGACTGGTCGCACTTTTTTGTTTTTCCCATTCGCCACTCCTCTGCCCATCCCAAATTCACAATTGGTGCTTAGAGCCATTCCCAGGCTCTTGCATAGCCCAACCGTCTCTACGTCCAAGTCTGCACCACTCATACATTTGACTTGCAATGTTTCTTGTAGCGAATTAAGGATTTTTGTCCATAACAGTCTCAACTCAATCTGCACTCCCCTGAAGATTCTCCTATTTCTTTCCAGCCACAAATTCCATAAAATGAATGATGGGCCGACTGTCCAAGCATTTTGTAATAGGGAACTCCTTGCTGGAGCATGACCGAGTTTATTCCAAAATTCAATCAGCGAATGGGCATGTCGACAAGGGACGCCCCAGGCATTCCACCACAGGTGCCAGACTTGTTTAGCAAAGGGGCATTGAAAGAATAAATGCGACCCTGTCTCCTCACTACTGTGGCAGAAAACACAGATAGATGGCCCTGAAAGCCACGCTTGCACAAATTATCCCAGGTGAGGCATTTGTTGTGTGTAAGCAGCCACAGAAAAAAGTTACATTTGGACCAAGAAATATGGCTCCAGACTTTTTTCCCCCATAAGAACTGATCTCCATTGAAGATTTGCTTAGTCAATGTTATATACCCTGAAGACACAGAATATTGTCCTATAGCATCTCCACCCCAGGCAAGAACATCACATCCTTGCAAAGAATTACATCCTCTGGACTCAAGGATTTGGATTAACTCTCTTCTATCCTCTGCCGATCCTCCCGGTGGCCAATCAGAGGAATTTTTCCACCTGTATCCAATAACCATGCCCATGCTAACAGCTTCTTTATAATGCATCACAGTGTTCCAGCCAGCAGAATGAAAGGATTCAGCTAAAGGCTGTAAATGTGGATGTGAGACTAATAGGGGTGGCGCACCATCCCAAGAGTCTTCCCAAAATAAAGCCTCAGTCCCACTATTGCACACCCAGAAGAGGCTCTGCTTCACTAACTGAGCTCCAACCTTAAGGGTACTCCACACCATCGATCCTCTTCCTTCAAGAGGGAATCTGGATATATCATGGGGTGCAGTGCCCGAAAAGTACTTAGCTATCAAAATTCTAGCCCATAGGGAAGATTGATTAGAGCACCACCTCCAATATAGCTTGGGAGCCAAAGCTTGGTTGGCCAAAATAGTCGAGCGCAATCCAAGGCCCCCTCCCTGCTTTGGTCTACACACAGTATCCCAATTAATTAGACCCCATTTAGTATTTTGGAGATTCTCGCTCCAAAGAAACTTCCTAGAAAGGGCATCATATTCCTTTAGGAAATACACTGGAGCTGTTTGAACCATGCAACGGTAAACGGGCAAAGCCTGAATGACTGATTGTAGAAGAATCACTCTTCCAGCAGTAGATAGCCATTTATGAGTCCAATGGCTAATTTTCTACCTTAGCTTGTCCAAAACTCTGCCAAAATAGCCTAGGCTGCCATCCCACCGCCATCCCACCACTATGGGAATGCCTAAATAAGTCACTGGAAGTGTTTGAATTTGAAACCTCAGAATGGCTGCTATCCTTCTCTGAATAGACTCTGGCGTGTTGAAGAAGAAAATGGAGGACTTATGATCATTAATCTTTTGTCTCGAAGCCTCCAAATAATTGTCTAGGGTGAGATGAAAAGCTTCCACTTCTCGGATCCGAGCTTTACTTGCTAAAATAGTATCATCAACAAATTGGAGATGAGTCAGGGTAGTGATCCCATTCCCCCATTTCTAGCCCTGTAAAGTATTCTGAGAGACCCGAGATTTGAAAAGTCGCCCAATCCCCTCGGCCATAATGATGAACAAGTAAGGTGAAAGCGGATCCACTTGACGAAGGCCTCTCAAAGCACCAAAAAGCTCCGAAGGTGCTCCATTTATAAGGACTGAAAAGGAAGGCATAGTAATACAGCTGAACACCCAACTAATCCAATCCTGGTTGAAGCCAAATGCTAAAAGGATTTTGCTCAGAAATCTCCAGCTAACTCTGTCATAGGCTTTGGCTAAGTCTAGCTTAATAAACATAGCCTTCTCCTGTGAAGTATTCATAGAGTGAATTGCTTCTGAAGCAATCACCACTCCATCCAAGATCTGATTCCCTGCCACAAAGCCTCCTTGTTCCTTCGATATAAGGCAAGGGAGGAGCCCTTTCAGCCTCTGTGCAATAATTTTAGAAATGATTTTGTAGATAACATTGCAAAGCGCAATGGGCCTATACATCTCCAACTTATCTACCTGTTCCTTCTTTGGAATAAGAGTCAGGAACGTAGCATTCAATGCTCTAAGCATTTCTTTGCTGGAGTAAGATTTATGTATCACATCCATTAAATCATGTTTTATGATATCCCAAAAGTCTTGGAAGAATTCAGCCGGGAATCCGTCAGGCCCAGGGGCTTTACCTCTCTTCATGCTGAAAACTGCCTCTTCCACTTCTGTCAAAACAACTGGCTGCATAAGGCATTCATTCATTCCCTCATTCACCAATGAAGGAATGCATGATAAAATAGTATTTTTTGCACCTTCATCTGGCGTAGGGTCGCTGGTAAAGAGCACAGAAAAGTACCGTACAGCTTCTCTGCTAATAGCTTGGGAGGAGGTTAAGCAAGTTCCATCCTGAGTGGCAAGAGAAGTAATAAAATTCCCATTACGACGCCCCTGCACTGAATTATGGAAAAAGGCCATGTTCTTGTCTCCCTCCTGGAGCCAGTCATTGCGAGCCTTCTGTTTCCAATAGATTTATTCTCGAAGTTCCCATTCCGCTAAGGCGTTGACAGCTCTAGCTTCCTCCAAACGAAGGTCCTTCGAGGATCCAAAATCTCTTATCTGCCTGGTTATTTCATCTAACTGATCTTGAGCCTTCTTCTTCCTACAATATAAATTTCCAAAACAACTTCTATTCCAGCTCTGCAACTTTCTTTGAACATACTGAAGCTTTTTAAGAAAGGAATACATAGGTGTGCCATATGCAGGGCCTCCCTGCCTCAACCACTGAGCAATGAAATCATGGAGAGATGGGTCTCTAAGCCACATTAGCTGAAACTTAAATGGAGACTTTTTGGGCCCATCAATGTAGCCAATGGACAACTTGATAGGCCAGTGATCAGAACCTCTCCAATCCAAGATTTCAGAATTGATAGAAATAGCACTAGATTGCCAAAAACAAGAAACTAGAAACCGATCAAGGCGTTCGGAAATGGCAGCATTACTTGTTCTTCTGTTGCTCCATGTGAATAGCCCATTTGAAGGTCTAACATCAGATAGGCGCAACACTTCAACATTATGGTGAAGACATTCAGCAGAGGGACCTAGCCGATTCAGTCCTCCTCTTTTCTCCTCTAAACTTAGCACCGCATTAAAGTCACCAGCAACTATCCATGGTAGGAATGGATGACACTTTCAGATATAGCGAATGCGCTCCCAAAGCTGCAGTTGTCCAGCAATATCAACAGGTGCATATACAGTGGTGAACAGGCACCATTCACCAGTTTCAAGAGAAGAAGCCACCACTGATAAAGTTGATATGCTTGAAATCCAATGAATTGGCAAAATTTTCCTTGGATCCCATCCCATAGCTAAGCCTCCCGCACTGCCACAAGCACCAATACATTGCTACTGTCCTCTAGGCCAGATATTTAGCATACAAGCATAAAATGATTCAACTGACAATTTAGTCTCCTGAATACAAAAAATATCCAGAGAATTATCCCACACCAATCTACGCATAGCTTTTTGTCTAGGGGAGCTATCCAAACCCCTTACATTCCATGATAAGACTATCATTGGGTGGGTTGGGGAAAATGTTCATCCAGGGTTTTAACAACCCCGGCTTCCACCAATAAATCACCAGTAATTTTCAGTCTATCTTGGTCCTTTCTTTGCCCAGCTTTGGAAGGGGCAGCCGAGGTGACCTTCTTGAATTGTTTCTGCATAATCCCAAGTGCACTGGTAGGTCCTCTTTCTTTTTTTCCAGCCTCCCCTTCCTTGGCCAAATCTACCCATCTAACTTCCTTCTCTTTCAACTCGCACGCGGCCTCAAGCATTCCTCCCTCCTGTCGCAGAGAACTTTCGAAAGGCGCTTGAACCTGCATATTTTGTACTTCATTAAATTCTAAAATTTGAATAGGTTGCTCCACTTCTTCCCCCTGATCTTCCATCGAAATGCCATCTTCTATGGTCATACAATCGAGGGCCTCAAACCTATTAAACCCCAAGTCAACCTGTCTATCAACATTTCCATGCCTCTGTCCACGGCCTCTTGCTCTCTTTTTAACTGGTATGAAACCATCCATCCTAGCCTAAATTTGGTATCCTGACCCTTGCGCCAAACTTGCATTAATTGCATTTTTCCCTTTGCCTATTCTATCAGGTTGAGTTTTGGTATTTTCAGTCAGAGCCATACGCCCATTCTCCTTTCCAGCATACGCTGTATTTGGCACTAAGGAATTAGATCCAGTTTCTTTAACTTTGGCCACCAGAGGGCATTGACGATGCAGGTGCCCATATACATGGCAAATTCTGCACCTGAAGGGAATGGATTCATAGTCAAGCTATTGTATCCATGACAAAGAGCCCATACAGATTTCTAGAGTCTGGCAGAGGGTTATTTAGTTCCATGTCCACACAAATGTGTGCATACGAGATGATCTTCTTGTCCAGTGACTGGTGAGCAATAGCCGTTGGCGTTCCCAGCATAGCCGCTATTTGCCTGAGAATATCCTCCCGCCAAAATTCCAACGGAAGCCGCGGAAGACGAACCCAGACTGGAACACAGGCTGGAAGTTCATCAGCTGAATTAAATCCCACATGCCAAGGTTTAAGAAACAGACCCACACGCTCGTAGAAGTAGGGGCCTCCTTCAAAAATATGATTTCTATCAGATACAGAAGAAAAACTTACCAGAAAATAGCTATTTCCTGCCAACATGATGTCAAAATCTCCTTCAATGGCCCAGGAGCGACGAATCCAGGATTCTAGAGCCGCCAGAGGGATCCTAATACCCAAAAATTTGCAAATCAGGGTATGTGAAGACAGGTATTCAACATCTTCTTGAACTGCCTCCTGTGGAATGACCAAAATGGGTCGATCCTGGCTCCTCAATAAATAGCCATTCACTTTGCTGAGTCTTGTACGCTCGCTGGTGTAGAATTTGTCCTGGCCAAAAGAATTCACCCTAGGTGTCGCTGCCTCCTTCCTGGGGCCTGTCGACGGGCCGCCACTTCCTCCTCCGCTCACAGCGATTTTTCCAATCAAAAAAATTAATAGATGTACTTCAATAATGATATTTTTTAATATTTTTTAGATATATTTATTTATGATATGTATGCTAGTTATTTTTATATATAAAGAACGATTTATAATGTTGATCTTTGTAAATTTTAAATTTCTTTGTAACAAAGGGTTGTAATCCAATTGGTGAGGATGATAGTTGCTTATACTCATCCATCAAGGTACAAATCTCTTTAGATCTATGATGTAGAGAGTCAAACAATTAAAACCAAGAGTGTGGATGCCCCTTACTCGTGACTGCTTAACCAAAAGAACCCATTAATCCCTCATAATTATATATAAAAATTTGTCCATCTATTTTAAAGTAGGAAACAAAACACAAAAAAATTAATCTAAACAAATTACGTAAACACCAAAAATAATGAAATTCTAAACTAATAACTATTTTATACCAAAATTAGGTTGGAAGTTTTGCCACCAATCCCACCTTGTAAAAGTTGCACAGCTAAAAACTTAAGACAATTTACATGAAAATTAGATGTTGCAACTAAATTATCAGTGGAGCCTTGATCCATGTAAAATTCGACAAAAGCTGAAAAACAAAAAAAAACCAGAATATCATTTATCATCATGATTTTAATGGTTTGAAATGTCTCGTTCTTTGCATCTCGCCACACACGTAGTTATCAGGGCGCTCAGATGGGGTCAAATTATTTCAATGCCCCTTCCACCCACTTGGCCTTCTTGTCTATCCGTGTGAAGTGGCAAGTTTCAGATATAGAAACATTGGTCACTAAAAGGTGAAATTTTTAACATCAACAAAGTTTACAAAAAATCAAAGTTTTCATTTGAGTAAATGAGTGTTGGTTTAATTAATGAAGATATTTAGTTCATAAAGAATATATCTGATATTAATTATTGTTTTTAGTAAAATTTATTACAATTTAAAGAATAAGATCAAGATCATATCAATGACGAATTTGATAGAATGAATACTTTTCAAACATTAATTCTTAATCTAAAATTATTCAGTAAAATAATAATCAACAACAATTTTTTTGTTTTTTTAAACCAAACAACGAATTTGATATATTGATGACATCTAATTTTTTAAAAATGTATATTATCATTCTTCTTCTTTTTGAAAACGTAATCATTCTTTTAATCTTCTTTGTTCATAATATTTCTACACCCTAAATAACTGTTTTTTAATAATTTATAAGAATGAAATCCATTACAAATATTCTTCTATAAACAATAAGAAAAATAAAAAAATAAAAATTTAATCAAATCTAAAGAACTAAATAAATTGTCACGTTGGCCTTTTCGTGATAAACAATATGTACAAGTAAGAACCATTCAAATTATGCACAACTTACAACATTAATAAATAAACAAGCATATTCAAATTACCTACTACAATTTTCATAATATATTTCTTTCCTAATATATTTATATTGTATCAATGTTTATGTTCCTGCCAACAATTTAGAAATTTCAAAAACACCCAAAGATTTCAAACTTAATTCATATTTGTTCACAATATTTGTAATATGAATATATTATATGAATACAATGTTTATGTTTCTGCCAACAATTTAGAAATTTCAAAAACACCCAAAGATTTCAAACCTCATTCATATTTGTTCACAATATTTTTAATATGAATACATTATATGTAACGTGTGTAAAATTCAAAATAAGCTATGTCGGCTTTAAGAGCCCTGCTTATACATTTCAATTCTTTTTTGTCATTTCCTATCCTGCTTTTGCATCTTTTTAATTCGTTTCCTTTTTTTTAAATAAATTTGTTATTTTTATTTATATGTTGTATTTTTTTTAGTTGTATTTTTTGTTTAATTTTTTGTAATTATATTGGTTATTAAAAGTGAACATATTTATTTTATTATAATTTTTTACAAATTTAATATTTTTTTCTAAGAATGTTTATTAACATAATAATATATATGATTATTGCATAATCAGAGTATTATTGCTTAATCTTTCATTTACAAAAAGTGATATAAGGTAATCAACTATGAATTCATAGATTATTGTGAATACTTATATATTACAATCTCATTTTTTTACCATCATCTTCATTAAAAATATAAAAATATTGTTGCTTAACTCTTCCAATATAAAAATTGAAATAGGATTAACTGCTAGTTATTAGAAAATAGAACATTAGAGACATGTTTTCTTGATATGTGGTTGCTTAGTTCAACAATATTAACAACTATATGTGATCGAAAATGATTTATTATCTGATTAAAATCAATAAATATTTCTTAAACCTAAAATTAAAAACAAAATAATTTCTTTCACAGTGATTGAACCATTGAACTTTAAAAATTGTTTCCAGAAACTTCAATCTCATTGTCATGCCTTTACAGTGTTGAAGTTCACATTATCTATGAACTAATTCTCATTTGATCAAATTGAAATTTAAATCCAGATAGTTTGTAAATGAAAAATTGTCAACATTATAATAAATTTAATAAATATTAACATCACATTTTATTATAATGTGAATACGAATCCTTCTAACAGTGACCAAACAAGAAAAAAGTAGGCTTTACTTAATAGATCTTAGTCTCCTTATCACAATCATGATCCCAAAAGAGTCGAAAAAAAAGATTTATTTCATTACCGCGTATAGCACAAGGTAGCTGATTCCGACCAATGTACAACCATTAAATGGTTGATAGCTCTGGACCACCTACTTTTCGTGGCTCACATTTTACCGTACTATGACCAGATATTTTCGAATATAGCCTCCTTCCCGTCACGATCGAGAAAGGCCAGATATTTTCGAGTAAACGGATTTATTTCCTTCTCATGTGTAACCCATCGGGGTTGATTCCTACCAGTCTACAACCGTTAAAAGAGCCGATCGGTTTCCATCTCCTACTTTTCGTTTATCGAGTATCAAATTTTTAAAATACGATAGGATAGCATGCGGTCCAGGACACGTTTATCGAGAATCAAATTTTTGAAAGAAAAGACGATCATTAAAAAAATATATAAATTTTATAGGAGTAATTGTCAAAGAAGTAATGTTTTGGAAAGATTTTTAAAATAAATATTACATTATTATTGTTTAATATTTTGTACATAAAAAATGAGACAGAATCAATTGTCATAAATTTTGAGTGAGATATAACTTTGAATTTACACATTTTTATTTTTAAATAGATATATAATTATAATATATATAATAAAATAATAAGAATATAAATAAAATATGTTATAATATAACTATAATATTTTATATTTATATTATTATTAAATTATCATACACATTTAATATAATATTATTATATTAATTAGAATATTAAATATTATATATAAAAATCTATATTGAAAATTGTTTATAATTAAATTCGTATATAAATTTAATGTAATAATGAATGTTAGATATAAATTAATAGTCGTAAATAAAAAAATTAATAGTAAGATTAGAGATATAATAGTTTCATAATTTAAATCATAAATGTACAAATAATATAGAGATATGAAGATGATAATAATAAATCATATAAGGAATTTAATATTTTTATGTAAAAATTTGAAATCATATTGATTTGAATTATATATAAAAATTGTAAAGTGCAAAAATTAAAATATATTCTATATTAATTTGTGATGATGAATTATGAATTGGGATTTGAAATATATTGAATAAAAAATTTAAAATTTAAAACTATTCAATTAAAATATCATTGAGAAAAAAAAATCACCAACTACATTTTAAAATGAATATAATTAACTTTAAAATGAATAGATCATTAAAAAAAAAATGAAATAAATATATACATTGAAAATGAAGACAGTGGACTCATGCCACTCATAATGTCATTTGTCTCTTTATTATCATTCAAATGGTATTTATAATCATAGCATGGTACGAAATTGTGACCATGCTTAGAATCATATGTATTTGCCTATTTCAAGGATAATAGAAAGAAAACAATTTTGCAAGTAGACGCTTTGGTAATATTTTCTTCATTCGAATGCTCATATGTAAAGTTGACCTTATATGTTTATTATAATTTCAGTGTGAATGAAAAGCAGATATACAATTTTTTTTTTAACATATGTTATTTGTGAGTGCTCAATCTTTGCACTGAGCTGAAACTGGTTACATTATGTAGTATGATATATAATTTTTATTAGTTTTCTTATTACAGGTGTCAGCGACCACCAATGATATAAAGTCATCTATGTTCATGGTTTGTGAGTATTTCTTCACAAACCACATAGAATGATGGGTCGATGATAGAAGGTATCTTATAGTTAATGAGATTATATGCATAGAAAATGACAAGCTACCCTTGTGTACTTGATTTCTAAGGGTTGTGCTAAGATAATAGATAGAATGATGGGTTGATATAAACTAGTGATTTAATTGGTTGTGTTGGTGGGGTTGAGTTTGTTGAATGGGATGAACTTGCTGATTTTGTTGATTGTTTTGAGTTTGTTGGGCAATATGTGTTGGTTGATTTGGTTGAGCTCCTCTCACTGGATTATTAATTATTCATCTCAAATGGTGAATTTTTTTGTACAAATATTGTTTGGTGGTTTCAAAATATTTGTTGAAGACAGCAAATTCTCTAAAAATGAGGTCTTCAGAATACTTAGCTTATAAAGGAATAAAATAATGCAATCTTTGATCTATGTTACTCTCTTTAAATGGATAGAAATTGAGTTTAACTCTTGAGTTTTGATCAATCCAATCAGGTTGTTTTCATCTTGGTGATATTATCTGCAAAGTAAATGAAATTGGATGAGGTTAGACTCAAAGAAAAATGATCAAATCAAATTCAGAGTTTCTTGTGTGGTGGGTTAGTGACTTGGTTAGTTTAATTTTGGATAATTTTGTTTGATCGTGTAGGGCCTCTAGTTGACTAATAATCAATTTTGATCATGGTGTCCAGCAACAAACTTTTAGTGGGAGCTCAAACTCTGTCACTATGAATGTTATTCATTGAAATGGGAGGGACAATACATGGGTATGTTTCTACCTCATGTGGATATGTTTGTTTTGAGAGCATCATCCAAGAGTATCAGAGTGATTGACAAAGTTTAATATTAATTCCACTCGTTGGTTTTGGTTTTTTAAATGTTTGGTGTGAGTAATTTTTGTTAACTAATGTTTTTTAATGATTGATATTTTTTGAAACAAAAAGATGTTTCTCCTACAAATGAAAATGACTAAGTTAATCTTTTTGTCTTTTTAATATCTATATATATAAATGATGAATTGACTTAAAAAATAATGATGGTTATAAAAACTAAACTAATCATTTTTTTTTGTCTTTTCCAAATAAGATGCAAAACTAAAAATGGAATTGAACAAAGTGTTTTTTTTTTTTTTTAATAATAAATTTCGAAGTTGCAATACCAAAAAATAAAATGAAACAATCTAAAAACCCTTTTTGAGTATTGATTTTTTGGATTTCAAATGAAAAAAATGTTTCTCATATGAAAGTAAATAACTATTTATGTTAGGAGTAAAACTTAAAATAATCCCCCCTTTTTTTTGTCTTTTTTGAATTAGATGTGAAATTAAAAATGAAATTTGATCAAATAATCTCATTTTTTTTTTTCCAATTTCATATTTTTAATGTAAAGTATTATTTAAATGCTTTATCTCTTTTGAATTTTTGGATTTCAAATGTACGTAAGATTGAGAATGAAACTAAATGAATGCTTTGTTATTTTTTGTTTTTCAAATCTACATATGTATGTTGAAAATGAAGCTCCATAATTGAACAACTTAGTTATTTTTTTCTAGTTTTTGAATAAAGAATGTGATGCTAAATAAAATTGATCATAAAGGAGATTTTTAATTAATTAATTAATTTATTTGTTTCTTCAAATTAATATTGCAGAGAAAAAAAAAGTAAATTTTTATGTCAATAGCTAGAAAAAGAATAACACATTAATCAAGAATGACTATTTCTTCTAAAAGAATCATAATTAAAATAAGAAAGAAAAAACTATACAATAAATTTATTTTACACAAGAAGCATGTAATTGACTATCTCAAATAAAAAATTATGGATACATATAAATTATAAAAAATGAAAGGATTGTAAATATGTAATGAACATAAGAGATATATTGATTATAAAAAATCTTTGATTTACTAACAAACTTTTGATAAACATAAATATAATCTAAGAAAATTGTAAAAAAACAATAAAATAAATAAAAATTTCTCAATCTATCATTGTAAATATGTAATGAATATTACTAATAAACATAGATCTAATTTAATAAAATTGTAAGAAAGCAATAAAACAAATAATTTTTTTCAATCTATTATTGTAAATATGCAATGAACATAAAAGATGAATTGACCATTAAAAAACTTTTAATAAACATAGATTTAATCTAAAAAAAATTGTAAGAAAATAATAAAACAAACAAGTTTTTCTCAATTTTTCAAACGCAAATGGTAGATTGAGTGTGTGTTGACATTGTAAGTCTCCAAATTCTCATGTTGTTATCCCCTTAAATTTTTATTCAATGTCAACCCAAGGTATCTCTTTAGTAGGGGGCATGTGGGAGGATGAAACCAAAAGTAATGAATGAGGAAAAGTGTGACAATGTTGTTGATTTCAAGAAAATGACAAAAGGTGGATTGCATTTTTTCTATCTCTAAAAAAATCTATTTCTCTAATGCAAGTTCTTCAATGTGACAATATTCCAATATAATAATAAAATACAACATTCTATCATAGTTTTAAATAATGATAATGTTGGGTGCTAATTCTTGTTCCAATTTAAATTTTATCGTACACAAGTTATCTTCAAAAATAGGACAATTAGAATAATTATTAGTTTACTAAAAACTAGTTGGGAGTTCACTAAGAATGACTTGGAGTTATTTAAGATTGATTTGGAGGCTAACTAAATCAATATAAAGTTAACTGGGTGAAGCATAATAAAAAATGCAAAATGTTTCAAAGCATGCGATCCAGAAGTTAAATAGATAGTCTCAAAAGCAATGATGAAATTGCCCCTATATGTAAGGGTTGGTTTCAAAATTGTTGGGGTGATTAATAAAATTGTTGTGATAGTTTTGTGGTGCCCTATGAGACTCATAGGTTCGGAAGGTCCAAGTCATTTTTTTTTTTGTAAATTTGATACTTTATGAAGTTTTGAAAAACAATGAAAGAGTAAAGTGAAGAAAAATATGGGTCTGACCATAATATTTTGATTTGAAAGTCTTCACATAATCTTTTTCTTTTAAAAGGTGGTATTATGTAAAATTTTGGTGTGTATATATTGCCCCTTTAGAGGCATCTTAGCATGAATTGGGTAGGGTGTTTTTCTTGAGAAATGGCATACCTTATTAAAGGGAAGGTTTAAAAAACCTACCTAACTTGCCTATGTGGAAAATCAAAGTCAATCAAGACACCCTACCACCTAGAGTCAAGAAGCATGGATCAAGTATAATATATTGGAAAGAACTAAAACATATTATTTGATTGAATTCAAGAAAACATTACTTATTGTATATGTGGAGGATGAAAATACTACTTAGTTTGTCCCATTGGGAGGGGGGAGTAGGCATAGCTCAGTGCCAAGTGAAAAAATGTCAACGTGAGAAGATAAAATGAAATTGAAACATAAAAGTAATATGATCGTCATGAATTTTTCTTGAAAAATGAAACATGGTTATTTGCCTTCATCACAAGGGAAGGGTACTACCTGGGTTGCCTCATAGTGAATTTACCCCTGCCAAACTCACAAACACATCAACGTATAAAAACATAAAGCAAATGAGATGAATAATACCAAAATGGGTCAAATTCAAATAAATTTTTCTATAAATAGTGATTTATTCTAAAGTTGGAAATCATCTTCACTATCACACTTGCCAAATTTGGAACTCTAGCCCATCAATGACAAATTATGAGTATAGACAGTCGATTAAGAGAGCATGGCAAGAGGATGGTGGCAGCACCGGTGGGAGTATGTGGGGTACAGACACATCAATTTTTTCTTATTTTTCCTAAACCCTAGGCTTAATATATTTATCTATAAAATAGCATAGGATAGATGAAATCTCATAAATTTACTATGAAAATACTTATTATAACTAATATATTAGGGATATGTAGATTTTTTTGGTTTTTAGATAGGTTTTTGAATGTTAATGGGGTTTAAGGGCATGGTAGATGAAACCATTGATGTGGGGAGAAACCACTAGTATTTTAAATTGATGGTTATATATTCTCCTACGTCGTTACAAAATTGGTGTGATGGTTACATGATCACTAGTCTATACAGATTATGGGTTGTGTAACTATCGTGGTGGTTTCACCATAGCAAGGGTTGATTTTAGATTTGAGAAGCTTAGACTAATTTGAATGTTTATGTGGATTTATGGGGAAATGTGAGATGGAGAAAAGCTCGAGTGTAGGAATGACTACATTGCATTATTACTTTATTGACTTTGGATAAGACTACCTTGTTAGATAGGGTTAGGATTTAGAGGATAAATTGAATGGGTTTGTTGCCTAAGCCAACCAATTATTATGTGATTTTTCACTTATTGGGATGCAAACTATAAAAATTTCTAGTTCTCATAGAGGCCAAGTGAATGGATGATCACCTTTGATGAGTCTATAGGATTATTTTCCTCTCCATGATGGGTCATAAATTAATGTTGAGGAAAACTACTAATAAGACAAAGCCCTACAAATGGGTTAAGTACTTTGGTGATGGTGATGTCCTTGATGTGGGTATAGGGGGCCAAATTAATAGGAGTGGAGAGGGCCTTGATCTACACTATCATCAAAGCCATCACTGGTGTGTTGGCCTTGAATTTATTCTAGGATAAGGGCATGACTAAGTTGTTATATTACTGGGCTCCCATTTTCAGAGATATCAATAATCACAAACAAAAATATGCATGGACGTAAGATGTATTGTTGAGAACATATAAGGATCTATAAGGATCTCTAGGTTGGGTGCTTTGTCCCTCAACCATTTTATATTGGTCATGAGTTGGGTTTATGAGCATATGACTCCATGTTAGAGTGGAATCAATATAAGAAACATAAAATCTATCAAAACAACTTTATGGATAGTTCATAGTCCCTTTCATAGACGTTTTAAGAGTCATGGGCACCTTGACAACTGGAGATATGATAAAACAAGCCTATTTTAGGATGGCATGATTATGGTGAGATGAGGCCAAAAATTTTATGGTCTATGAGATGGATCAATAAGTAAGGGATCATAGATAATAACTAGAGGTACAACTCGTACTTAGAGTGCCCTAACAATTTGGCATGCAATATGCAACTAACCTCCTCATTCTATCAGTTAATTACAAAGGCAAGCGATAGATGTGAGATGTACAACTAAGTTAATTGAGGTGATAACCATTACTTCTAAGGGAACCTATCATAAGGGTTGTGGGGGCCATGTGAGAAGCATGAGGATTATATCCTTAGAGAAAGAGATAGTGCCATTGTTTTATTGATTTTGTGATTAATAGAGTATTAATTTAACTAGAGTTAAAAAACTAACTAAAGTAAAATTTATCGTTGAATGAACATTCAACCATGAATTTTAATTACAAATAAGTGATATTGAGAAACTATAAAGTTTGATTAAAACATGAGAAAAATATGAACTTAGTTATTTGGGGCTCATAGACCTGTGTCTAACTTTTTGATCTAGAGTTTGATGGTGGAACTATCTGATTTGATTGTTTGATTATTATTTTGCCCTGAAACAATATGGGGGATTAGGACAATAACAGGGTGGTTCTTGTCTAATTATGGTGACCTATCCAGGCTTCTCTTATGACAAAACTATAAACTAATATAATGTATGGATTCATTTGTAGATGAACTTTATCCTAACATGGATATGGGATTGTAATATTTAACTTGTGTTTCTGTCATCCTTATTCAAAAAACTAGTGACTCCTACATAAGAAGTAAATGAAAATAAAATATAAAAGGGAGGTATAAATAGGGAAGTGGAAATGGTCGAGATGGCCTTAGAACCCATGCTGTCTTGAGCATTGCCTACATACCCTTAATGATAGGGACCTCAAGCCAGTTGAGTTTTCCCTCTAACGTTTGTGTGCCTAGATTATGCACAGTGTTTATCTAAATTCTTTTTCACCTAGGCTAGTCCTAGGCACACCACATTTTTGTATTGGGTGTAGTTCATTAAGTACAATTTTGTTTGATGGGCTTCACTCCATTAAGTTCACCTACTACATATTTTTTTTGTTTTTTTAGTCATGATTATTGGGATGCCTTATAGCATAAATTCTCTTCTCCATTTTTTTGTGGTGTTAATAGTTTTTGGGTACCTTGCAGTGACACATTTCATCCATCGTGACTATTTTCTCTTAGTTTTGTGATCATTTTTTTAGAGAGTGAGTCTCATACAGAGTGTCAATTTCTATTTGAATTGTTGTTATGATGACTCAACATCCATGTATTCTAGTAAGATGGATTGATTACCTTAGGGACACTTAGTATTTCACTATGCATTTATACATGGGTACTTGATCAAGCCTAGTTGATTGAACCTAATTAGTATCTTTGTGTTTCATCCTTTTTAGGAGTTCAAGCATTATAGGGGAATAAGTTATTTGATAAATATAATGTATTCATTAAAGCATTCTAATTAAATAATTTATTTTATGATATTTTATTTCAGTGTTGAATTACAAAAAATGCTAGATATAGAAAGTACAATGCTAAACAATATTTTGGTTTTATAATAATAAAGAATAAATAATACTTAGTTTATGTAAAGATGCATTAATGGATTTAAGATGTATAAGTATATAAATAGTATGTTTTATGTTCAAGAAATAGTCTTCATATTCTATAAATATTATTTTTGGCTACATGGACACTTGCATCACCCTATAGACACTTGAATTAATGTTACTATTTGAATCATGACATAACTATCATCTACAAAATATTTTTTGTATCAAGATGAAACCATTTAGGTCTTTCTTTATTTTATATTTCATTTCATTTGATATATTTGGATCTTGCCTATAGGTTATCAAAGACTGTATGTAACTCAAACCTTAACTCTCCACCTTAGGTTAGGTTACCTTGATAAAAATGGGTTAGTGGGCTCATAGTGTTGAGATGACCCCAAAGAACTCTATATCAATCAGTGTTGCCTACATAGAGAATAATCCAAAGAGGGACTTATACTTATGTATTTATCCCCTATGTATAGGAATGTGTGTGCATAATGGTGCAATATACTCTATGATAATGTATGTAGTGATCTAACTTATAACTTGACAAATTTGGCTCATGGGTTATTTTTAAAGTGATTTAGACCTATAGTATGATTACTCATATGCTTGATATGAAAATAGTTATGAATATGGTAGAATAGTTTGGTTGTACAATTGATTAATTTAGCTTTCTTGATAATTTTATAGATAGATTCTAGATGTCCAGATGGATTGGCTTTAACTTATATTTATACTAGATCTTTTGAAATGATCCTCACAGAAGGGTTAATTATATTATTATACCAACCTATACACTTTGAAATATTTCCAAATTTTAGTGTTTGTAAGGTAAGGAAACTTGTATTAGATTAGAAATAGAAGTATTGATGTTACTATCTTTACCTAAACGTAATTGTCTGGGATGAAAGAAAGTTGTTGAGGTTCTATAACTGATTGTGAAAGATATGTATAAAATTTTAGGTAATCTATGGTTATAGGTGATTTATATAATTAAAATAAATATAGTTAGATTAATAATTATGTAATTAAACCCAGTGAAGTGAGGTACGATGAAGTTCATACAGAAGGATAGAGCCTTGAGAGATATTTGTCATGTGTACAAGACTAGTTTAACATATAAATCCAGATTTTAAGCATCTATATTCCCTATCCCCACCTCCCCTTTAATTTATTAATACATAACGATGTAATTATTAGGTTAAATTGAATAAAGCATACCATGATGTATATAACACACCTTGTCTTTGTTTGAGCCCACTTGAAATTTTTATATGTGAGTGCACCACAACCAAGAGCATGTTACAGGTGTAATTAGTGAATATAATATGAAATTAAATAATTTTAAATTACTTAAAATAAATATAGTAATGAATGAGTACACCTGTGTGTCAATGTAACATGTTCCTTTTAGTAGTTTGTCTTGACAAAGATGCTTCCTAGCTATAGCACTAGAGAGAGGTTCATAACTAAAACTTGCATATGTATAGAAGGGAATTGGAGGATGATCATGCCCTCAATTTGGTATAAGAATGAAATAATCCAAGTCTATTGAGAGAACAAAATCTCAATCACACAACTCAAGTATAATCAATCTAGTCAATTTAGCCAATCTCAAATGAGTCAAATGGTGTAATTATATCAATTCACAATAATATAATCATAGTGAAAATTTAATTGAGGGAAAAAATATCAGTCACTCTAATAAAAAAGAGTCAACCGTTGTAGTAAAGAAAGGCCTAAATGATGCATCTTGGTAAGATTGGTGTATAGATGTGTGTATAATTTTGAAATTGTAGTTTGAATTTGGTGCAAGTACACATCAAATATGTGTTAAGTTAAATTATATGTCAAAATTTAATCTCTTCTCTATAAAATGTATATATTATATACCATAAATGTGAAAATATCTATCCCAAATCTATGCCTAATGTATAGAATTATATCCCAAATGTATATTCAAATCGAATTCTGCCCATTCTATCAATTGTATGTATGTGGAGTCATGTCTTATATGACAATCCCCCACTAATATGCACCAACCTCTCCCCCCCCCCCCCCCCCCCCCGCACCCCGCACCCCCACATTTTGAGGTGAGGGGATTGCAAAAGTAATAATCACCTTATCTCAAAAGGATATGACAACTATGATGTATATGTATGAATATGTAATAAATATGCATATTAAAATGTCATGTCAAATTAGATATATCAATGAAGCTCACAATATTCATACATAAAAAAACTTAAGATGTCTCATATGAATCATGACAATGTCTAGAAGTAACAAGCTTAACATAAAATCAAGCACACATGCAAGCGTAAATAAATATCACACAAAGAGTGGTCCAAGGAGACTAAAAACAAGGTGCATGTTCACATTCCACACACTTAAATGGAGGACATGTGCAAATGTCCACACACAAAATAAACAAGCAACACTCAAGGTGATATGCCCAATAAGTAAATGAACATGTGCAGATGTTCCACAAGCAAAACAAAGAATAAAATAAGAAGTACACACAAGTAATATAGTATAAATATACTAAGTAATTATACATAATCAACTAGTTAAAACATGTCATATTAGTGCCTACATATATGTGTTAGCAAAATGTCATGTAGAATAGCATATCAAATACACTGTGTAAGATAACAACATGAGTATAGGCATTTTTAATATATATCAGCTAAGGAAGATAACATAAAATGATCATAAAATAGTATAACATATGTCAATCATGATCATATAGAAGCAAGATGTCCCCAATGTTGTGTATCACACTAAAAGAGAAAAGGTCCAACATTTTCTTGTTTGAGATATCATGGGTTTAATATATGCATGTATCACACTCAATTACTCATGAAGCATATGTGTGTATAGAAATGATATGATATCTATGAACATAAAGTAAATAACATATGAAAAAGATAATAAACATGTGAATTGTTTTTGTTTTTCTTTGCTATTTTTTAATTATTTGAATGTTTTTATCTTTTTTTGAATATTTAATTTTTAATGTTCTTTTTTATTTTTTTGAATTTTTGAAATGTTTTGGAAAGAGAATGTTAGCCAATGATCATATCTAAATTATACTCATAGGATGATCTATATTCTTGATGTGATATAATAAATTGTTCATGCTACCAAGGATCATGTAAAGGTGTTAAATATGAAACTAGAGAATTTTTAATACTCTACGTATGTCTCATAGGACTATGTGGTGGTGAAGTAATAATAGAAGGTGTAGGAGTTTGTGGAACCCACTTTTATGTGTTTTATAATTTCTTTGGTGTAAAAGTGGGTCTTGTTACCCATTTTGAAACATGGTGCTTTATTTTAGGTAAACGGCTAGGTCATGGATGTGTGAATGAGGATATCAAAGAGTCCATTGTAACTCGCTAATGTAAATGTATCTAAAGTATGGGGCACCTAGGAAAGGGGATTATCTATTTATTACTCTTATATAAATGATTAACCTTGATAGGTTGTATAATCAATTTTCATGAAACAAACTTTGTCTATTGCAAAGGATATTTATATATAATTTGATTTAACCTTTTAAGGTTTTACAATGAAAATTCTATGTTTATATTAAAGGGTTGAGATGCCTAGATTAGTTAAATAAATATGTAATAATTATGTACTAAATTGATATGAACTTTGACCTTATTTTATTATAATAATAATAATAATAATAATAATAATAATAATAATAATAATAATAATAATAATAATAACAATAACAATAACAATAACAATAACAATAATAATAATAATAACAATAACAATAATAATAATAATAATAATAATAATAATAATAATAATAATAATAATAATAATAATAATAATAATAATAATAATGGATAAACAAATACTTTTTTGAAAACTGATTGTCGTGGATGATCTGGATTCTGAAAGTTGAGATCTGGGTAGTAGTCTATGTCGTCAATAGAATTTCAGTGTTCACCTGCTCATTGGATAATAGTGCCAAATATGGAAATTAGTGACATATATGTGTATTTTCCTTAATATAGTGCTAATGTCCCCTTTGTGGGATTGTTTTTTATTTTTTGGGAGCACCTGTGCCTGTGTTTGTATGTCTTGTTCCTACATGATCAAAACCTGGAGCTTTGTGTTGTGCCTAGAATACTTGATTTAATGTGAAAAACTTATTCCTCCTTTCAAGTATAGAATTCATAATAATTTTATGAGGATGGATTGGGCATCCTTAATACCATTTTATGTATATATTTTCCTACATACTAATAATCCAAAGAGGGATCAAGCCCAATGTAGTTCTCCCACCTAGTGCTTGATGTTTGTGCAAGTAAATGCTAGAATAAGAGTATCCTTGGATGCCTTGAATATCTTTGAGATTTAAAATGTTTGAAAACTAGACTTATAACTACTATAGATGGTAGTATGTAAAAAATAGGGCAAAATAAGGATCAAATACCTTGATTTTGCTCAACATTGTCTTTGGTTTGAATAATTGTTGTATCTATTTTCCATCTAGTAAATAGAGGTCAATTAGACTTGTATTTATAGGGTTATATTACTTGTGCATATAACAAAATGAGCTTAGGTCAACCTTAGAATAGGTACACATTTGAAAATCTATCTATTAGGAAGAGCTAGGGCTAAGGATAATAGTGCCCAGTGGGCAACACTAGCACCATGTGGTTGTAGTGTTTCAAATGTGGTGCTAATGTCCTATTTATAGACTGCTAAGCAATTTGGATTGGGGTATGAGATGATATTCCTAATACTATGTTTTGACTGGATGTAGGTGACTATTGTCTATTGAATGACTATGAAAGTAAGTCTAATGCTCAAGGGTAGGTATAGGGCTAACCTAGGGAAAGGTTAACTCAAGAAATACTATTAGAATCCAATTATCACTTTTAGGTGATTACATTTTCTATCTCTTTGTGCTAGTAATCTAGCAAAGTGAAATGACTAGTATAAATTAAAAAGAAGCGTACCTAGACTTACCTTGGAAGTGAAGCATGTATAGTTGAGTTTGAATATGTGAATCTGAGTATGCATATGTGGAACATGATTGAAAGTAATTTCCTACAATGAAATGTTAAAAAATAAGTATTTAAGAGATAATAAAAAGCAAAAGATAATTTCTCAAACTAAATAACTAAGTAAAAGTTGAGTAAATAGAAAGGAAATGAATGAATACACATCATTAGATACATGAATTAATGCATGAACTTGGTGACAACCTATGTGTGTGTGAGAGTGCATAGTGATAATATCATTGAATATCTTGAATTGAGTTGATGGCTTTCTCAATCCTCAAATGGGTGGCTCAATAACTCAATCCAATTTTGACTCCATCATTTCCCACCACTTCTCAGTAGATCTTGATCTTTGTGAATAGCATGGGTAAGACTATAAGTGTGTCTAACCATCTCACATAGGTTGTTCAAAAACTTAATTAGTCCATGAGTCCATCATTTCCCCCTATGTGAAGCAGATGCATCTATAACTTAATTTCAAAAAGTTTTGAAATTATCTAACTGAGTAAATCTAACTATTTACAACCATTCGAGTATATTAGGTAGCCCTAGGCCACTTGAGAATGCCAACCACTATATATGGAGTAAGGCATGAATTTTATGAAAAATTGGAATGTGATAACAAGTGTATATAACATGGAGAATGACACAGAGTTTGTCATTCCATGTGATCAACCAATCTGATGATAAGTATATGGAAACTATGTGTCATGCACATGTCCCCAATCTAGTATCTTAGTATACTAAATCTAAATTGATTATGTAATATTTTAATCTATGTAATTTATCTAAATGTATGAATGATCATGTCACACATGATACCCCCACATATGAGCAACTTTTATGAATTTGACCTGAAATTAATGTATCTAAGTTAAATCTAAACATAAATGCCAAACATGTGACTGTATCTGTGCAAATATGTATTGTACATGGTGTATTGGTTTGAATCATCTAGACTATCCTAAAGTTGGGCTAATGTAAAATAGTTCCCTATTGTGGATAGTAGTTACCTATGGTGATAGTGTCCTAATTTGGGCATTAATGACCATTTGGTTTGATTTCTATGTGATCTAAACTGACTGTTGAGTATTTGTTCTATTTTGTGTTTGCCTTGAGTTTGATGTCTAAAACTAAGCCTATGTGCTAAAATGTATCTATGAATAGAAAATTAGGAACCTAATCTCTGTGATAAAACCTTGTAAATGCCCCTTATTTTGAGGGTAGTTGTGAAATCTATGTAAGAACTACCCTTTAAATACGTAGCTCTTCAAAATATGTTAGTTGGACCATCTACATGATGTTCCAATGTAATGTACAAACATAACATCATAATGTAAATGTATCTAAGCATAAATATGAAATATAAGATGCATTTTTTAATCTAGCATTACAAAAAGGTGTCAAGATAGATGTAATCAATGTATAATAAAAAAATATGAGTAAATACCTATAGGGATGGGGCATGATGTCCGTCAAGGATCCCAATCAGGAAGGGTAGATGCATGAGATCCCTCATGGCATCAAAAACTTGTGTGTGTGTGTGTGTGTGTGTGTGTGTGTGTGTGTGTGTGTGTGTGTGTGTAACAAACAAATACAAGTGTCATGGTGTAGAAGCATACATGGAAGCAAGCATACAAGCACATGAGGCACACAATAGGTAGGCCAAAGGGTTGTAATACAAGGGACATGGGCACATGCCATTAAATCTGAGAATGAAGACATACAAGGACATGTTCAAATGTCTACATATGTAAACAACAAGCAATTTCATGTAGAGACACATAGAAGGACATGTTCATATGTATGCATATAAAAGGAATAAAGTACACATAAGGTACATGGGCACATGTCCAAGGCATACTCATAGATAAGTGGCATATAAACCAAAGAAAAATGGCATATTAAAATGCCCTTAAATATGGAAGAAACATAGAAAACACAATAAAGTCTAATCTAGGAGCTAGAAATGAAAACATGTATAACTGTGTAGTAAAAATCTATGTAGATTCTAGGATGAATATGTACTGAAGCTAACTAGTGATAGCTGGCAAAAGATATATGTCATGAATAACAATGATCAATATCAAGATAAATCAAT
Organism: Torreya grandis; assembly: GCA_037957365.1. Lineage (NCBI taxonomy): Eukaryota > Viridiplantae > Streptophyta > Pinopsida > Cupressales > Taxaceae > Torreya > Torreya grandis. The sequence goes on from JARHVA010000618.1 coordinate 4,870,885, forward strand.
GCATAAAATTGAATATATAGTATGTAAAAATAAAATATAGTTATAGAAATAATGTAGGGGATGCTCCCAAATGGGTAGATGTATCAATGTATAAACCTAAACCTGGATCAATTATAGTGCCCCCAATGGGTAGATGATAACTAGTTTGGATCAATGTAGTGGACTGGAGTCCTATCTAGAGTCTACGAACAATCAACAAGAACAAGTGAAGCATATGTGTATGATAAAACAAACTATATTAGGATAAGTAATATATAGAAACTAGTAGAAATGTAAACATATCAATACATACAATCTTTAAATGTTTTATGTTTTGAAATATTTGAATGTTTTTTGTATTTTGGCATGTTATATTTTTTTGTGTTTTTTGAGTATAAGCTATGTACAATCAAGTGAAAACAGACTATGTATAAATAGCAAGGGAGAAAAATTAGGAAGTATGTACAAGGATAGAAACCATACTAAGCAATGAGTCTCATGGGAGACTCACCATCATTATGACCTATGTCGAATAGGGGAACTGTGATCATGCATGTGGTGTGAAAGGGAAACTATGATCCCATAAGCTACTATATTGTATAATCTAAATCTAAAGTTACTTGAGTAGTGATGTTATGATGTTGTGGCACTGACTGTGATGCCCTATGAACTATAGGGGTCTTAAGGATCCATTTAGTAGAATTAAAAGCTATAGGTGATGTAGGTACCCTATGATGAGAACCCCTAGACCCCAATATAATTGATCTCAATATGAACTAAGTATAGGAATGTCCTCTAAAATCTATGACATATCTTTGATGCAAATGTCTCTCTAGTAATGGTCTCTTAGGGAGAGTATATGTGCATCACATTCTTTCCATCACTTCCTACATACCCATAAAATATGTAGATAATGAGGGAATCAAAGAAATCTATTGAAAACTATGTTGTATGCATAGGATGTATACTCTCTATTGTAACTAATAACTGTGCAATAGTTGGTAGTGTAATTAGAATTATAATAGGTGTCAGTGTGAAAATGATAAGTAGAAACTATTCTATAACTACCTATGGGATGGGAAGAGGATACTCATATGGGACACCCTCATTCTTAACCACCTAGTTATCATGTATATACTTCAAGCATTAGTGTACTATAAATGGAATGGCTCAAAACTACTATAATCATGGCCTGCCTAATATTATATCAAATACATCGGCACTAGGTACTAATAAGAAATGAGTGGCTATATGTGTTGGTAAAACTTATAATGGAAGCACAATCTCCCTGATAAAGCTTTAAACATGGCCATTGAAACCATTAATGACTGTATCTATGGGGAATATATCTTTCTCTATGTATCCTAAGTGATTTAAAAGTGACATGGTGTACATGCTTATGCTTAAGCCATTATCGACCATAACATTGTGAATGGGATGGTGGTCTATGTATGCTCACATGAAGAGCACATGTAAATATTTGTCTTCATCCACAATCTCCTACTTTAAAAATGTGATAAGTGGTCTAGGTGGCATTATATTGTGATACATGTTAATAATGTTATGCAGTGGATGTGTCTCCTTTGTAACTATGTGATAGGAAGCTGGTGGTAGATGAGCCTGGTATGTATAGTGTGTTGTTCCCAAAATCTATCACTTGTTTTTGTGGACAATATGTCAAACATTTTGGTCCTTCAGGCCAAAATGATCTTTTACTTTATTAGTAAATGTTCTAAGCAGTCAATTTTTTCAGTTAATCAAGCCTTTTCAGGTAAGGAAATCATAGGTTCAACAGGTAGGCTTTTGTGAGGAAAAGTTCAAAACACTTAAGGAATTTCCTAAAAATTACAAGATGGTTCAATATTGAGGTTCAATCAAAAGGTTCATTAGTGGGATTCAAAGAGTTGGAAATAATCATTGAGCCGTTGAACCATTGAACTCTGCTTCAACGAGTTCAAAGGGTTCAAAGAGTTCAAAGGGTTCAAAAGAGTTCAATAATATGGAATGAATCACTGAACTGATGAACCATTGAATCGATGAACCATTAAACTCCACTTCAATGATTTCAAAGGGGTTCAAAGGCTTCAAAGAGTTCAAAGGGTTCAAAGTTCAAAGTTTGAGTAAATGGCTTGAGCAAATGATTCTGGCAGAAGATTCTAGCAGAAGGTTCGAGCGAATGGTTCAAATAGTTGGTTCAATGACATATTGAACTCATAAAAAAGACTAAGTGAACGTGGCTCTTTCTAAGAAATATTGAACTGCTCAACCAATTAAACCACCCAAACTATTGAACCATTGAACCGGTGCACTCCGAAAGGTTCAAAGGTTCAAGGTTCAAAATGGTTCAAGTGACAAGTAACCAGTTATGCCCATGTAGACATCAAAATTAGGGTAATGAAATAACTATTGATTTTCAAAGATGTAGACCTGGGAACAAACTCAGTGACTAGCTAAAGAAAGATCCTAGAGAGCTTAGATCACCAGGAAGAGACAAAATGTAACTAGGAAAAAGGGAAAATTACACAAAATCTAGAAATATCTACAAAATAGTTATTCAAGTAGGTGGAACAGTCCACCAGGTGGACGTTAGAGAGTGCAAGAATTCAAAGGTGCAACCTATTTTTCTTCATTGAGTAAAGGTGAATGGATAGCCGTGTAAGTATCATAACATAAGACTTGGCAACCCATACTTTGGAGAGATATTTAATATAATTTAAAATGCCAAAATTAATGCTAATAACCTACTCCAGCATGGCCCCTTCACAAAATTTCCAATGCATTCAATGCATTGAATACAGCATGGGCCATTTCATGAAAACAAGCACCAAAGTCTTTCTTTGGTTGCTATATATTATAATCTCTCAGTTTGTAGAAAGGAGATCTCTCTATTATTAGAAGCGAAACTCTGCCCAAATTGAAAGGCATTCCTGAGACTTTGAGCTCAGATTGTTAATCATATTTTATCAAATGAATGAGAAAGCAAGTGAACTTTTAGACTTTATGTTGAAATAGATTATGTTATCTAGGAAATTATTCTTATGTCTTTTTCCTAAATATAGTCTTGTCCATTTAATCAAATAAGCAGAACAAGTGGAACTAACATAGAAGGTGTCCTGAAGCTGACTGTGGGAGACATTGTACTGCCATAATTGACTTTAGTCTATGTGATTTTTGTTTTAGTGTAAAGTATATTGGAGATAATTTGAGCTCCCCTTATCCTTCATAATCTTTTACTTTGTTGTAGTTGAGGTGGAGGATTTATGCTACACTTCATTCTACTATGGTACTTCATCCTAAATTAGGAAGAGAAGTAATGAAAGACTTTGTGGTTTTGTGGGTTTCTCGTGGTTATAGTTACTACCCAGGAAGTCTTCCTTTAGTTTTTTAACATCATTTATAAAAGAAGAGAAATTCCTTAAATAATTACCCAGGAATTCTCCTTTTCTTTGTGAACATCATCTCTAAAAAATAGAGATGGATGGTGTTATCTCACCCTTAAGTCTATTTTTAGTTTATATTAGTATATAGTAGTTTATAGGGAACCTCCCCTTGATGAGAGGAGGGATTTATCTCATTATTCTATGGTAAGCCTACACATTTTGCTGATTAAATCTCCTTATGTTGATGTTGATATACCTATTTTGTTGTCAATTAGCTGGTGACAAAATATTCACCCAATAGTTTTTGGTGACTTCGCTGAGGAAGAGCACACAATTTGAAGCCTCAAGCTTCTAATTGAAGTAGTTCTAGTTCTTTTCCATTTCCATTTTACACTCTAGCAAATCTTTGGTATATGTAAAGCTAGATAGCTCAAGGTATTGTTGACCCTATATTGGAGTTGGTGCAGCAAAGTAATATTGATCTTTCCCTCCACAATCTCGCCTCCAGTGAACCAGGTGTTTTCTTCCTACCAACGTCAGGTCACCAATACCAGGAAAATCTTATCTTTCCTCTACTATCAAAGCTTTGTCTATACATACCCCACCAAGATTTGTTATCCCTCCTTTCCATTATCATATCATGGCATCTCAAGGCCCTTGGGGTAATACCTTTGGTCCCCTGAATCTAACCCCACCTTTACATGGACTACCCCGTAGTTCAAGAATGAATTTTCCCAAATTATATGGTGATGGGAGAGTTCATCCTGATAAACATATTGTTTTTTTGCATAGCCTATGGCATGATAGATGTGGAATATGAAGACATAGCAGTCAGACTATTTGTATAAATGTTACAAGGTGCTGCTATAGACTGGTTCTATCATCTACAAGCTTATATTGTAACTAACTAGAACACTCTCAAAGCCAAGTTTGAAGCTAGATTCAAACTTGCAAAAGATGTACATGCCCTGTTAGCTCAGCTCATGCAAATGAATAAGGAGCCTCATGAACCTATGCAATACTTCATTGCTAAATTTGACAAGCTAAGGAACATGATTCCTATAATTGCTCACCCAACACCTAAAAATCTTAAATGCTTCTTCATAATTTCTCAGCTTCCTAAAGTGAGTTTCCTATTAAGACAGGCTGGCCACATAGACCTTGTTGTAGCTTAGTTTTTGGCCATTGAGGTTGAAGATGATCTTATCTTGGTAGGAAAGATAAGAAGAGATCCTAACAGAAATAAATCTTCTTCATCTTCTAAAAAAAATTCTATAGGCACCATTGATCCTATAGTGCAAAATCTAGCAAATGAATTGCTAGCTCTAAAAAATCAAATGGCACAAGGGATGTCTACTCCTCATTATCATGATATACTAAGGAGGACATTCCCTAACCAGTCATATCAAGGTAACGCTACCAGGAATTAAGGGTAGCCAAATTTTCTTCCTCCCTCATAGGGGAAGCTCACCATTGAAGTAGCACCAGCTAACTCAGTAGATGGTTATCTTGAAATTTAATCTAATTTCTCTTTCTAGCCTTAGTTGAATCAAGAAGATGACACTAATATCTTCACAGAAGGAGAAGAAGAATTAGTTGGTGACTCCAACATTGGTATCCTGAATTACTAGGATGAAGCTAGAAGTAAGGGAGAAATGTTTGATGGATCATACGTTGTATTTACCAGGTCCTAGAACTAGTCAACTCAACAAGATGATAAGGGAAAAATAGGGGAAGAATCTCGACCAAAAATTTTAATTGCTAAATAGGGGACTGCTCTGCCCTTCCAATCAAAGGACCTAGTGATCAATAAAAAAGTAAGTACCTCAAATAATCCTATTGCTTCATCTTCAAATCCTCAGACCAATACCTCACTCAATAAAACCCAAAATGATGGACTAATTTCCTCTATTCCTAGTTCTTTTCAGTCACTTGATATAATTGACCATACTAGGAATACCGAGATTCAAATGACTATGTTCAAATATTTACAAGCCAACCCTGAGTAGTTAGATAGGTTGGCTAAATGCATAAGGAACCAAACCATCCCTACAGGACAAGATGTTCCAAAGGTGACTCATAATCCCCCAAAGAACACATCTACTTGAAACCATCTTGTCATTACTCCCCCTATTGCCCCTAGGAAAATAGAATCTTTCTATGTTTCCCTACTAATAAATGGACATAAATTGAGCAACTGCATAATTGACTCTGGCGCCTCTGACAATGTCATGCCTACCAAGGTGGTAGATTCTCTCAGCCTCACTTTGACTAAAATTTTTGGGAGATGTTTCTCTATGGAAAACAAACAAGTGCCACTGTTGGGTCAAATCAAAGATGCCCAATTTGCATTTGTAGCTTTTCTAGCTAAGAGGATTAAAATGATAGTCCTAGTGGCTGATGTTCTAGCTTCCTATGGCATTCTACTTAGATGAAATTTTTGCAAAGATGTAGGTAGAGAATTGAACATGGACCTATATGAGGTGAGGATACATGTCAAGGGCATCATGCAAAGGATACTTCTTGAGAAGGAGGTAAAGTACATTATCACTCAAACATCAGATCTTGAAGCCCAAATCCTATTTGAATCTTTAGGAATGGGTAACTATTTTCTATCCAAAGAAGATATTTCTATTTCATCAGATGAAAGTCCTATAGGTGAAAATCCAAAAAAATTAGATAAGACATCAGAGGGATTGGTAGAGCACAATTTAGGCAAAAAATAATCCTCCCTCCCTAACTAGCAGAAACATGTAAAGAGATCAGTTTCTAATAATGTCTAGATTTTAGAATTTGATGGCAGCAGTTCTTCTACTCGTTTTGGAGCCAAGATTGTTCTGATATCACCTCAAGGAGATATTTTCCCTTATTCATACAAGTTGTAGTTCAACAACACCAAAAACACCATTGGGTATGAATCTTTGTTACTCAAATTGAAAGCTACTCAAGCTAAAGGTGTTAAACTCCTTCATGCTTGAGGAGATGTTGAACTGGTGATTTGTCAGGTGAGGAACCTATATCAAACTAAGAATGAAAGATTGTAACATTATTGTAATCAATTATGGGACTACCTTGAAAGTTTTGATGCTTTCAATATTTATATAGTGCCTAGAGAGCTTCATAATCATGTAGATTCATTGTATATCTCTGCAACCCTCATGGTTCCTCACAAAGACTTTGAACATCATAGTTACACTATCAAACTGGTCTTTTGACCAAGTGTACATAATAATGCCAACCATTGGTAGGTGTTTGATGCTGACAATCAAATCATGTGCTTCACTAGACTAGAAGAGCAATGAACTATGGTAGTGGACCATATTTTTGTGTGTCAAATTCAAGTAAAGAAACTCTCTAGAAAGAGAGCAAGGATTCATGGTTTTCAAATTAGAGCTCAAGTCTTGTTGTGGGGCAAGAGGAGAGAACCAAAAGGAATACATAAAATTTGATTCCTAGTGGAGAGGTCCATTCACCAATCATCGATTCTGGGGATAAAATGGTTTCTTACTGATATATCAGGATAGAACATCATTTTCACTACCTCACAGTGGGTAACATCTGAAGCACTTCAATTCTTGAAGTATTAAATAAGTCCAACTATACATATGTATAGTCTTTGTTTGTTTTGTGTTATTCATTTAATTTTTTGGCATCTTTCTCCTTTTGGGTGGCATGACTCTGTATCCCAATGGCATAGATGAAGGCACTTAGAGTCTATATTCTACTCCCTTCGATCATTTTCATAATCGATGGAAGTTCCCCAACTAGAGCCAGTTATTGTTACCAAAATCTGTCACTTGTTTTTGTGCACAACATGTCGACCAATTTGGTCCTACAGGCTAAAATGATCTCTTCCATGCTCAAAAAATGTTCTGAGTAGTCAAGTTTTTCAGTTAATCAAGCCTTTTTAGCTAAGGAAATCGTAGGTTCAACAGGCAGGCTTTTGCGAGGAAAATATCAAAACACTTAAGGCATTTCCTAAAAATTACAAGGATGGTTAAACACTGAGGTTCAATCAAAAGGTTCATTAGTGGGGTTTAAAGAGTTGGAATGAATCATTGAACCCTTGAACCATTGAACTCTACTTCAACAAGTTCAAAGGGTTCAAAGAGTTTAAAGGGTTCAAAAGAGTTCAATAATATATAATGAATCATCGAACCAATGAACCTTTGAACTGATGAACCATTGAACTATACTTCAATGAGTTCAAAGGGTTCAATGAGTTTAAAGGATTCAAAAGATTTCAATAATATGGAATGAATCACTGAACTGATGAACCATTGAATCAATGAACCATTTAACCCCACTTCAAAGGTTCAAAGTGGTTCAAAGGCTTCAAAGAGTTCAAAGGGTTCAAAGTTCAAAGTTTGAGCAAATGGTTTGAGCGAATGATTCTAGCAGAAGGTTTGAGTGATTGCTTCAAACAGTTGGTTCAACAATATATTAAATTCATAAAAAAGGCTAAGTGAATGTGGCTCTTTGCAAGAAATATTGAACCTTCGAACTAATTAAACTACCTAAACTATTGAACCATTGAACCAGAGCACTCTGAAAGGTTCAAAGGTTCAAGGTTAAAAATGGTTCAAGTGACAAGTGACCAGTGACATCCCCATAGACATCAAAATCAAGGTAATGAAATAACCATTAATTTTTAAAGATGTAGACATGGGAACAAACTCAGCAACTAGTCGAAGAAAGAGCCCTGAGAGCTCAGATCACTAGGAAGAGACAAAATGTAACCAGAAAAAAGGGAAAATTACACAAAATCTAGAAATATCTATAGAAGAGTTATTCCAATAGGTGTAACAATCCACCAGGTGGACATCGGAGAGGGAAAGCATTCAAAGGCATGGCCTATTTTTCTTCATTGAGTAAAGGTGAATGGATATTCATGTAAGTATCATAAAAGAGGACCAGGTGACCCATACTTTAGAGGAGATATTTGATATAATTTAAAATGCCAAAATTAAGGTTGATAACCTACTCCAGCATGGCCCCTTCATAGAATTTTCAATGCATTCAATACATTGAATACAACATGGGCCATTTCATGAAAATAAGTGCCAAAGTCTTTCTTTGGTTGCTATATATTGTAATCTCTTAGTTTGTAAAAAGGAGATCTTTCAGTTATTAGAGGTGAAACTCTGCCCAAATTGAAAGGCATTCCTAAGAATTTGAGCTTAGATTGTTAATCATATTTTATCAAGTGAATGAGAAAGCAAGTGATCTTTTAGACTTTGTGTTGAAATAGCTTGTGTTATCTAGGAAATTATTCTTATGTCTTTTTCCTAAATACAGTATTGTCCATTTAATCAAATAAGCAAAACAAGTGGAAATAACCTGGAAGGTGTCCTAAAGCTGATTATGGGAGACTTTGTGCTTCCATAATTGTCTTTAGTCTATGTGTTTTGTGTTTTAGTGTAAAGGATATTGGAGAGAATTTGATCTCATCTTATCCTTCATAATCTTTTACTTTTCTGTAGTTGAGGTGGAGACTTTGTGCTACACTTCATTCTATTGTGGTACTTCATCTTGAATTAGTGAGAGAAGCAACGAAAGACTTTGTGCTTTCACAGGTTTCTTGTGGTTATAGTTACTACCTAGGAAGTCTTCCTCTATTTTTTTGAACATCATTTCTGAAAGAAGAGAAATGCCTTCAACAATTAACTAGGAATTCTCCTTTTCTTTGTGAACATCATCTCTGGAAAAAGAGAGATGGATGGTGTTATCTCACCCCTGAGTCTATTTTCAGTTTATATTAGTATATAGTAGTTTATAGGGAACCTCCCCTTGATGAGAGGAGAGATTTATCTCATTATGCTATAGTAAACCTACACATTTTACTGATTAAATCTCCTTATGCTGAGGTTGATATACCTATTTTGTTGTCAGTTAGCTAGTGATAAAATATTCACCCAACATAGTGAATACCTGATGTGCTGCTTGCCTTATTATCTTTATGCTTTGAGAAAGGATCTAAAAATATATTAAGTAATTTTTACTCTATTTTATATTTTAGTGCCTCCGTGGTTGTGCCCACATCAATAATTTTAGCCTTAATGAGATCTTGTATCTTGTATTTCAGGCTAATGCATTTATTTGGCATATGGCCTAGTTCCATGTGATATTAATAGAATGCATTTAAATCATAAATTTTTGGAAGAGGTCATGTCCTATCAACAATTTTAATTGGAGGGAGAGATATGACATTGCATTCTAATAGTTATTATAGAACTCATGCTAGTAACTCTGGAAGATTAGTGAAGACTCTACACTGAGGAGCTGATAAAACCAATATGAGGTAAGGCTATGAAGCTACATTGACTATGGCCTTTTAATCACTTTATTTTTCTATGACCATGACCTTGTATGGAGGTTTATTTATACTCTTAATATTTTAATCTTTTCTATTTGTGTACTTGAGTTTGCCCATTGTTAAGAGCTTAACCTCTCTTTCCTTAGCTATGTGAAACATGTTTGTAAATGTAATAAACTTATTAACCAAGATAGGTTCTTGTAGTTCTAGTAAAAAAACTATTTAAATATATCTTAAAGTTTTTATCTACCATGGGGATAGTTAATTTTGATAATATTATCTTGTATCGTAATACATAATCGATGATAGGTTCATTTGACTATTGCTTTAGTTATGCCACTTGTGCATATGATATCTTATCATTGATGTTGATAGTTAAATGTGGTAGGAACATATTATTTAAATTATTGAATGTTTTGATAGATTGATTTGTAAAATCATAGAAACACTGTAGGGCATAATCCTTGAGACTACATGGAAAGAGCTCCATAAGAGGCTAGTCATTAGACACATAGTCCAAGCATGCTATGTAAAAGGCTCTGATGTGATGCTTTGGGTTACCCTTTCCATAATATAATGTGAGCTTAGGTACCATGAAATTGTATGGTGAATGATTTTTCTTTATGTGATGTGTCAAATGTGTATGTAAGAGAATGTCAGAATCCAAGGCATGTGATGGCTTAGCTGCTAACTATTCAAGATGTAACACCTTAATTTATAGAGTAAGATCCTAATACATAAGGGATTCTACATCTAGAGGAGAAAAACTAGCCTAAAGTATTGTAGCTATCATTGATGGTCAAATAACAATCTCAGTTTGTGATAGCTGAGTCAGTTGAGTGGGCCCCATTGAAGGTGTAACAACATTGTTAATTGGAAGCATTAAAGATTGACCATTATTTGTCTTATTTTTGATTTCTAATATTTATTATAAAATATATGCATGATCATGGGTCTATTCTCAAATTATATCTCTGAATCCTTGTCAGGGATGCGAAACACCGGAAGCATACAATTGATTACCAAACTTCAAGCAACTTAATATGCGGAAATAACCAGATTCACCAAGTAACTAGAATTCAGAAGAACACAACATATGAGAGACAATACACAACTTGTATTAACACTTTATACAGAAAAGAATACAATAAAGAAGATGCCACTTCTTCTCCACCACCTTACAGAGGTTTCCCACACCTCAAGTGAACAGTAATTCTTCTCCCCAAAGCTCTCCCTCTCACAGGTCCCAACACCCAACTCAAATACAGAGTTGGTGTTCACCTCCCGTGCTCCACGCACACCACAAGTGCTCCACACACTCCACAAGCACTCCACATGCTCCACAAGTACTCAAAGTACTTCAAGTAGATCTCCCATGAACCTGCAACAACCTGCAATTGAATAGACCATACTTATGGAAGGAACTCCCTTGCCTTCCTCTCTTGCTCTATCCGAGTACACACCTGTACTTCAAGTAGATCCTACCTGATACTGCTCCCTATTGTGTTGCTATCTATATGACCTTGCACACCTGCAAATCAAACAACGGTTCTGCTCACCTGTGAACCTCGACCTTGCACACACATACACCTGCAGATCAACGATCTTACATACCATGTAGATCTCCTATATAGGCCATGCAACTATGACCAAGATCCTACACTCCTGAAGAACCCAGCTGGCTCTCCAATCCAGCACCAACACACCTGGTACTGAGGCACTAGGAGGAACGCACCATTGCTCTACCTCACACATAGAAGGAGCTTATAATTATGCTCTCTTACTCCCTAGCACACTTTTCCAATACAACCATGAGTCTATTATATAGATCTCATCCAAACAATAATTAGACATCTAATTAGAATAATTAGATCCGCAGCTCTCAGTCTAAAAATAGATCTCTTCATGCAAACACTTGGTTCGTTAGCTAACTGTCCGTAATTAGCTCGCAGTCGAACCACACAGGCGACCGACATCGGTCTCTGTCTGCCTGGAGGTGACCGACGTCGGCCGATATATGACCAACATTGGTTGCTTCCCTTTGCTATCCTATCGACGTCAACTGATCAGACTGACCCCAACTTCTCTGCAACTCAGCAACCTTCAGCAACCTCCTCTCCTATTTGCATCAGTGAAGCTTTTAGCTCCACAATCCTAACAATCTCCCACTTGGAGATAAACAGCTGCACTGTACCTATCCCTGTACCCCGTCTAATCTATTTCCTGGTTTGTATCCCTCTTCAAGCTCCCACCTGAAGACAACCCACCACACAATCCTGTGATGTACCACCTGTCATCCGAGTACCCTGCCACATCCGAACCTACAAATCCATGTAGTGAAGTCCTGACCCTGCATAGCAACACCTGTTGCCGGTCCCTCTCAGAAAACTGAGAACCCACTTCCTCAAATTGGCTCCTAACTCTGACAGCTCCCACTGCATGGGAATACTCAGGTCTATACCAGACCTCATGTGATTTCGGACATTGTACCTGTCCAGCCCTTAGTGTGCTCCGATTCTGCATCCTGAACCTCACCAACACCTGATTCACATCAGCTCCCACTAGAGACAAAATCAACCTGCGATCTCCATGCCTCCCATGTCAAAGAATTCCGCTGCTCCAAACTCCTCATTACATGCCACTGAACTAATCTTACCCTTAGCTCAGCAAAACCCTGTATGTACACCCCTGCTAGCTAGCATACTATCCACATACAGCAACAGAATGATGTTGCAATCATCATCCCCCTGGTAAGTCGAACCACAGTAGTTACCTGACACTGACTGAAGCCATGCTTCGTCCTCCACCTGTCAAAACCTGTACCACTATCCTGCAGCTCCTCAAGACCATATAACCTGGTCTTTCGTCTCATGTATCCATTCTCTCTATTCTTCTACTAAGGAATCCATTCGTCTCTGTGCTTTCATCCAGCTGGCAAACCTACCAAATCTCTCGCTTGGTTCTGCATCATAATCCTGCCTAGCTCCCACCTGTTTTCTGGATCCTTCCTACTCTACAATCAGCAACAAGTATGAAGAAGAGGAACACAAATTTGAGGGCCTACTTACGCCTTCAGTCCTCCGTATGGGTGTTTGAGACTCCTTGACAGCGTGCTGTCCACCCAAAATTCGTTATAGTGACCGACCTTGGTCACTCCACAGTCTGCATCCGACCGACGTCGGTTCCATGCGTCTGTACCTGACTACCAGCCTGCCAGCGCTGGTGTCCCTGCTGCCGACGTCGGTCCTCCTGACCGACATCGGTCTTACATACTACCGACGTCGGTCCCATGACCGACGTCAGTCTTACTCTGCCTGACATCGCCGGCTTTGGTCTGCACATGACCGACATCGGCACCTGTCTGTTCGATGCCAGTTTCTCCTGATCGATGCCGGTACCTGTGTTCACCTGTGAGTGATGACTTTTTACCCGTGAGCTTCTTTGAATCAAAACCCATGTCCAAACTGCTCTACTCAGAAGTATCCAGCACCATCCACTGAACTCTGTCTGCCATCTCCTCCAAGAACACCAAGGCTTTCCAGTTCTTAAGCTTATCAAATATATCTGTCTTCTGCTTAAGAACATGCATCTCCTTCCTGCTCATGTGACCAAGCCTACGAAGCCACGTCTCTGCAACAGAAGAAGAATCAGTAATATAAACAAGTAGATAAAGAATACCTGTTTTCTTACCACCAGCTAATTCAAGTGCTACCGCTGTGAGAGTTCTTGTGCATCTCTCATCACCCAATCTTTCTGAAGAAATTAGCCATATCTCCAAACCTGGGACCTGCATGACCTTCATCAACACCTATGTGTTGGCCGCCTGCAATTTTAGCTTCACTTCCCCTTTGCCAAATCTTTGGCAAGGCTTACCAGCTCCTCTACCTGGGGCTGCATGGAAAGAGGCAACCGAATCTTTTATCCAAGATTCAACTTTATCCAAGAAACCTGCAAACACATCCTGTGCAACAACACCTACTACATCTGTATCTTCAGTTTCTTCATGCTGATCTATTACCAACCAACAATGTTCTTTTACCTGCTCTTTCTTTCCATCGGACCGTGAGTAACCGTCTGTGCTTTTCAACTCCTCCATTCTTAGCTTACTTTGATCTGCCGTTGCTCTACTCCCACTCAATCAAAAACCCCTGAGAGTGCCCTGTAACCAAAACACAACCTGCTTCCTGCAACCTGGCTCTGATACCACTTGTCAGGGATGCGAAACACCGGAAGCATACAATTGATTACCAAACTTCAAGCAACTTAATATGCGAAAATAACCAGATTCACCAAGTAATTAGAATTCAAAATAACACAGCATATGAGAGACAATACACAACTTGTATTAACACTTTATACAGAAAAGAATACAATAAAGAAGATGCCACTTCTTCTCCACCACCTTACAGAGGTTTCCCACACCTCAAGTGAACAGTAATTCTTCTCCCCAAAGCTCTCCCTCTCACAGGTCCCAACACCCAACTCAAATACAGAGTTGGTGTTCACCTCCCGTGCTCCACGCACACCACAAGTGCTCCACGCACTCCACAAGCACTCCACGTGCTCCACAAGTACTCAAAGTACTTCAAGTAGATCTCCCATGAACCTGCAACAACCTGTAATTCAACATACCATACTTATGGAAGGAACTCCCTTGCCTTCCTCTCTTGCTCTATCCGAGTACACACCTGTACTCCAAGTAGATCCTGCCTGATACTGCTCCCTGTTGTGTTGTTGTTTATATGACCTTGCACACCTGCAAATCAAACAACAGTTCTACTCACCTGTGAACCTCAACCTTGCACACACATACACCTGCAGATCAACGATCTTACTTACCATGTAGATCTCCTATATAGGCCATGCAACTATGACCAAGATCCTACACTCCTGAAGAACCCAGCTGGCTCTCCAATTCAGCACCAACACACCTGGTACTGAGGCACTAGGAGGAACGCACCATTGCTCTACCTCACACACAGAAGGAGCTTATAATTATGCTCTCTTACTCCCTAGCACACTTTTCCAATACAACCATGAGTCTATTATATAGATCTCATCCAAACAATAATTAGACATCTAATTACAATAATTAGATCCGCAGCTCTCAGTCTAAAAATAGATCTCTTCATGCAAACACTTGGTTCGTTAGCTAACTGTCCATAATTAGCTCGCAGTCGAACCACACAGGCGACCGACGTCGGTCTCTGTCTGCCTGGAGGTGACCGATGTTGGCCGATATATGACCGACGTCGGTTGCTTCCCTTTGCTATCCTGCCGACGTCGGCTGATCAGACCGACCCCAACTTCTCTGCAACTCAGCAACCTTCAGCAACCTCCTCTCCTGTTTGCATCAGTGAAGCTTTTAGCTCCACAATCCTAACAATCCTTGTAATACCTTATCCTTGTTCATAATTATGTCATTATCATTAAGTAGAGGTGGTGTGTCTTGATCCTTAGTGTGGACCTGATCTTGTTCTTGGTTATATTGTTCATCTTCAGATGCATTATTAGTGAATTACACATAATCAGGGTGTGAAGGATTCATATCTTGAGTTGTAATAGGTTCTTTATCTTTGTTAAAGGTTTAGATAGATGGAATAAGAATATACTCTATAAGATTACCACCTAGTTTTGTACTTCTTAGGGGAAGAAAGAGCTTTTTTAGATGACATATAGAGAATAAATTGAAATAGAGCTACTATAATAGAATATATGAATTCCAAATAATTAATAACAACTAATTAAAATAGGAGAAAAAAGGATACAAACCCTAATAAAATTTAGGGTTAGGGTTTTAGAATCTAGGGTTTCTTTTGCAATAATTTAAATTATATGTAAAATAAATTGAAACCCTAATGTAAAAATTATTTTAATTAGCTAGGTTATCTAAGTAAAATCAAAAGTATCTATCTCTAAATTTATTTCACAAAATTTGTATGAATGCAAGTGAGGGTTTGATGTAATATTCGAAGTAAGACAATTTCATCAAATAATTTAACCTTTTAGGGTTTTACAATGAAAATCCTATGTTTAGATTAAAGGTATGAGATGCCTAAATTAGTTAAATAAATATGTAATAATTATGTACTTATTTGTTATGACCTTTGACCTTTTTTTTACTTTTTAATAATAGCATTAAATATTGATAAATAAAGACTTATCTAAAAACTAACTATCACTGATGATTTGGGTTCTGAAAGTTGAGATCTAGGCAATAATTTGAGTTGTCATCAAGATTATGGTGTTCATTTACTCAGTGGACACTAACGCCCATTATGGAGAGTAGTGCTATCTATGTTTAGTGTCCTTAGGGTGGAACTAATGTCCCTTTTTTGGGATTTTTATTATATTTTAGGAGCACTTGCACCTATGTATTTATGTCCTTTTCTTATGTGACTTAAACCTAGAGCTCCATGTTATAATTAGAAAACCTGATTTAATATGCAAACTCTAGTTATCCTTGTAATTATGGCATGAAAATTAATTTTTGTGTCTTATGAGGATGAAATGGACATCCTCAACATGCCATTATGTATAGCTTTGCCTACATACCAATACTTTGAAGAGGGATCAAACCCAATTAGTTATCCCACCTAGTGCTTAATATATGTGCGAGTGAATGCTACAATGAGAGTGGCCTTTGATGCCTTGAATGTGCTTGAACTTTGAAATTTTTGAAAACTATTCTTAGGTGTGTTATAAATGGTATTATTCAAAAATTTAGGCAAAAGAAGGATCAAATACCTTGATTTTTCTCAACTTTGTCTCTAGTTTGAATAGCTTTTGCATTTATTTCCCATCTAGTGAATAGAGGTGGATTAGACTTGTATTTATAGGGTTATGTTGCTTATGTGGATAAGAAAATGAGAATAGACCAACCTTAGTAGGGGCATACATTTGAAAAACTATCTATTGGTAAGAGCTAGGGATAATGATAGTAGCCCCTAGTTGGGAACACTAACACCATGTGGCTGTAGTGTACCAAATGTGGCACTAATGTCCTATTTGCATATTGCTAAGAAATTTGGATTGGGGTCTAAGATGATAGTTCTGGGACTATGTTTTGACTAGCTATAGGTGATTATGGTCTACTAAATGATTGGAAAAGTAAGTCTAATGACTGTAAAAATAATCAATCTCACCAAAAAATCATTATATCTTCCCATTAAAGGATTTTATTATTTTATTTGAAGGAAATAACTCATCACGTTTATATCCAAAATATGTGAATAAATTTGTGGTACATATATTCTCACTATGACCATTGTTAATTGTAACACTATGTATAGGTAGATGATCAATATATGCCTTGATAAATAGATAATGTAGATTTAAGTCATCATCCACAATCTCACTGTCATCAAATGAAATAGAAGTCTCAGAACCATAAGAGGTATCTCACATATAAATGTACTAATAATACCATCTAATGGATGCCCATAATGGGATGGATGAGGATGTGCACTATATGCCATTTACACTTTTGGATTTGTCTTATAATGATATTGTAATCGATTGTTGAATATCTTTGAGTTTTGATGATCATTCAGTTGTGATCCTAAATCTGTAGAAGAATCCTCAAAGGTAAGTTTATCACTATTAGTAAAGTCCTATATCTTGTGCTTTAGTTCATAGCATCTCCATTTACACTTTTGGATTTGTCTTATAATGATATTGTAATGGATTGTTGAATATCTTTTAATTTTGATGATCATTCGGTTGTGATCTTAAATCTGTATAAGAATCCTCAAAGGTAAGTTTATCACTATTAGTAAAGTCCTATATCTTGTGCTTTAGTTTATAGCATCTACCTATAGAATTCTTTGCACTATATGTGTGTGTGTGTGTGTGTGTGTGTGTGTGTGTGTGTGTGTGTGTGTGTGTGTGTGTGTGTGTGTACATACATACATACACACATACATGCATACATACATACATACATACATACATACATATATATCTCTGTGTGTGTGTGTGTGTGTGTGTGTGTGTGTGTGTGTGTGTCTGTATGTATGTATGTACATATGTATGTATGTATGTATATATGTATGTATATATATATATATGTATATATATATATATATGTATATATATATATATATATATGTATGTATGTGTGTGTGTGTGTGTGTGTATTTTAACTACCTAGACACTTACGTCACCTTGTGTATATTTGCCTCAATGTTACTATCTAAATTTTGATGCAAATGTCCTATACAAAATATTCATTGTATCAAAATGTGACCACCTAGGTTTTTTTGAGTGTTTAGTTATATTTTGTCTGATATATTTGGGTATCGTATAGATACTATAAATTAATATTTGTATCTTAAACCCTAGCTCTCCACCTTTGGTTAGGTTACCTTGCTAAAAATGGGTTAAGGACTCATGATGTTGAGATGACCCCAAATATTCCTCTATTAATGAGTGTTGTCTACATAGCCAATATTCCAAAGATGGATTCAGACTTACATAGCTATCCCTTATTTGTGGAAATTTGTGTATGATGGAGAGATTAGGAAATATTAGGCATAATACCCTTCTTGATAGAAAATTATAATCAAACAAAGAATATTTATGCATAATAATCTCTTATAATAGACCTACAACCTTCTGGATATTAGATTGTAACCAAGGAAATAATATGTATGCTTAATATTATATTCCACATTCATATTATGTTGTCTCACACATATACATATAAATATACATGTGTGTGTGTGTGTGTGTGTGTGTGCGCGCGCGTGTGTGTGTGTGTGTGTGTGTGTGTGTGTGTGTGTGTGTGTGTGTGTGTGTGTGTGTGTGTGTGTGTGTGTGTGTGTATGTATATGTATATAATATGTGTGTGTGTCTATATGTGTGTGTGTGTGTGTGTGTGTGTGTGTGTGTGTGTGTATTTTAACTACCTAGACACTTACGTCTGAATTTTGATGCAAATGTCCTATACAAAATATTCATTGTATCAAAATGTGACCACCTAGGTTTTATTTGAGTGTTTAGTTATATTTTGTCTGATATATTTGGGTATTGTATAGATACTATAAACTAATATTTGTATCTCAAACTCTAGCTCTCCACCTTTGGTTAGGTTACCTTGCTAAAAACGGGTTAAGGACTCATGATGTCGAGATGACCCCAAATATTCCTTTGTTAATGAGTGTTGTCTACATAACCAATACTCCAAAGATGGATTCAGACTTACATAGCTATCCCCTATTTATGGAAATTTGTGTATGATGGAGAGATTAGGAAATATTAGGCCTAATACCCTTCTTGATAGCAAATTATAATCAAACAAAGAATATTTATGCATAATAATATTTTATAATAGACCTAAAACCTTCTTGATATCAAATTGTAACCAAAAATGTAATATGTATGCTTAATATTCTATTCCACATTCATATTATGTTTTCTCACACATATACATATACATATACATATACATATACATGTGTGTGTGTGTGTGTGTGTGTGTGTGTGTGTGTGTGTGTGTGTGTGTGTGTGTGTGTGTGTGTGTGTGTGTGTGTGTGTGTGTGTGTGTGTGTTTGTGTGTGTGTGTGTGTGTTTTAACTACCTAGACACTTACGTCACCTTTTGTATATTTGCCTCAATGTTACTATCTGAATTTTGATGTAAATGTCCTATACAAAATATTCATTGCATCAAAATGTGACCACTTGGGTTTTTTTTGAGTGTTTAGTTATATTTTGTCTGTTATATTTGGGTCTTATATAGATGATATTAATTAATATTTGTATCTCAAACCCTATCTCTCCACCTTAGGTTAGGTTACCTTGCTAAAAATGGGTTAAGGGCTCATGATGTCGAGATGATCGCAAATATTCCTTTGTTAATGAGTGTTGTCTACATAGCCAATACTCCAAAGATGGATTCAAACTTACATAACTATACCCTATTTGTGTAAATTTGTGTATGATGGAGATATTAATAAATATTAGGCCTAATACCCTTCTTGATAGCACTATAATTAAACAAAGAATATGTATGCATAAGAATCTCTTATAATAGACCTACAACCTTCTTGATATCAAATTGTAACCAAAACAATAATATTTATGCTTAATATTCTATTCCACATTCATATTATGTTGTCTCAACTCATCATACTAATTTATACCTTTGTTTAAACTTGAAAATACAAGAATATATGAAAATAGGGTTTCTAGCCTTTGTAATTAGGCCTACAAACTAATTCTATTTAATAAATTTATTTTTAACTGTTTTAAAACCTTTAAGTTAACTTTAAAATAAAAAATTTACCTTCATGTACCTCTCTACAAAGTTTCATTGCATTTGGCTTGGTTGTTTTCAAGTTATGACGATTTTAGTATTTTTAGTGCTCTAAATAGGCCTTGTTTTAGACTATAGACTAAGGTTTTTGTAATATCTTGAGTTGTAGGCCTAAAAATTATTAAAAACATTTTAAAACCTTCAAAAAAGCCTAAAACACATATTTAAAAAATTTAATGTAATTTTAAGGGTTTATTTTTGAGTTATGATGATTTTACTACACTAAAACCCTAGTTGACTTTGTATAGGCTGATATACTAAATGAAGAGAAATTAAAAAATTTAGACCCATTTTCAATTATTTATTATTTTTTAAGACTCCAAAAACTTTTATCTTACTCTGTCACTCAATTTTACATCTTGAAAAATCTTAAAATATGATAAAATTTAACTTTTCTTGAGAATAAATACTTTTTCTCGACTATAACAAACTTGTATTATGTTTTGAGACCTTAAAAATGAATAAAAACCCTAAAAAATAATAATTTTTTAAAAAAAAAAATAAAAAAAATTAGTCACATGAATTTTTATATTTAATTTACAAGAGGAAACTTAAATAAAGCTATATTTCATTATTTTTAGTGTGGATTTGTTACATAGTCCAACCAATACAAACCTTTTCTATTTTATTTCTTAAAATATTAAAATTATTGATCTAATATTCTCATGTCCTCTTTCATCATTTCTTATCCCTGCACTCCAATCTCTCCTCCTCTTTTTTACTTCAGTCTAGGCTCCTTAACTATTTAACTAACTTCTCAACTCAACCTAAGTCTTAATCTTGATTGAGTTTGACATAGTATAAATTAAGATTTTATAACTATTTAGAAACATTTATATTACCTTGACCCATCCATGAATTATCATGGCTATGCCAGGCATGAGGAGATGAGAAAAACTCCTAAAACACCTCAAACAAGTTTAAAATTCAATTTTTTAGTTTTGTCGAAAAACTTGAAAACAATCCAAAATGACCAAAAAAAAAAGTGAAACATGAAAAAAGATTTAGAGAGATAAAATATGACTTCATAAACCTATTCAATACCAAAATTTTTAAAAATAAACAAATAAATATAATGCTCTTACATCAGGTTCCCTGAGTACAAAAGGTATTCATGAGCTCTTACTCAAGAGGTCTTTAATGTTGCTCCCAATCAACAACCTATTCATCAACATTTAATAGGTGATTTTACTATGTCTTATTTTAATCTATAAATATATAGGTGTCCCACATCAAATTTATCAATTCATCTTCTTTATAATCTCTTTCACTTGTCATTGTGAGATTCTTTTCTCCCACCTCTAGGTCACTAGTAGAATTTGGCAAATAAGTTACTACATGACTAGAAATTTTAGTCACAACAACTAAAAATGTCTAAATTATGCTAATTTTTTCAACTCAGCAATAAATGAATAAATAAATGACTGATTTGGTCATTGACTAAAAAATTATTTAGTCATACAAATAAAATTGACTAAATAATTACTCATGCAAATACAAATTAGATGAAATTTAAAAAAAAATCTACAAGGAGTGTATTGTGTGTGATTCATTATTCATTGAATATTTTCTTGTTTCATTATTTGGTAATTATCCTAGAACTGAGGCATTTTAGGTTATAATAGTTACTTTCATTGGCAATAAAGCTTTTTTGGAGAGGATCTAGAGACTTTTGAAAAGGCAGGCAAAGAATTCAGAGTTTGCTGCAGAGAATTTGAATTCATGAGGCCCTCTGTAGTGAAGTTAGATTGGGGATGCCCTTTGTAGTGAATTCAAAGACCCTCATTACAATTAACATAAAATATATAGCTTTATGATTGGAAACTTATAGTAGTTACACAGGGAACTGAGTACCAAAACCATACAGGTAGTACTAGAACCATACAAGGAGTTTAGGGTTTAGGGGACTATTTTTTCATTAGTTTCCTCTATGCATTCTGGATCATATGGAAATTTAAATCATAACTCAAGTGAGACACAACCTTATTCTATTTATTGGAATAATTTCATATCCTTAAAGTGCATAGAAAAAACTACAGAATTGACACTAGGGCTTTTATTTATGAATTCAACCAAAATGCCATTTCTTAATGCCTCCATAAATGTTTGTTGAGCCAATTCTATTTAATCATGCTCAACATGAAGAACCCAAATTTTATTTACAAATTAAATAGGTACTTCTTCTCTACTCTTCTTCAAAGAGACTTTGTTGTCTTAAGAGAATCTAAGGTTGCATTGGGGTCTGACGATATTAATAACTCACCCATATTGATAAATGAATGGGAATCATGTGGATTTACATGAGTTACCTTTCCTAAAATTTCAAAAGCCTTATCTTCCTTCCATTAATGAGAATATATATGGCCTACAACTTTTAATCTCTCATAATTCTCACGGTGGACCTCTAGAACCTTTTCAAAATTTGAGAGAAAACTCTTAAGATCTCTTGGCTTCAATTGAACCTATCCACAAAATCTTGTGGCCTCTAGCTTTTCTTGACTGATGCCATGTACTAGGTACTAGTGGTTTCATAATCACCTTTACTATGATAAGATCATGTAAGATTATAATATGAATGAGATTTCATGAGAGGGTGGTTAGTTGAAATAAGATCTATCTCAATCAACTATTCCACAAGAAAATGTTGACCTGTGAAGAAAAAATGGTTTGATAAATGTTTCGATACCATTGCAAAATATGGGTATAATTCAAAGGATCTACACATCTTTTCCATTCCTTTATGAACACTACCTTTTTCATTAAATATGATAATCCTACAAGTAAAAAATGCACAAAACTAACCACAAATATTTATGTAGAGGCAGAACATCATTTCCTAATGCCTCCTTAAAATTTTGTTGAGCCAACTCTAGTTCATCATGCACAAAATGAAGAACCCAAATGTTGTTTAAAAATTCAATGGGTACTTCTTCTCTACTCTTCTTTAGAAGATAATTTGGCATCTTAAAATAATCTAAGGCTATACTAGGGTCTAACAATATTAATAACTCACCCATCTTGATAAATGCATGGGAATCACCTGGTTCTATTGGGTTGCCTTTCTTAAAATTTCCAAAGCCTTATGTTGGTTCTCAAATTTGTAGTGTGCAAAACCTTAAAAGGATTCCAGTAGTTATGATTAGGTTATGGAACCAATTTGTCCAACTGATAGAGTCAACCTAAGTGGTTAGGATTCTCTACACTTTAGGCTCTGCTTTGCCTAGGTGGGTGTTACTTTAGATTCACCAATGACTAACTACACCTCAATTTTTTTGGTGACTTCAGAGTAGATTAAAGGATTTATGTAATTATGTCAATTGAATAATCCAATTCACCCTAATCTAAATTGGCATATGATTTGAATTAGTTTATTTATTTATTTATTTATTTTTTTAAACTTTCTATTCTACTACTACTCCTACTCCTACATCACAGAAAATTAAAATTGGATTTTTTTTAATATGATACAAGGAAATGATTCTAGAAAACAATTGATCAATGACTTTCTCAACAATTGGGTAATGGAGTCTATTCACAAAAAGAATTATGATTTATATTTAGCCACAACTCAAATTACTTGGCATGGGATTTTCTATGACTGGTATAGGCATGCAAGATTATTATTGCCTAGCTCTTCTTAATTATCCAAATTGAATCCTCCAAGTTATAGTAATCTATTCAATCTAATTTAATCCCTACTTGAGGAAACCCAATTAGATAAACCACCCAAAAATATTAAATATGTTATGAATAAATAAACATATACTTGATAGCTTAATTTAAATAACAAGGAGAAAAAAAATAGAGACAACCAAATAAAGTATAACATGAATATTCATCAAGCAATTAAGAACTAGATATATGGCACCGGAGAAATGTGGTTTGGTTTTATTGATATATCTTTGAAGAGCAGTCCTTAAAATGTATTTTTCCAAAATCAAATTCCCAGAGAGCTTTCCCAAGGTCTTAGTTTCCTTCTTATAGTGGTGAAGGAAGCTAAAAGCTTTAGACATTTCACATTCTAACAAATGACTTTTCATACACACACCCCTTAATATGACTTATTACTACATATATT
This sequence comes from Torreya grandis, assembly GCA_037957365.1. NCBI lineage: Eukaryota > Viridiplantae > Streptophyta > Pinopsida > Cupressales > Taxaceae > Torreya > Torreya grandis. The sequence continues at coordinate 4,894,955 of JARHVA010000618.1, forward strand.
TTTTGACAAGTCTTAAAAATTCCACCAAATATATTTTTAATATATATCAGAAATCATAAAAATAAGAAAGAGACAAAATAGGTGGACATCCAATATTTGTTGGTGCCATGTTGATGCCAACTTGATACTCATTACTCCTATAGATACTTGGCCTACTTATTCTTCAATTATCAAATACTGATTCTCCCATTAGTACACTATGAAATCATTAGGCCACTTATATTCTTGGATCTGGAGTAGGTTGGCCTAGTGATCTTTCCATCTTTTGTCTAGCTGTACTTTGACATCAATGATGAACTTTGCATATCCAGCATCTAGAGCAATTAATCTCTCTAAAATGACATTGAAACTAAGAATATTTATGTTTTGATATTTTTTCAAGAAATCAATGACTTGAGAAACTATTTAACCATATTCACTTTTCCATTCATCAAAACCTTTGATCTTTTTATCCTCTATCAAAATGGAAGGAATAAACTGGTGTTTTAAGGTAGAAAAAGAATCAATCTTTATCTGCATTCTTTGGCTCTCACCATTCACATACTAAAATTCATCCAAGATCATTTTCACTATGTTATCTATTGGCTTGAGTGAGGTTGAAGCACTTGGATCTCTTTATATAAATTTGCACAAGGTTATCAATGTATGGTGTGCAGGTTGCCATTTCTTGTATATTGGATCCAACATAGAAAGATTGACCTTTAACTAATCAATGGCCTGAGACAAAGAAGAATAACATTCATGTACATCTCTTAGCTTGTCAACCACAAATTTTACTTTATATTCCAAAATCTTCTCAAACACCTCAAGGATTTTCAATTTGACCTTATCCTTTGTAATCTCATTTTGCTTTTTCAAATCTTCAATTTCTTTCTCCAACTTCAACTTCAATGTATTCAACTAATCAAATGGGACTATATTATCATTGGTTATTTGTGGCACAAGTGAGTATGTTAAAATTTCTTGGCTTTGAGAATAAACACCCTTCAATTGATACTTTAGTTTGTCATTTTCTAAATACAACCTATTCACTTCATCATTCATCTCAATTTGAGTTTTTCATAGTCGAGCAATCTTTGCTCTGTTTTCTTGATAGCATCTTGTGTGAACATTGTAGAGTGCACATCAAGGGTGATAGATTAAAGCATTGATGTATCTTGAAATTTTTTCACCATAGCTATTCCCCTCAACTCCTGAACTACATCAACCAATCTTGGCTTGTTAGTGTTATTTTGTGTGACCCATATTGCTAGAGTCTTTATCTTTGGGTTAAACCCACAACCACTTATACCATCCTCATAATTAATCTCAAAAACAATCATGGGGTCATCTTGACTTCTCACTTGGTCCAAAAAAAATATTTTCTTCAATTTAAGGCTAGGGATGATCAATATATCACTCTTCAAAACCATTTGTCTAGCCTCATCAGGGCTGACATTTATTTCATCAATTTTTAAATCCTTGAAAGTATGTGTCATAATTTTATCATGATAAGATTCATTAGCACCCATTTTATTTATTTCCATCTTTTCTCTAAATTATTTCATCTTCATTTTGAGCCAAAAATATTTGAATTTTGGGGTATTAATGAAATCATTATCCTCGATGAACCTCATAAAATCCATAAACCTTTCATCTCCTTGTAGTTGAAGCTCACCTTGTGCCTATTCATCCATTATTGCTTCTGATTTGTGTGCTTCTATTTATTAACCAAAAATGGGTTGATCAACACCCTTTTCCTCTCCAATATGCTTCAAAATATTGGCCACCTCCTAAAAGTCACTAACTCCTTCAATCATTTCATATGGAACTAGTGGAGAAACATCATCAGTCTTTTGCCTTTTGGTAGGTGGTGAATTAGGAATAGTTAGATCTTGTACTTACATTACATCTAGACCAGGTTCTTGAATCACAACTCCTATTGTCTTTTTGACAGGGATGTTGGTAGATTTTGTAGGATGCTTCTCAGATTTGCCATATATTTTTTCAAAATGATCAACTATCAAATCTATTCTTTTCAAAGGGTCCTCGTCAACAAAAAATCCTAAAAAATTAGGGGTTTAGCTACTTTTGTCATCCTCAATCTTCTTCAAAATTTCTCATTTTATTTTCCTATTATATACCTCTACAAAAGTGACATAATTTTTTATCACATCCTCATTAAAATTGATTTGATGGGATATCTCCATACTGGTAAGGATGACTTGTCTAAAAAATTTCATGTGACCCTCTAGATCACAAAACCTTTCTGTCCCTAATTTCAAAGAATATTTAGCCTTTAAATAGGCTTGCAATTCCTCTAAGGTATTTGCACCAATGTACTATTCACTAAACACATTAGATTTTAGAAGAATTGTGCCCTTCTTTTGTTTTTTCATCACATTTTTCTCCATCCAGAATATATGCCACATCAATTCAATAAAAGAAATTATATTTGGTACAAATTTTGGCAACACATGGGGTGGTTAAGTACACCCATATAATCTGAGTATAGTATGATCAGGAAAGAAATACCACTCAAAAAAGCTATATTTGTGACCCTGTTCTGGCCTATGAGTAAGAGGCCTCAACATTCATCTGACCTCTTTGGTCAATATAGGAAAATGGATACCAAGGTAATTCAATATTATGACTAAAAAATTATCATGAAACACAACATAGTTATTGTTTTGACAATGAGAATCCCATTTGTAATACCAACACTATGTAGGCAATCTCTATCTCTTTTGACCAATCATGCTCAAGTCCATCCTATTAGACCAATTCCTTTTATTCTGATAAAAACTAAAATGACACAATAAAGAATACTATTTAAACTCCATAGGTGTCTTGTTCTCCCTTATTTTCAAAAATCCATCATGTAATTTCTTCTTAATAAACGATACAAAATCATACTAAACATTAACCTATGGGTTATGTATTCTCATGGCCATCATCATCATGCTAACTGACATTCTATTTTGGGCATCGATTCCTATCACTTGACACAAAGAAAAATATGTCCTTTTGAAATGCACAACAAAGTCATCAAATGGAAAAGGCTCAACTACAGTGGTTGGGATTGAAATCCTTCTATTATTGGCCCCTTTCCTCATGTACATGGGAAACTCATCACTCCTATTCATATTTCTCAGGCTGGTATATTCTTTTTCACTCTTATTCAAGTCAAATTTTGTGAGGGATTATTTGTTGAGCATGAATCAATCAATGATTGTATTTCTATCCACAACAAGTAATGGTGACCCATTTGGCAACCTAAAGATTTGGTGTCTAGATGATAGTGTTGTGCTAATATCTTGATTAAATCCACATCAACGAATACATTTGGCACCACAAGCTTAGCCAAATTCAAATTCTATGGGTTTATAACTAGTCCTTATCCATCTTTATTTTCACAAAAATACCAAAAAAGGTTCCATCTTGAGATAGGTACTCTAGCATCTTGACACCCCTCTACTACATCTTTGAGTAGTTTATTATACCCATTGTCAAGTGAATTTATCAAAATGTCCAACAATGACTTTTGAAGGTACCTCTTCATTATAATAGGAGGTTCATTTCTCTTACTTTTAGACTCATATTTCTTAGGTGCCATAGTTTGATGCTTTTATGAAGTAGGGTTTTGATAGTCACTTTCTCTACCAAACCAATTGAAAACAAAGCACAAACTAAATACTAAATTTTATGAAGAGAGTGATAAGGTAGACTTAACTAATTGAAATATGGCTAAAGTGTGCATACAAATCTTGAATTCACCATGCTTGAATGATGAAATACAAATAAATTCCAAATTTTAGTATACTAAAGAGTCGATCATTTCACCATTACACTGGTTTGTGCCATGAAATTGACAAATCTTAGCATTTAAGTCTTTCAAACATAGATAATTGATTTAGTCCAATCCAATGGCTAGGTGGACATTTCAATCATAGGCATTAATGATAACCACTATAGGGTGTAAATATAGTCATTTCAACATTAAATACTTTACCACATCACCATAAGACCTATTTAGATCTACTACAAGACTGTAGGAACTTCTAAATGGTTATACTGCTTGCCACCACCCCAAAAGTCTTTATACACATCATTGCAATATGGAGGGATACATGTTACTTCCAACCTTTTATCTGAACATTATGAGATCAGAAGATCCTTTGGCATCCCTTCACTATTTATGTATCACTGTAAGCATTGTGTTTGAATATGGTAGGAGCACAAGACATACTTTATATAGCTTTTACCACTTAGCTCTGGCCTACAAGACCTTCTCTGAAATACTAGAATAGATAGAAATAACATATATTGTATAGAGTGTTACATAAAATTTATGTAAAAAATCTGAGCCTATAAATGTCTAATTACAGTTTTGATTATTATTGCTCTAGCATTTGTATTTGGTAGGAGATGGTTGCCACGATCAGACAAAATGCTCCTAATATGGTTCTCAAGTAGATAATTAATTTGTTGTAATTCATATGTACCTTCTATAGTTGAATTTTTGACCTAGAGTGTTAGGGAAAATGTATGAAAAATTTAGAGTGCAAACTCTAGAGAGTTAATATCTCTAACTATGTATATTAGGGTTTGGGTGGCTAATTCCCATTGAATGACCCTTTAACAGTAAGACATTATGTGATAGAATAATAAAATTGATGATAATATTGAAATAACAAAATATGTGTCTCATATATTATGAATATGTTCAAAGTTAAGTGTGTAATTGATAATGCTTGTGTGAAATGAATTACAACACTTATCTATTTATAAGTGACTTTGAATTCAAATTTGATAGTTTTAATAGACAACAAATGATTATAAAAGAAGGTCATGAAACATTATGAGATTATACATTATTATACCAAAAACATAAAATAACATAATAACTATTATGAAACTTTAAAAAGGTGGTCTCCACATTTAAAAATCAACCACAATACTAATATCATTCAATTTAAAAAATTAAGTATACATATAGAAATATAAATAAAACTTAGGGAACCATTTTAAAATACCCTAAACTAGCCCCACCAAATCCACCTATCCCAATTAAATATAGATTCCAAGTTCATTTCATAAAATTCCAATCAAAGGTCATCCATGCAACTCATATAAAGTTATAGTAACATTAAGCCACCTCACAATACATACATCATATTTTATTAAAAAACATTTTTCCCTTACTGTGATACTATCATTTATCTTCTTTTCCACTGTGGGGATATGGTGAATTTTAGTATTTACTCTTACCAGATCACCACATGTCAATATATTATTTATCATGAGGTCCTAGTGAAATATTATATGCTACTCAAACTCTTGCTGCTAGGTCATCAATTAATTTTGAGACCTCTACGGAGATGTGGTAACCAATCTTTGTATATCACAACACCACAAGTGAAGTTATTGCATGTTTCAGGGAAATGGTAACTATCTTTTCACTTCCTTTGGTTCCTGTACACCCACCAAAGCTATTTGAATGTACTACAAGGCTGTGGTAAGAGACAAAAAACATATCAATGATCAAAATACAAATGTCTTTCATATGGACATGATATGAGATGCTTATGAATGACTCCTGGAATAATTTTAAAAGGAATATGGACTCCTAGGATGAATTTTATGAATTTTGGAAAAAATGCCTCAAAGAAATGTGGTCTCATGGTGATGGAATTCCATAATGAATTCCATGACAAGATAATTGTTATGGATTGTCATGGAATTCCATCATCATGAGACCACATTTATTTGAGGCAGTTTTTCAACTAGTTCACTACCTGGTCTATGCTATTGCTTACTATTATGCTTTGATAGATTTTTTCCAAGCATCCATAGCTTGTTTGAAAGCACTTATTTTAGGCTTTTATCCATAAAAATAAGGTAGTGAACTGTTTGATAAAATGCTTTGGTAGACATGTATTAAAAATGTGATAGCATAGATAAAGTAGTAAACTATTTGAAAAAATGCCTCAAAGAAATGTGGTCTCATGGAATGCCATGACAAGCAAATGCAATTTGCAGCTGCTCCTACTAATTAGTTATGTAATGTAAAGTAATTTCATAACTGCTTAGGTTGAATTTGTAAAAACTATATTATAATTGAAAATTTCTCATCTATCAACATCTATTTATTAGTTATCCAATGTGAAGTAATGCTTTGATTTTGAAAGATGTGCAATGCAATGTAATTAGTAATTTGAATATAAACTATAAAAATATATTTTTTACAATTCATTAGTTAAACTCTCTATAACTCTATTACTATGTAAATGCCTTTCAATTAAAAAAAAAATGTCTCTTAGTCTACATTTTTTTTAAATCTTATTTTTTTCTTGATATTCTAAAAAAATCTTAGACTTTTGGTTTGCTGATTTTTTCCCCAAAATATTTTTGTTGATTTGTGTAGAAAATTATAGATGGATCAATGTTGAAGGTTGACTATGGATCAATACCATGGATTTGATGAGAGAGTAGTGAATGAGAAGGACATGGACAAATATCCATGTCCATGTAATGACTATCTTGGTGAAAAGGTGAGAAAAAGAAATATGAGTTATCAACATATGGTAAGATATGGGCATAGTGGTATAAGCCTTTGGGATTACAATTAATATGAATATATGATATAATTGTAGAGTGTGAGAGATGAAGAGGTAAGAAACATAGATGAAGTGGCACCAAACATAGATGAAGAGGCAGCAATTTAGATGAAGGGTTTGAAGTTGATAGAATGTTGAATGAGGGTCTACATGATTATTAGTCCAAATTCAATGGGGGATGCTCTAAATCCTATGTATAATAATTTCAATTTAAGTCATTTGACCACAATCTTTCAAATTCTCAACTTTCAAGTGGTGTTTGGTTGGACAAATAAGAGTGTGGATCAGTTATTGGCATTATTAAGTTTATTTTTACCACCTGAATCCACATGGCCAACAAAATGAGTCACTGTAAAAATAAAATCACTAAGATAGGGTTAGAGTATGAAAACATCCACATATGTGTGAATGGTTGTGTATTATATCATAATAATCTTTCAAGTGAGAGTAAATGTCCAAAATGTCATGAAGTGAGGTATAGACAAGGGGTGAAATCAGTTTTGGTTCCTAGAAAGGTTATTCACCACTTTTTGATAATCCCATGATTATTCCAAATATATATATGTAGAGACATTGCTAAACTTATGCAATGACATGCCTAAAATAAGAGCATTGATGGGAAACAATGATATGTGCTTAATTCTAAGACATGGATGAAATTTGATATTAGAGGACCTAATTTATCTCAAGATCCTCATAATATAAAGTTGGGTTTGGCTCTAGATGGGGTAAACCCATTATCAAATCAAAGTAATAAATGGTCAACTTGGCCAATGTTTTTAATAAATTATAACTTGCCTCCATGGTCAACAAATAAACAATTTTTCTTAATGTTATCATTGATTATACTAGGAAAGAAATGTGTCACTTTAGATACAATCGATGCTTATCTAGAGCCATTATATGATGAGCTAATGGAATTTTGGAAAGGAATTGAATCAATTAAGTCTTTAAGGGATGGTCATTTAATCAAATTCACTTTAAGAGCTTCATTCTTGTTTACGATTCATGATCTTCTTGCATATGGCACATTGTCTGGTCTCAGTGTTCATGGATATCATGGATTTCTTTCTTACAACTTTAAGGATTTTATAAGGTACTCAAGAAGTTTACATAAGTGTATTTATTATGGAAATCATGCTTACCTTAAAATTGATAATCCATATCATCGACAAAAAACATGTTTCAATGGTCAAGAAGAGAATTGTGAAGCACCATTGCTAATAATGGATGATTACATTATTGAGAATGGAAAAAAAAGAATATCATTTATTGAAATATGATTGGATTGTTGGTAGTAGATGTGATCCATGTAATGAAAGTGGTGTAAAATGGTTGTGCATATTCTATTGGTTGCCATACTTTAAGGATATAACCATTAGGCATACTGTTGACTTTATGCATGAAAAATATAGCCTATGCTATTATATAAACTCTTTTTGGTGATTTATATACTATTTCATCATGTGAGGTATTTCAGAAACTAAATATTCATCAAGATATTTGGGTTGAAAATGTGACGATGAAAAATATAGAAAACCTAGTTCTCCTTATGTCTTAACAAAGGAACAACGTGCACAATTCTTACAATTGATGTCTCAGACTCACTTTCCCACTAAATATGTAAGTAGTAGTATTAGAAGCCAAACTAACATTAATGGCTTAAGAGACCTCAAGACCCATGAATATCATGTCATGATCGAGAATATTTTACCTCTTATGGTAAATATATCAATTTTAGCAAAGGGGCCAAGATTGGAAATTATAAGGTTCAACCTAATATTAAACAGAATGAGTTTACATGTAGTAGATCCTTTGTACTTTGATAGTTTGAGGGAGGAGGTTGTTGAAGTCCTTTGTCTATTGGAATGGGAATTTCCACCAACAATCTTTAACATTTATATGCATCTTTTGATACATCTATAATATGAACTAGAGCATTGTGGCCTAGTAATAATGAGATGGATGTCTCCTATAGAATGATATATGAATGTTTTGAAAAAAATTGTTCATACTAGGGTAAAACCAGAAGGAAACATGTTTGAAGGATATTCAATGCAAGAGGCCACAGGATTTTGCATAGAATAATGAATGATTTTAAAAATATCAATCAATGTTTGTGGGATGATGACAAACATGAGAGAGTTGAAAGTGAAGTATTAGAAGGCAATGGATTTCACTTCAAGCTATCACATCAAGAAAGAAGTGCATTACATGCCTATATTCTTCAAAACACATGTTCCTTCGATAAGTGGCTTAGGTAAAAAATTTACACAATAATTTATTTACTCAATTGAATTTAGACATTTATATTATTAATCTTACTCTCTATATGTTAATATTCTATGCATAAAATATGAAAAAGAAAATCAATCTTGGATGCAACATTGACCTCAAAAGTGCAGACGTCATGATTTGATTGGAGGTGATTTATTTCTAAAATTTGAAGAATGGATTGCTAATGTAGTCAGTGATGCAAAAGAAGGTCAAGATATAAAAATGGAGGAAATTGAACTTTCACAATATCCACATTTATGGGATATGCATTTTAGTAGAATGTGGGCCTATGGTAGTTAATTAAGAGTGGAAGAAAAAAACAATGAAAAGACAAATTGTGATTGTGTTGTTAGTGCTAAATTTATTCAATTGTATTTTGGTGAAAATAGTCCTATATTATTAAAATGTAAGTGGATCCGACCATCCATAGTACAATTTGATGAGTATGGATTTGTACAAATAAATATAGGACAATTTTTATTAGAGACAAATGAGCGATATGTTTCCCCTCTTCGAATGGGTGAATCATTTCTAATGGATGATGTAATAATCCCAAGATGGTCATATGTCATTCAAATAGATTCTTGTTCCAAATAAAAATTCATGAAAGTTATCGATATAATGCGTAATGGGAAATATGTTAACTTACAAGAAACATTCAAAGAAATGGATGAAGTTGATGATGGAGTTTTTGAAGAAGATATTTTGATTACCAATGAAGAGATTGGGAGAGAGAATGTATATCATGTCACAGATGAGGATGAGGAATAAAATCACATAGATATAGACAGGAGTGATCAGGATTCATAATTGTTAATATCTAATTGAAATAAGGGATAGTCATATTGATAGTCTGATACCTGTGATTATAAACATCTTCTTGGGTTTTTACTACAAATTATTTTTAATCTATAAACTAAATTATATTTTAAGTTTCCATTGTAACTTATGAACTCAATAAAGTTTTACAGATTCAAGTTGTTAATTTATAGATTATTGTTTATTTGGACTGCAAGAAATGAGTAAAAGGATTATAAGGTATAAATTAGTTGATGTTAGTGATCATATGATGAAATTTCATTGACAGATTATGAGTGCTTTTGCAGATAAAAAATGGCCAAGAATAATGAATATTTATCATGTCTTGGTTTGACAAATAGGCAAGTTACATATCCACTAAGTGGTATATTATTTATTTAATAGTGTTTAATGAAATTCTATAGGCAAGAGATTTATGTATATAAGACATGATATGATTTTTTGTTTGTTTTATAGGCAAGAAAAAGAGTGCAAAAAAATGCAGAGAAAAACAAAAGGAAAGAAAATATACAGTATTGCCATCTCATGGAAGCTAACACATTTGTGATTTAACAAATGCAATTGGTGAAAATAATAGTTGTGATGATGTGTAGCCCGATATAACACACAGTGATGTGTAGCCTGATATAACACATGGTGATGTGTATCTTGATATAGCACATAGTGATGTGTAACATCGTGATGATCTCTTAGAGCAAAGTCTAAGAGAGATTATTGAAAAAAATCAAAATAAAGGAATAACAAGTCTATAGATGATTTATTTAACATTAAAGGATGTGTTTGAAGTGAAATCTATGGATACCAGTACTGATCTACCTAGTCATGCCACACCTAATGTGTCCAAGAAACATGAATTTTTGGTTAATGAAAGTCATAAAGAGAGACTACTTGCATCTGTTATGCCTCAAAGTGCACCTGTTGCATCTAGACATTTTGATGGAACTAATGGATCGGCTAGAAATATTAATACTAGTTTAGTAGAAGATGTGTCTACTTTTGTCAAGAGACAAATATTGAGTCAATATTTGTACATATCTACAAAGAGGAATGCAAAGAAAATAAAATTAGAAGGCAAGAAACCATTTTTAGTTGAGGTATCAAGAGATGGTGAGCCCATTGGGCCAAATGCTACAAAGAAGGCCTCTGAGTTGGGTGTAAGATTTAGGGCCCATTTGGATATTTGTAAATCAAGTTTTGCAGAGCAATATTCATGAAATGTGGAAATTTTTATACAAAAAATGTAAAATTATTTTGAGACTACTGGTGGACAAATATCTAGAAAATATTACAAACAAAAGATGAGAATTTTGATGTATAATTTTAGATATAATTGTAGAAAAACAATCATGGAGGGAAAAGAGAGGTTAGACACCACTTTATCTCCAAAATAGTGGGAGGCATTGGAATAAAGTATGCATTCCAAATGATATATAGAAAATAGTAATAGAGGCAAGAGAGCAAGAGATACTATGAGGGCCGGATATACATTTGGCCGAGGTAGGTTGCAAGCTAAAATGGACAAATTTATAGTAAGTGTACAACTTTTAGTACAATTTACATTGTGTTATTATTTTTTTTTTATTGAACTGAATATATGTTGAAATTGACATTATATTTTAGGTGGAAAATAGTAATAGATAAGTAGGTGCAAAAGATATTGTTAATTATATGGAAACACTAGATCGACCTAGTAAATCTAAGAGTGGGATGAAGTAGAAATCTAGAGTGTCAATAGATATTACACAACCATCTATTAAATGCCTAGTAAGAGCCTCTCTAGATCATGTCAAATCAAATGAAGGGTACCAATAGGTAATGAGTTGCATATTTGATCTCACTCAAAAAAAATTATAGTTGGTTGCCTCTATTAACCCTATAATTTTTGCATGGAATGAGCATAATTCCATGGATTTAGCTAAGGTAAGAGGCTCTATTGATATCATTTCTTCATGTTTGGAATTTTTTTTATACAAATACCTCTTAATATTTAGATTATTGAAATATAAGGATAGGAGAATCCAACCCAGTTTATTTATTGTTGGAGTGATCCAGAAAATGTTCTTTTAGACAAATTTATAACTTGCATTCTTTACTTGACTATTGAATGCTTTGTATATTCTATGCATGATGGTTAAACCACATGTAGATTAATTTTATAAAATCAGAAAGAAAATAAAAATGCCTTCATGATGTCAATACAGATGCCAATATTAATAGCGATCATGATTGAACTGGACAAGAATGTGCAAAACAATCATCATAGTTGTGTTGAATTAATTGAGGTAATATAATAGTTTTCAGTTATCTATCCTAATGTTTTGTCATAGTTCATGATTTAAATGTTCTTTTAAGTTAATAAAATTTAATTTTATATTAACTATTTCTACAATACTTGCTTCAATCTTATTTTGGAGGGATTTGAGACTCATTTCCTTGCCTTGGACTAATCTTCTGTTCCATTCCTTCCAAATTTCCCATATTAGAATTGTGGGAATTATCAACCATAAATAATGATAAGTAAAATATATTTTGATATTGGGCCAGTATTAAAAAAAAATCATTATATCATTGGGAAGGGTACTCTTCCATCCTATCTTCATGCATAACCACCTCTAGCATTTAAAAGAGAATTGACAGCCAAAATCTTCTCCCTTTGACTCACTTCAACTCTACCATATCTTAAATTTCCATCATGATCCAGAGGTTAGTTCAAAATTTTCTAATTTGTGACAAAACCAATTTCACAGCGTAGACCTTATCGAGAGCTTTCTAGTACTCTTTGTGGTTGGAAAAATGGAAACCATATGCAAAGGATATGGTTCACTGAAGTTCTGATGCAATAGGTAAAAAAAGTGGTATCACAAAATGACATGGCACAATGTGGGCATGCCAAGTGGTCCAATCAAGTGGCAACGCATGGAAGTCAACAGTTGTCCAAAAATTTGGGTTTGGTTGATTTTTGTCTTTGACAGTGTGCATGGATTATGTAATTGTATTTAAATCCTTATTATACCTTGTATTTCCCACATGTTGGACTAATGTCTAAGCATTGTAAACTTTCCATTGCATTGTAACTGACCAAGGGTCGAGAGGGAATGGATGAGCCCCATTAAGCCATATGGGTGAAACAATAGTTTCCACATTGCTATGCCATGAAGGAGTCAAGCTCAAGAATTATAGACCCCTGAGCTAACCTCAAAGACTGAGCCATATGCCTATCTATGTTGGCATTTTAAGCTAAGCTTGAAGACTGAACCATATGCTAATCGATAAAACAACCAACAGATAAGCCAAGTTGGTAAACCAACATCCCATGCTATGTTAAGCACCTCAATCCCACCAAAAGGGGCTTCAACATTATGCAAGGAGGCTGCTCAAATATTAAAAGCTATCAAACTATTTTGAAATTGCTAATGTGGGACTAAATGATAAGCCAAGCACCCAAACAAAATGGGAAGAGACTTGAACCCATGACCTCCCATGCAAAAATTTTAGACCTTAACTGAGCAAGCTACGGACTTGGAAGTATTTCAAAAGGACTGAAATTCTATTTGAAGGGTATTCTTCAGCTGACTGTGTATTGGAGAATATAGACCAGTTTGTTGTATTTGGTCATTTTGGAGCCCGTAGAGGCCAAACCAGAGCTCTAAGTGAACTAAAAACTTGTTTATAATTCTGATACACTTTGTGCAATATATTCATTTTCCCATTTTGGTGGATTGGTGATGTCATTTTGAGCTACAAAAGTTTTCAATTTTGATTTGGAGAAGCCATTGCTTGTGATTCAGGAAGGTGAAAGACGTGCTGAGTCAACCAAGGTCTTTCAAACGTATGATCACTATTATTGAAGAGATATTTGATTGTTTGTTGTTTTTAAGTATTATTTTATCTTACAAATTTAGCAACATTAATGGATCAGTTTGATAAGAACTTGAGAATGTAGGAATTCTAAAACTCATAAACAATTTCTATGTTTTGATCTTTGAATTCATTTTTGCATTTCAAATTTTAGCTAATTTGCAGATTATAATTCAGATTTAAATGAGAATAAAAAATTTAATTATTTGATCATGTAAGGCAAATTGGATAAAAATGGGAATTAGAAAATCTGATGGTTTCAATGGAAAACTGATGTGATCTATTAGTTCACCTTTATTTCAGTTTTGAAACTTGATTTGGATCAATTTTTCATCAATTTTTAATCATTCCAACATCTTATAAGTTGAGAAATTTTTTCTTCCAATTTAGTTTTATTTTTGGAATTGAGAATTTACAAGATCCATTTAAATGTTTTAAAAAGTAGTGAAGTTCCTCTGGTGTTTACGGATCAAATTTTAGTATCAGAGCAGTTAGAAAGTAGGGATAGCTTCTCATTGTGATTAGATAGTTGCTTTTGGTTTATTGGTTATCAATATCACTTGATTATATTATAGTGTGTAGTTGTAGAATTAGTGTGTTTACAGGAAACTATGGGCAAGTTGTCACATAAAGCCAAGATGGAAGAGCTTGAAGCCATCAACACCCAGATTCAGGATGAGAATGCATTCCTGAGAGCTCGATTGTACTCCTTAGATTAGGAGATTACAAGTTTGAAATCAGAGATCGAATCTAAGGATGATTTATTGATCAAATTATAATGTGGTGAAATAAAGAAGGCCATACCTTCTACTTCAGATTTAGAAACTATGACTGATTGCACTGTAAGTTATTCACCAAGTAATTCATCTACTTCTTCTTTCCATTCAGATTTGGATTCAAGTAACGATGCTTTTGGTAGTTTTGAACATCACACTAAGGGTATATGATCCAAATTATTGATGAAAATGGGCTTTAATGGAAGAGGTCTTGGTTGAGATGGCCAAGGAACTACTAACCCAATACAAGTAGAGCATAGAACTCTTCATGCAGGTTTGGGTTACACTAGTGAGCAGGTGGATAGTGGAGAAACTTCCTCCAAGGCTAAAGGAAGACAAGCTTCTAATAGCAAAGGTCCAAACCCACTAGTAGATCATGTACGGTGTAAGAAGGAAGGTAGAATAGGTATTGAGATTCCACCTCCTAGTTCTTACACTAGAGTTAACACTAAATCTCCTAATCCACTTTTTATGTTTAAGAAATTTGGATTTAACAATCAAAAGATGATGCAATCATTTCCTTACACTTTTTTTGGGATGCATAACCACAGTGTTGCATTTGTTGGAAGAGAAATGCTTTGGTTAAGCATATTACAAGTGTTAATAACCATTCTCGACATGGAAAAGCGAGAAGAGGTAAAATGGAGACCTCACCTAAGAAGGCTTTACGCACTCATTACAATAAGAGTGGACATCAGATTGATCATTTTTTTAAACTTCAATCATCTTCTCATTCTAAACATGGTAAAAATAAGATGATTTATCAACCTATTAATAAGATCAATGAAGTTAAATAAATCCATAATGATGTTAAGGAATCCACTAAGGAAATCAAGTTAACTAGGCAGAAAATTTGATTAAGTGGATTTATAATACATTCATTTTTCAAAGCATTGTTAAGAATTTTGTTAAGGGAAAGAAAAAGCTTGGATGATGCATTAGTAGAGCATGTGAAAACACTTAGAGATAGGTTCATCATTTGAATTATTTCAATTCTCATGTTGAATAACTCTATGTTTTGAAACTCCTATTTATGTTGAGTGAGTTGTCTAGAGGACTTGAACTCATTTGATTAGTTGGAGATAATAGCATAATGCATGTTATAGGTTGACTTATTTTCCTTACAACACTTTCTCATATGTAACTTCTATTTTTAGAATGTATCTATTTTTCGCACATGGATGGATAAATGCATTGTAAGACCCTATGGGCATGTTTGGATGTTAGGCAATATACACTTTGTGTTGTTTGCATTTTTTTAGCATATAAGTCCCATACTAGGGCATTGTATTGCAACATGTCTACAAAATTCATTGTATATTGTCAACATTAACATACTTGTTTTGTAATTACATTGGGAATTGTTTCAATTATTGACAGTTCACTGCTTTACAGGATATGACATGGGCAAACAATTTTGTTATGTTGTGATCAATTTATTGGCAGTTGTAAATTCCTATACTCATGTCATGTTATAGGCATTTTTAGTTGAGTTGTGAATCATTTATTTTTATAATGTTTATCTCTTGCTATGATTGGGTTCTGTGTGATGTGATGTAGTAGAATAGTTATCAGTTTTCAGGAGATAATAGACTTTTGGAGACTAAAATCCTCTTTTGTAAGGAGGTGTGATCCAGAGTTTAGTTTAGAAAAAGTTTCTAATTTTTGAAAAAAACCAATTTCATAGTGTATATCTCATTGAAAGTTTTATGTCTCTTTTTTCAGTTTGCAAAATAGACACAGTATGCAAAAGATAAGGTGTACTAAAGTTCTGATGCGACAGGTAAAAAAGTGGTGTCACAAAATGACGTGGCACAATGTGGATATGCCAAGTGGTCCAATCAGGTGGTGACACATGGTAGTCAATGAGGGTCAAAAAATTTGGGTTTGGTTGATTTTTGTCTTTGATAGCATGTACAAAATATGTAATTGTATTTAAGTTCTTATTATGCCTTGTATTTCTCGCATGTTGGACTAATGTCTAAGCATTATAAACTTTCCATTGCATTGTAACCGACCAAGGGTCAGGAGGGAATGGATGAGCCCCATTAATCCATATGGTTTAAAAAATAGTTGCCACATTGTTATGCCGTGAAGGATTCAAGCTCAAGAATTGCAGATCCCTGAGCTAAGCTTGAACACTGAGCCATATTCCTATCTATGTTGGGATTTTAAGCTAAGCTCAAAGACCGAGTCATATGCTAATTGGTACAACAACCAACAGATAAGCTAGGTTGGTAAACCAATGTCCCATGATATGTTAAGCACCTTAAGCCCACCAAAAGGGGCATCAACAATATGCAAAGAGGCCACTCAACTATTAAAATCTATCCAACTATTTTGAAATTGTCAATGTGGGACTAAATGATAAGCTAAGTGCCCAAATAGAATGGGAAGAGGCTTGAACCCGTGATCTCCCATGAAAAAGGTTTAGGCCTTGACTTACCAAGCTACAGACTTGGAATTTTTTCAATAGAACTAAACTTCTATTTGAAGGGTATTATTCAGCTGATTGTGTATTGGAGAATATAGACTAATTTCTTGTATTTGGTCATTTTAGAGCCCTTAGAGGTTGAACCAGAGCTCAGAGTAAACTACAAACTTGTTTATAATTATAATACGCTCTATGAAGTATATTCATTTTCCCATTTTGGAAAAAAATTTATGTTGTTTTGAGCTATGGAAGTTGCCAATTTTGATCTAGAGAAGCTTTTGCTTGTGAATCATGAAGGTGAAGGACCTGCTGAGTCAGCCAAGGTCTTTCGAAGGTCTGATCACTATTATTGCAGAGAGATTTGATCTTTTATTATTTTTAAGTATTATTTTAGCTTGAAATTTTATCAACATTAATGGATTGGTTCGATAAGAACCTAGGGACGTAGGAATTTTGAACCCCATAAACAATTTCTATGTTTTGATCTTTGAATTCATTTTTGCATTTCAAATTTTAGTTAATTTGTAGATTATAATTCAGATTTAAATTAGAATACAAAATTTGATCATTTGATCATTTAAGGGAAATTAAATAAATTTGGGAATTAGAAATCTGATGGTTTCAATGGAAAACTAATGTGATCTATCAATTCACCTTTATTTCAATTTTGAAACTTGAATTGGATCAGATTTTCATCAGTTTTTAATCATTCCAACATCTTATAAGTTGAGAAATTTCCTCTTCCAATTTAGTCTAATTTTTGGAATTGAGACTTTACAAGATCCGTTTAAATTTTTTTAAAAGTAGTAAAGTTCCTACTGGTGTTTACGGATCCAACACCTTGTGAATCCTCTTTCTTTAGGTCATTATTTTCTTCCCAAAGAACCCATAATCAGTTCAAATTTTATCTACAAATTTGTATGTGACCGTTACCCTACTCTTTAAAATATAATGCATGTTTTATATCTCAATATAATGTGTATTTTTTTTTTTTTGCAAACATTTATTGATAAAATCCAAGAAGGGGATAAATCCAAGGTATTGGATCCATTTGATGGTGTTGTTATGGGCATTGTGCAGATTCTCTCACTATCTATTATACATGGAGTCAAATTGAAAGGAACAGGAGATGCAAATGTAATATTTTAAATGTCACAAGTAACATACCCCTTGCTTATGAAGACAAAAGAGATGGAGTTGTCCATCTGAAAGAGAAAGAAGGGAAATTTACATGATGGCCACTAAAATATTTGAAAAAAATGGCATAGTTGATGTTTATCATGTATTAGCTATTAGACAGCTTGGCTGACTGCTTTATGTAGTAGTTTGAATTTATTGTTCAAAGATATTATTAGTGTTTTTTGTCTATTTTGGAGCTGTATAAGAAAAAAAAGACATTGTAACTAAATTTTTTTAGTCACAACACCAAGAAACACACTTTTTATTAACACATTTTTCAAAGCAAAAACACATATTTAGGTCTTGTATCCATTATAAGAACACCTTTTCTCAATAAAATTTTAGTATTTTGCCTTCTTAATAGTTGTTTCATTATGTGCAAATGAATGATTGATTATGGTTTTCTATGTTCTGTGTCATATGTTTTGAAGTCTCATCATTATGTCATATGTTTGGTGGCACCTATATCTAATACCCAAAAATTTATTAATTCATCCTAAGTTTCAAATTAGAATAAGCTACATTGCCTAATGTTGTAAATGTTGATTCATGAGAAATATTCATAGCTTCATCATAGTCATGCTCTACATATAGAGTAGAATAATATTTATGTATTTTATGTGGTCTGTGAATAAAATTAAGGATCACTGCCATACAACATGGGCCATTTAAAAGTCTCATGGCCACATGAATCCATGACTATTATTAGTTTTTTAATTAGACATGACATAATTAGTTTCCATCATAATTGGAGCTACTTTTCTTGTGCCTAATATTAAGGTATTCTTATTACTTAATCAGAGGTGACTTAAGCAATATGTAGCCTACTTGGAATTACCTTTCTTGTACTTAATATCAAAACTTAAATTTTTCATACTCATGTCAGCTATAAATTAATGATGAAGTTAATGGCGTCTTAATCAATAGCGTATGCGACAAATCTAAAATAGGAGTCTAAAATTTGACATCTCTCCATATTTTTAGATAGATATATTTAAAATATCTGTACTACTATTACTTATGCATCCAATAGAAGCTGAAAAGATACCCCTAGCTATAGAATGTAATAATTAAAATAGTGTAATGGGTGTCTGTAATCATCATTTCTAATCCATATTGAAGGTTTTCTAAATTCTTCTTTCAAGAAGTGAGCATTTAAAATTATATTGATTATATGTTTTTGATATTATAAGTCTACAAAGAGGGTGTAGAGCTGAAGTACAGAAAGCCCAAGGGACATCAAAATAGGCCAAAGGACATTAACAATTGAAAAATAGAAGACAGGCAAAAGTAAAATGAGAAACAACAAATAGATTAGGGATTCACCACAACAAAAACACTAGTTTTTATCAAATATTTCCAATCTTATTTGATGAACTTGACAAGGTCATCCATACTAGCAATTTTTCCTTTTATATCTTTATCTTCTTCTAGGAGGTCTTGCAAAATCAATAGGGAAGAAGCCACATAGTGGAAAACTTTCAACCAAATAATGGTTAGCACCTTCATTTTATTATAAAGGGAGACCAAACCCTTCTTCACTTCCTTAAACTCCCTTTCAATCTAGCTCTCCTTTTCACTAGTATCCATGAGATACTCCTTGTTAGAATCATAAGTGGAGTCATTCAATTCTTCAAAATTACTGATTCCCTCCTCCAATTATTGATTAGGATTGGGTTTCTTAAATTACCTACTTCCTCCAATGAATCTAAGGTAGAGGGATCATCCACAGTCTTTACCAATGAAAATTTTCACCTGCCAGTTTCTTAGATCTCCTAATATTCATATTTATTTCCTTATAACTATGAAATTTAAAACCAAACCCTTCCTCTACAGCCTCCTCACTTTGTGCCTAGGCCTTTAGGTGCTCTTTTTCACTAGCCAAATTTTGAGGCTCCACCCCCACCACTTTCTTATTCTTAATCTTTCCATAAGTGATCTTCATAGAATTGATCCAAACAATTAATTTCCTCTTTTTATTGCCAGAAAATAAAGGTTTATTTTTTAACACCCATAGTCC
This sequence comes from Torreya grandis, assembly GCA_037957365.1. NCBI lineage: Eukaryota > Viridiplantae > Streptophyta > Pinopsida > Cupressales > Taxaceae > Torreya > Torreya grandis. The sequence continues at coordinate 4,914,917 of JARHVA010000618.1, forward strand.
TTTAATAGCCAAAGAGTGAGAAGGGTTAGGGAATTTAGAAGTCATAGTTATCAGGGAGGGATAACCAGAGCCCATCTGGAGAGGGGAAAACCTTTCAAACTTAGGGGACATGTTTGAAGAGGGGGAACAAGGTTTTTGGAAAAGGGTAGGGAACCATGGGAACCCAGAGAACCAAATCTAACTCTTAAGGGAATGTGATATTCATTAGGGTCACTGTCATGGGAAATATTTAAAACCTATGTTTTTAAAGGCTTAGAGGGACACAACATAAGGCAAAAGTGATGAAGCCTGAAGATATGACCTTGGTGGAGTGTAATAGTGAAAGCAGCAAGGTTTTTTTCCAGGGAATTTTTGATAGACTTAATATATGTCTCTAGGAATGACAGGAGGAAGAAGGGGAATTTAACCAACACCTTATGATGAAATTTATTCAAAAGAGTGAAATGGTAATGATAAAATAACTTAAAATGACCTTCAAGGGTAAAATATTTCATGATGATGAAGCATACCTTATCTCAAGGGTTAAACAAGCTATCTATATCAAAAGGCTTCCTACAACTTCACTGGTGGTTCTCCTTCAATAAATAATTTTTTCAACCCCTTCATGTCTTGAACTTTGGTGAGTCTTTTCAATCTTCTTCCCTCACAGTGTAAACCTTTTGCCTTAGCAATCGACTCCTCACTAACAACAAACTCTATACCTCCAATTTGAACTTTACAGTCACCATCCTAGCTTGAAGAAAACTAAATGGAGATTTTCTCATCATATATATTTAGACATTCAATAAAATGAGAAATTCCACCTTCATAACATATACTCTATAGCATATCATCCACTTTGGTTTCATCACATGATAACAGCTCAGTTCTGACTTTTTCTCCTCTCATGAATGAAAGCTTCACCAAATTGTTACATAGCTGAAAAGGGACCCAAACCAAAGTAAACCACCACCAAGTATTTATAAAAATTGAATCAAAAAATATGGAAGCTTTCAAAGCCGACACCCAATCTGTAGAAAAATATAGGGTGATCCTATAATGATTACACATGTGAAAGAGATTGTCAGGATTTTCTATGTGAGAACATGCCTTAAAGGATTGAGGTTGCCTCATGTGATATTGATTTTATTTGATGTGGAAATACTCAAAACAAATGTGATTAGAAAACAATGATGACTAGTGAAATCAATGACTAAAAATGACTAAATATACTACCAAATTGATCAAAATGATGATTAAAATTAATGACTAAATATAATACCAATGGATAGAAATCAATGAATAAAAATGACTAAGTGACCAATTAACAAAAATTAATGACTAAATATATTAGTGAATAAAAAATGACTAAATAAGTGACCAGATTACAACAATTAATGACTAAATATACTATCAGATCGATCAATAAAAATAACCAATAAATGACTAAAAATGATTTAGTCATAAATTTGGTCACATTATAAATGACTGGTAATAAACTACTAATGGTCACGTGATAATGTTTGGTCATTTATATGTAGTTTTTAGTATTTTTTAATCGTATATTGTTGTTTCTTTACTAGTGGGTGTTGTAAATCAACTTCCTCTTGTAAGTCCTATTGAGAACATTCTTGTACCGTCATTTTCTCTCTCTTTTATTTCCATGTTAATATGAATACATTCCTCTACTACTTACATATCCATGCCAACTAGTTATATAACTACTGAAGACACTCCTCTATTATTGAAATAATTAACAATAGTATATTACTTTTCTATCTCTTCACTTTATTTCTAATATATATGAACATGCTGAATTGAACCAGATTTATGTCTTTTTTTGACCCTCTTATCCATTACTATATCTACACATAGAACAAACACATTAAGGAAATCAAAAACTCTAAAAAATACTCCAACCACTTCATCTGCCTCAAAGACATGTTATTCATCTCTTCTCCACTTATGTGTCAATCATGATATTCACTAACACCATGGGTTATTCAATTTTACATATAATCTATTTCAAAGTTGTCTTCTCCTCATATATAAATATAAATTTATCTTCTTTGCATAACTGATCTTACACTATCATCTTCTTGTGTACACTAACTTGTACAACTTCTATCACCCATGTTTCCTTCAAAAAAAATTGCAACACTACTTGGCTATTGTTTTCATTCATTTACAACTCTTCATAGCTTCCATATTCTTTCTCCAACTCTATCACATATATCTTCTTCTTTATTATAACACTTTACTCTATGGGATGCTCACAACTTTCTTTCTTCTTGTTGTCTTAAATTTAGTTTTGAGATCTTCACATGAGAACTTCACTTTCTTGTTGTTGTTCATGACAAAAAAATTCTCCTCATTCACATGATTATCTTCACTACTTATAAAAATATATTTGAGATGATCACATGAAAACTTCCTTCTCCTATTTCCTTTTATGACAACTTCCTTTGATTGACTTCCTTTTGATCTCTTCATTCTCCTTAAGTGTCATTCTCTATGTTGTTTTATTTGAAAAACTAGATCTTGGAATGAAATAAACATAATGGATTATGCTCTTCATTGGTGGAAACTTATTAAGAAACTCATCAACCATTATATCTATATCTTAAAAAAATTGAATTTTTAATGGTAAATCAATCAATTTAGTAGTTGTAATGACTATTTTTGCTTAACAATCAATGGACAACCAACATCTTCTTCTTTTATCAACTATAAGAATTATTTTCAACCTACTATTATCACTTTATTATTTTTTTTAGTTTCTTATTTACCATATTTTAATGGTTTCAAGGCATGCTTATTGTCATCCTTTTCCAATGTATATGTATTACTCCTTTTATCTTGTACATCCTTCCTATCAACCTACCAAGGTCTACCAAACAAAACATAACAAACATCCACAGGCATAATGTCACAAATTACTTCATCCTTATAGCTAATAATATGAAAATCAACCTTATATTGCTCATTGACTAGTACTTAATATCTTTTTTGGAGCCAAGATAATTTATATAGCGTAGGATGTGTCATTTTTTCAATCCTAGTTTTTAAACCATTTTTTAAGAAACCAAGTTATTTTTACTACCACTATCAATGATAAATTAACAATACTTACCTTTTGATTTGCATGTAGTTATAAATAATGTATTTTTTTGGGATGGTTACTTCACCTCATTATTTGGTTTTGGCAATACTCTATTCATTAATAAGGAATCTCCCATTTTAGGTTCTTCCAAATGTGATGGTGATCCCACACTTTCTTCCTCATCTTGAACAACTTGATTGTTGCCTGTATTTCTTGTATGGTTTGTTTATGGATTTTGAAGACATTCATATGGCCTATGGACAACATATATGTTACATTTGAGGCATTTATTTATATGGTAGTCTACAAGCATGGATTTTGATTTGAGTTATGTTACAATTCTATCCCATGATTTTATTTTCTCTTTATTTCCTTTCTTTCTTTCCTCTTGGACACTATCCCACCAAAGAGGTGCATGTCTATTCAATCTTGTAAAATTAAACTTGACCTTCTTGTCTTCAGTTATTTCTTCAAAATAAAAGTATTTATCCATTGTATTTATCCAATCCACAAGTTTTTAAACATTTAGGATTCCTTCATATACTGTAACTTCCAATTTAGGTTTGGAACTTGATCTTATGATTATTTTTATGATTCTTTCTTCTATTCTTTCTTCCTCTTCTTATGGTTCTTCCTCCCCTTCACTCATATCACATATCACAATAACTCTTCTTTGAGAAATTTATATTAATTCCATACATCCTTAAAAATTATTCATATCTTCCAATAATACATCTCTTTATTATTTTCTTGGACCTCATCTAACACCACCTCTAAATGCTCCTCTAAGTGCCATTCTTGTACTTTCTTATAAGTTTCTTTTTCACAACCTACTCTTCACTCTTATTAAAGAAGTATATTCTTCTTAGGAAACCTTTTAAGTACAAATAAAACTTGTTCAAATGCCAAAAATTATTTAGTTATTAAGTAATATCAAGCTTAATAGCCTTTTTGATAACAAATTATAACCAAACAAGTAATCTTTATGCATAAGAATCTCTTAGAATAGACCTACAACATTTTTTGATAGAAAATTGTAACCAATCAAAGATAATTTATGCATGATATTCTCTTAAAATTCATTTTGTGTTTTCTCAACTCATCATATTTATTTAAACTTTTGTTCAAATGTGACAATGCAAGAAAATGTGAAAAAATGATTTCTAGCCTTTGTAATTACGCCCACATCTAATTTTATTTAATAATTATATGTGTGTGTGTGTGTGTGTGTGTGTGTGTGTGTGTGTGAGAGAGAGAGAGAGAGAGAGAGAGAGAGAGAGAGAGAGAGAGAGACTAAAAACATTAAAACCAAATATAAAACCTAAAATTTACCTTCATTAACCTTTTTAAAAGTATTTATTGCATTTAGTTGGGTAGTTTTCAAGTTATGATGATTTTATTGTTTCTAGTGATCTAAACATGCCTTATTTTGGACATGTAGACTGCAATTTCTGAATATATTAATTTGTGTGCCTAAAAAATTATAGAAACAAATTTAAAAAATTAAAAAAAATACTAACACACTTATATACAAAATTTCATATAATTTTAAGGCTTCCTTTTTGAGTTATGACGATTTTAGCGCACTAAAACCCTAGTTCACTGCGTATAGGGAAAGAACACTAAATCAAGTTTTATTTTTAAATTTTAAGAGCCATTTTTGAATTATGTTTATTTTTGAATACTCTTCACACTTGTATCCTACTCTTCTACTAAATTTTTCACCTTGAATAATATTAAAAGATGATAAAATTAACTGTTCTTGACTATATTAGACTTTTTTTTACTATAGCAAATATTTTCTTGATGGTAATATACATGTCTTGTGTTTTGAGACCTATAAAATGAATTAAAACTTTATAAACTAAATAATATTATTTTAAAACAAAAAAATTACTCACTTTTATGAATTCTTAGATTGAATTTGTAAGATAAAAATTAAGTGAAGTCATATTTCATTGTTTTTAGCGTGAATGTGTTACACAGTCTAAACAATATCCTATTTACAGAAAATTTATATTTTATTTCTTCAAATATTTAAATTTTTGATAGTCTATTATTGTTTATATCTCTCTTATTTTATTCTCCACACACTCCAATCTCTCCTCCTTTTTCCTTTGCTCTAAGCTCCTTAGCTATCTAACTAACTTTTTAATTCAACCTATGTCTTAACCTTGATTGAGTTTGTTATAATTAGTTATCAATTAATACTTTATAACTCCTAAAAAACATGTATAAGACCTTACTTGACCCATACATGAAGTATAATTTTCAAACCAAGTATTAAGAGATGAAAAAATCTCTTCAAACACCCAAAACAAGTTCAAAAATTCAAATTTTTTATTTTGGTGGGAAACTTAAAAATAAGCCAAAATGACCACAACAAATTAAGATGACGCACAAAGAAGTTTAAACTATAAAATAATATTACCTATTAAACCTATTAAAGACCAAAATTTTAAAAAATAAAATCTAATTCTCCTGCATTAGTGTGCACAAGGGTGCAGTGACAATGCATGTAGTGATCTACCTTGTAACTTGAAAAATATAGTTTATGGGTTGACTTTTAAGTGATTCAAACCTTTAATATAACTAATAATATGATTTATATGAAAATAAGTACAAATATGGTATACTATCTTGGTTGTGCAATTGATTGATTTAGCTTGCATGATAATTGTTAGATAGATGCTAGATGTCCAAATGAATTGGCTTTAACTTGTATTTATACTAGATATTTTGAAATGATCCTTATGGGAGAGTTAATAAAATTCTTAGGTTGACTTTTAAAATTTAAAATATCGAATTTTTTTAGTTTTTATAAGGTAAGGACACTTACATTGGAGAAGTGACAATATCGAAGATGCTATTGTCCTACATTGAACACAACTATCAAAGATGAAATAAAGTTGTTGAGGTTCTATAACTAATTATGAAAGATGTATCTTATTTTAGGTGTTTAATGGTAACCTATGATCTAGATAATAAAAATAAATAGGTTTGTACTAAGAATTAATTAATTAGATCCAATGATTTGTTGAAGTGTAATTATTTTAGCTGTGAAGAACATCATACTAAAATATAGTATGTTGAGAGATATTTGTCAAGTGTGCAAGACTAGTTTAATATATAAATCTAGCTTTAAGCATCTACATCTTGTTTCCTCTTTTCTCACTCCCTATTCTATGCTTAAGGGAGGGTATTGAAGTGAGTGTGTTGACACTCACTTATGAAAATGTATTCATATGAAATGTCTAAATTAGTAGTTTGAGTGTGGCTTGTGACACCCCATCTATGCATCCTTTTTGCATGCTCTTGCAACCCTTTTAGACACCTTTTTGCTCATATTCAGTCATCTAAAACCTTCTAAATGGTCATTCCACCTCAGCTAGATAGTATTCCCCATGCCAATCATGTTCTCCTAGGTCTTGAACCTATAGGATATGAGTGCCCCATTTGGACTATAACACCCCATAGAGAAGTGTTGCATTTTCGACAGTCTTGTCTATTTACACTTTGAGCCCCAATAATCATTTTCATCTAATCCTTATCCTTAATTAGGTTGGACTAACATGAATACATCTGACCCATGACCAATTTTCCCATATAAAATCCCACTCAAAGATCATTTACAAGGAAGTTACCAATATTACAAAGCAAGCAAGAATACAAATAAATCACTGAGGCAAACTTCCCTATTCTTTACACATAGTCACCCAACATAGCTACAAACCTACTCAAATCCTTATACCAGTCCCTAGCCACCTCAAACACTATTAATTTGGAATTTGTATCTATATCACACTATTGTAAAAAACACACTAGTTGGGAGAACTACATATGGCTTGATACCTATTTGGATTATTGGTATGTAGGCAATGTGCCCACACAAGGGGTGTGGATTGCATGTTCAATACATATTTCAAACTAACCCCCCTCTTTATCAAGTGACTCAAATACCATTTTATCAAGCATGATGGAGGGTTAGGGTTTTGAAGACAAAATTAGCTCCATAATGAGTTTCATTAACAACCAGCACTCAATTTTGCATAGGCACACTCACACAGGCACAACGCAACTACCTAGAAAATTTTAGGTCTCTATGATCAGTTTGGACAATAGTTACAGGAATGAACAATGTCAAACACCAAAGTGTCTACTTTTTGGCACTCCTATCCTTTCATCCAATGAAATATAGATTCAAGTTTATGACACCTTCCTAGTCTTGCACAACCATTTTCAACATCTATATCATCCATGTCTATCTATTTTCTAGCTAAGTTATATTTCTTCTTATTTATTACAATTTTTAGAAAGGTGAAAATGGTAAATAGTTGCATAAATCAAGATTATAATTATTACTATATTTTGTACTAATTTATTAATATAGATGCTTAACTAAAATATGAATAACACTCCATTATTCCCAAATAAGTTAAGACATTTGGTAAACCTAACTTACTTTGTTTGTGCACAAAAACCCTAGAAACCATAGGGAAAATTCCTTGATAATTTTTAGAAATATGTTTCTAATTTTTTTTAATTAAATCAAATTTCACATTAAATAAAAAATGGATCTCACTTATTTCAAAAATTTCTTGCAAACAATAAGGAGTCCATACTTGGTGCTATCATGTATATAAATGATGAAGTTTACTATATATTAATATGAAGCTTCATTCTTTCCTTTTCATGCTTACTTTTTATAATATGGGATGATATTAATAAATTTATTGTTAAGCATATTAAGATCTCTTTTCTTAAAAGTAATATTTACTTTTATTTAATATAAGGTTTCATTATTTCCTTTACATACTCTCTCTCTCTCTGTCTCTCTCTCATGCAGAATAATTTTCAACTCTATCTTGCTAAACATGTTAGAAATTTCATGTTTTAAGTCAAAGTTTTTTATGCATTAGTGCAAAGTTCCATGCCCTCTAACCCATGTTTGCTATCTCTATGGAATTTTATTTATAATCATATATCTATAAAACTTATAACTAAAATTACATTCATTTCATCCCACATACATGGTTTCTACCTAGATGTATATAACTCTTTGGCTACTTTTTAGTATCTCCCTATCACTACTAAACATAAAAAAGCACTAGCAGTTATATCTATTACTCATCCCTTCAAACATGGTTTAGCTAGATCTTATCTCATGCCTATTACTATCTCTATGTTTATAGTAGATCATGTGGTACATGTTATCACCCAAGTTTATGAAGATAGGCAGGTTGATTACACCTATGGTTGTAGCTTTGTCAGTCAGGTTAGCACCCCTTCTGATATAGTTTTAGTTCTCAAGCTCCTTCAATGATTGGATGCATATAAATATGTGTTGTATGCAACCCTTTTTAATACTAGAGTTTCTATTTATGCTAAACCAGCTTATGTCACCTCTATCCTTAACACAATGTAATGGTCTGAAGAACATATTTCCTTTGAGAAAGAGGATTTACCCCTATGCCACATCATTGAACAAAATCTACCCTTATATATTTAATTAAGAATTAATGATGTAGGGGTAAAAAGAGTGTTATTTGATAATGGTTTAGAACTCAACATTTGCAAAATTTATTTTCTTAAACATATTAATATATAACCTACAGATCTAGACCACTCTGATATAAACATTAGAGGTTTTGACAATATTCCATAAAAAGTAATGGGTCAAATAAAAATCAATATTAATTTGGGACCTAAGACATTTCTAACTACTTCCTAAGTCATGCTGAATGACCTCAATTATAATTTATTACTTGATTAACCTTAGATTAATGATATGCATGCAGTCCCTTCCACACTCCATGATTGTCTAAAATTTAGTCACAAGGCTACATCTACACATGCCAAATAGACAACAAACCTTTTAAATACTGTTAAGTTTCTGAATCTCTATAGAATTAAAATTTTCACTTTAATCATAGTAACATACATACACAACTTGCTACTCATAATGTACCTTCAGACTATACAACACATTTGAAGCTTCTAAGTCGTTATAGCACCAGTACCAAATCACCAATTTACCTTTATTTTTATACTTAAATGTCTTCATAATATAGGATATGATGGAAAAGGTCTTAGAAAGCACAAAAAAAGAATCATCAATCCTATTGAGTCATCTACACAATATGGAAAACAAGGAGTAGGATATTAGCTTACCCTTCTTCATGATAAACCTTCTTCTGCTACTTCAAAGCATATAGTGTTTTTTCCACCCATTGCACCTATAGACCATATAGTTAATCATGCTTTTACATTATCATTGGTCTATCCGTATCTCATTGATCATATAGATTTACCAAATATGTTCACATTAGATAAATTCTCTATTGATGAATCCCTCCTATAGTTTCTCAAAGCATATGAGGACCTCCCATATTGCTATCATAAAAATAGATTTCCTTATCACACAAACACCCATGCTTACTTTGAAGAAAATTTAGATTCTCCCTAGGACATACTAGTTAATTTAGATGATACTATTACTACAAACCCATACACACTAGATCATTCCACATTGCTTAATTAGGAAATAGTTGATTTCAATTTTGGAACTCATCAGGATCCCCGCATCATCTTGTTAGCCCCTACCCTATGAAAGGAAGAGATACAAATATTCATCACTTTGTTATATTTTCTAAAACTCTTTGCTTGGTCTTACTCAAATTACCAAGAATTGATACATATATAGTAGTCCATCAGATTCCATTATACCCTAATGCTAAATTGGTTAAGTAAAAAACTTTCAAAATACATCCCAAGGTGTCTCTCTTAGTCAAAGATGAGATCCATTGCCTCTTAGATGTTGGTTTCATTCATCCATTAGCACACCATAAATGGATTTATAGTATATTCACTATAGTTAAACCCAATAAATAAATTTAGTGTTGTTTTGATTCTCAAGATTTAAATAAGGCATGCACAAAAGATGATTTCCCCTTGCCTAATATTGCCATGTCATAGATTCCACATCTGGGTATGAAATTTTATCATTCATGGATGCTTTGCAAGATACAACCCAATAAAAATCATTGAATAAGATCAATATAAAACTTTTTTTACAATACCATGGGGTGCATTTTGTTACATTATCATACCTTTTGGATTAAAAAATGTCAGAGCCACATATCAACGTACTATGATACATATTTTTCATGACTTGATTCACCACATCATCAAGGATTATGTTGATGATTTATTAGCTAAATCCAAATAATGAAAACATCATGCCATTGATTTACAATATATTTTTTAATGTCTCAAGCAATACAATGTTCGATTAAACACAAAAAAATGTGTGTTTAGAGTTACACTAGGCAAACTCTTAGGTTTCATTATTTCTTAGTGTGGCATAGAGGTTGACCCTAATAAATTAAAATAAATAATCAACATGCCACCTCCCATGATATTAAAATAACTTTTATCCTTACAAGTCAAGATCCAAGCAATCCACTATTTTTTAATCTCAACTTGCTAATAAGACTCGGTCATTCACTCGATTATTAAAGATAGATACGTTTGTTTGGGACCAAGCCTATCAAGAAAGCTTCGACACAATAAATCAATATATTCTTAATCCATGTAATTAAATTACTTAGATATTTTCATAGAATGATTTTATATTGTGTATAACAATTAAATATGAGAGATTACATAATGATAATTGATAGTAGAATAGAATACTAGATAATATAGCAAAGCCATTTAAAGTGGGTAACCTCCACAACAATGAACTAATATCAGAATACTTAACATGATGATAAAAGACTAACCACTACCTCATATATATATTCTACTTATCCAAGGTTATTCCATATGCCAACCTATCTAAGAACATATAAAAATGTAATAAGTAAATAAAAGAGGTATGTAAGCCATAAGTTAACCACACATGTCCCTAGACACACCAATGGTTAAGGGTGTAACAAGCCCTTCCCCTTAAAAATAATGTTGTCCTCAATTTTATGGAAAATTTGGATGTTGTTTCACAAATGATTCATCCTCCCAAGTGGCATCTTCACATGGTAGATTCTTCCATTTGATCAAGTATTCTATAATTGCTCTAGAACACAGTTTCTTGATGCACCTTTGAAGGATCACCATAAGATCAAGAACAACTCTACCTTCCTCATCTAATTCTATTAATTCTATTTTAATGGTAACTCTATGTCTAAATGATTTTATTTAGGAATGATACATGAAATACTATATGTATGTGAGTGGATGAAGGAAAATCTAACTTGGGCCACACTGCCAATTTTCTACAAGATTCGATAAGGCCCATAATACTTAGGGGACAGCTTGTTATCCTTTTTTATTGATTAAATGGAATATATTTGTATGGATTTAAGAAAACAAAGACCCAATCACCAATTTCAAAATGCCACTCACTTCTATGTTGATCTGCTTGTTGCTTCATGTGATTGGCCATAGCTAAATTTTCATGCATACTTGCAAGGACCTCCTATTAATGGTGAATATGTGCTTCAACTATACTAACCTTAGGATGGACCTTCAAGGTTGAAGTGATGGATGGAGGATGGTATCCATATAGTGCCACAAAAGGAGACATTTTGGAAAGAACTATGAATAGAAGTATTATACCACCATTCAGTAAGTGGCAGCCAATAAACCCATTTATCATGTTTATCAAAAATAAAACAATAAAGATATCCTTCCAAACATTTGTTGACTACCTCATTTTGTCCATCAAATTAGGGATGATAAGATGAACCATGAGCTAATTGGGTGCCTAAGCATTGTAAATAATTCGGTGCAAAAATTACTAGTAAAAATGGGATCTCTATCACTAATAACGATCTTAGGGGTCCCATACAGTTTTTGAACTATATTGAGAAAAGCAAAAGCTACTGTACTACCAACAAATGGCTTGGATAATGAACAAAAATGAGCATACTTATTGAGATGATCTACAACAACCATGATAACATTTTGACCATCAAATCTTGGTAACCCTATAATGAAATCCATAAATACCTCTTCCCAACATTAGCTAGGGATGGATAAAGGCTATAAAAGACCTAGAGTTTTGATGGTTTCCCCTTTGTTTTGTTGATAGATCATACATTTAGCCATGTATTTTTGGACATCCCCCTTGATAAATTCCCAAAAAAATCTTGCTTGATTTTGTGATAAGTTTTCGAAAATCTTGAATGATCCCTCGTTGGAGTTGCATGAAGTTATTAAAGGATTTTTTGCTTAAGAAGAGAATTATTACATAGGTACAATCTATTTTTATACCATAATGCATTACCTTTCCATGTGAATTTTTCAAATTTGCCTAACCTTGTTGAATATTTTGAGTCAAATCATGAGTAGTACTGTCATGTTTCCATTGTGATCATGCTTTCTCTAACTAATCTACCTATAAAATGGTTATGGCACATAAAAATGTCTCAACTGATTCATCTTTTCTGGATAGTGCATCTACCACCACATTGTCCTTGCATTTTTTGTAAACTATTTCAAAATCATATCCTAACATCCTAGTCACCCATTTCTATTTTTCTTCAAATGACAACCTTTATTCTAAAAAATATTTGAGACTATCATGATCAATTTTTACCTAAAAGTGACGACCCATCAAATAAGGTCTCCATTTTTTGACTACATGTAAAATGGTCATTATTTCCTTCTTATAGATGGGCTTATTTTTATTTTTACCCTTGAGTTGATGACATTCAAATGCTAGTGGTCTGCCTTATTGCATGAGTACGACACCCATTCCATACCCAGATGCATCACATTTAACCACAAAAATCTTAGAAAAATTAGGAGTGGCCAATACTAGAGTAGTGTACATAGCTAATTTCAATTATTCAAATTCTTGGATAGCTACATCAGACCACTAAAAGGAGTCTTTCTTTAACAAAGAGGTAAGTGAGGCTACAATACTACCATAATTTTTGACAAATCTATGATAGTAACTAGTAAGCCCAAAAAAATCCCTAAAGTTTCTTGAGTGTCTTAGGAATTGGCTAGTCTACCATTGCTAAAACACCAAATGACCCAAATATTCAACCTCACCAGCTCCAAAAGTATATTTGGAAGGTTTGGCATATAATTGATTATGCTCCAAAATGGAGAGGACCTATTTCACAGGTTGTAAATGGTCTTCCTAATTTTTACTATAAATGAGACTATCATCAAAGAATACCAAAATAAATTTCTTCAAAAATGGATTTAAAATAGTATTCATTAAAATCTAAAAAGTAGATGGTGCATTTGTTAGGCCAAAAGGCATAACCAAAAATTTATAATGGCCCTCATGAGTCTTAAAAGTGGTTTTGGGTATGTCTTCATCACAGATCCTAATTTGATGATACCCAGAACACAGGTCTAACTTGGTAAAATAAAGAGCATCATTCAATTCATCTAGCAAATAATTAATTATAGGAATTGAAAACCTATCTTTGATAGTGTACTTGTTGAGTTCTCTATATTTAGGGCACATCCTCCAAGTGTCATATTTCTTTCTCACCGTGAAAATTGGTGAAGAGTATTCACTTTAGCTATGGTGAATGATTCCTGCATCCAACATATCTTGTACCATATTTTCAATTTCACTTTTTTATGCATAGGAATACATGTATGACCTGATGTTGGGTGGTGTACTACTAGGAATAAGTGTGATAGCAAGATCATGCATGTGGATAGGTGGAAGTCCTTTTGGCATGTCTCTAAAAACAACATAATGAGGATCAATTATTTGTTGTAAATTAAGAGGTAGAGATGGATGAGTTTTTTGTACTTTCATAGAAAACAAGCGAGCTAAAAATTCCTTAGTACCCTTATAGAGAATCTTTGTCATTTTACGGGAGCTAAAAAGTTGGGGAGATTTAGTCTTTAATCATCTTAGCTCAAATGTCCTTTCTTTAGAATGAAAATGCATGAATAATTATTGAAAATTCATCTCAATAGTGCCCAAAGTGGTGAGCCACTAGACTCCCAAAATAATATCAGCTCCACCCATTAAAATAGCAAACATAAGAGAATCCAATAAGTAGTCTCCCATGGCCAACTTAATACTATGACATTTTCTTGAACAACTAATAGTACCACCATCTATAATCATAACCTAAAATTCTAGAGATAGATAAATAAAATAGCTCAAACGAGAACCAACATATTGTGGATGAAGTTGTGTGTGCTCTAAGAATTAATCAAGATAGTGACCTTTTATTTCTTAAGGAAACCCATCACCTTAAGAGTTTGGGGAGTACTAATACCTAACAGGGCATGACATGAAATAGTAGGTTGAGAGTCTTCCTCCATAAGAACTTTTGCATCTACATCATGTACTTATGCATCATCTTCATCATCATTGGCACCTTCAATGTAAAAATACTTCTTTTCAAAACCATGATGGTCTTTGTTCCATTTGTTGTCACAATCATAACACAACCCTTTGGATCACTTCTCCTCAATTTTTTATTGTGTTAATCTAGTGGGATATGGAAATGATGGTGCTGAAAAGTTGCAATCATGATCAATAGTGAATTTTTTTCTTTTGACCATCTCTTTTTCTTTTATCATATGTGCCTTAAGGATAGCTTATAATATAGGTGTTGGGTTAAACATTAAAACCTCATATTGGATGCTATCTTTGAGGCCACCCAAAATAGATGCATCAAATTTCTCTTTGATATTTTTTGCCTATAAAGAGAGATTTTGAAATTGATGAATATAATCCTTCACAGTTCTTATTTGCCACAACTTGGCTAATTGGCTGAAATAGTTCTCAGAGACATTATTTTGATATTGAGATATCAACTCCTTAGTGAATATAGTCCTTATAATAGAAGTACCATTTTTTTTCTTTTGAGCACATAACTAGTGATACCAAACGAATTTCTTAGGTTCCATATACAGGGACACCACCATCACCCTTTGAGAATTAGGGGTTTGATGCAACTCAAATAAATTCTCAATTTGGGTAATCCATGTGAGAGGATCCTTACCATCAAACTTACGCATGTATACTTTTTACAACATTAGTTTCATACCAGCATGGGGGTTATAGAGAGGAATATTTGAATGTTGAAGTGGAGGGTTGTTAGGTTGAAACTAAGATGTGATAATAGATCATTATGTATTGATATGTTGTAATTCATTGTGAACCCCATTAATCTCTCTCTGCATCCCTGAAACATTATCTTGGATTGAAACAAATTCATCATGCCTCACCAAGTTTTTGTCTTCTTGAAGTTGAGAAATCATAGGATCTAGAGTTTTAGATTCCATGTCATTGGCAGAAGGAGTTTTAGGAGTTTTTGGTGCCCCTTTTCTTCCTTGAGTTGAAGGACCTACCATAAACAAACCCTAGGAGGGTTTTTACCCCAAAAAAAAGGTACAAGGAAATCGTACCATTTTGATCACCTTGTCAAGATGAATCTAATGATTACTTTTATGCACTAGAGTAAAAAATTTAGTACCAAAAAAGTGTATCGATAGAATATATCATTTTGATCATCTCATCAAGACAAATCCAACGAATACAAGTGTGTAAGGGGAAAAAAAATTCTAGACTTCTTCTTTTCTTAAATTTTTTCTTTTTTAAATAATTTTGAGAAATATTGTGCTGAAATAAAAAATTAATTCTTCTCAAATTGTAAGTTATGTTTTTTCACTTCTACTATTCCTAGAAGCCACGCCTCACCAGATCCAAAAAAATGCCACAAGAAACTTTCCCAACTTGAAGCGCTGATACCACTTGTAATGAAATTACTTAGATATTCACATAGAATGATTTTATATTGTGTAGAATAAGAAAATATGGGATATTACATAGCTATAATTGACAACAAAATAGGAAACTGGATAATATAGCAAAGCTAATTTGAGGGGGAAACCTCCATAACAATGCACTAATATCAGAATACTTAACATGATGATAAAAGACTAACCACTACCTCTTATATATAGTCTACTTATCCAAGGTTATCCCATAGGTTGACTTATCTATGAACATATATAAATGTAAGAAGTAAATAAAAGAGTTATGTAAGCCATGAGTCAGCCACACATATCCCTAAACACACCAATGGTTAAGGGCATAACAATCCACTATTCTAATACCACCTATACCTGATAGGCCTCTCTTACTATATATCTCAACAATGAATCATGTATTAAGAGCACTCTTAACACAACACGATGATCAACATACCAAGTGAGAAGTTTATTACATCAGTCCAACATTAGTTGATTATGAAAAAAATTATTTTTTGATGGAAAAACCATGTCTAGCATTAGTTTTTGACACAAAAAAACTTTGACATTACATGATCAATAATGATACTCGGGTTATAACAAAAGTAGATCCTTTGAATTTTCTAATCGTAAATCTACATATCTGTAGTCACATCAAAAAATGGGTTATTTTATTAATACAATTTGACTTAAATATAGTTCTACATAGATTAATAAAGGGCCAAATCATTGTAGATCATTTGGAAACCACACCACTCTTGAACAATAATCCTATTAGTGACACATTTAGAGATGATTTTACTACCTATTATACTTACTGCAACACTTAGACCATGTTCTTTGATGGTTCTTGATGTGCATCTGATGCAGGGGTAGGAATTTTTTTTTGATGCTTTTGGTCACACATTTCTTATTGCATATCAATTAAGCTTTTCCTACACAAATAACCCCAAAGAATATGAGGCAATTATCTTCAGTCTATTTTCCACCCAGTCCCTTCAAATTAGATTTATTTGAGTCTTTGGAGATTCCTAACTTGTGGTCAACCAAGTAAATAATGCCTATTAGACCAAAAAAGAACATCTTATCCCATACCAGAACATGGTACAATTTTTATCATCACAGTTCAACTACTTTTCTATACAAAGTATACCAAGAAAAGACAACTAACACATAGATGCAATGATAAGTACAACATCTTTGATTCTTATCAGCATAAATGATGATCAAGCTATTTTCATAATTAAATTATTACAATCACCATCATTATCTAATGTAGATTTGATTTCCCTTTTTATCTTTGCTATTACATGTAGTTCCACAGCTCTAGAGTGGTTCTCTGATATCTATAACTTTCTAACCAAATCTATTACACCAGATACTCTCTCACAAAATGATAAATACAAGTTACACAAATAAGAACTCTATTATGTAATCATTAGCAGAGACATTTTTAAGTGATCCTTTAATAGATAATTTCTTTGATCCTTAACTTTAGCAAAAGCCAAAATTGATCTTACACAGATACATGATAGTGAGTGTGGTGGTCACTTCAATAGAAAGGACATGTCACAAAAATTGATTTGATATGGAAATACTGACCCACCATGGAAGATGAATGTTCATAATATGCAAATCTATGTAATAAATGCCAATGGCATAGTAACCTATAGCATGCACCATCATAAACATTATAGCCTATTGTCTCTTCATGGTCATTTATGTTATGGGGACTTGATCTTATTGGAAATATTAACCCTAAGTTAACCAATGGACATAATTTCATCATCATAGCTACATAATACATTAACAAGTGGTTGGAAGCCATTCCACTTCCATCTACCATAGGTGAGGACATTTGTAGCTTCCTCATGACCCATACTATTTCATGCTTCAGCTTACCCACAGCTATCATTTTCAATAATGAAACATCATTCAAGAATAAAACTATCAATTTTTTTTTCACAAAATATAAGATAAAACACACATTATCCACTTCATACTACCCATAAGGAAATCATCAAGTAGAGGGTACCAATAAAACCATCAACAACATTTTGATCAAAACACTGACCAAATTCAGAGATGATTGACACAATCAACTAGTTTATGCATTATGAGCTTATCGTACAAGTATTTGTATGGCCATAAGATCCACTCCTTATTCAATGATTTATGTCACAAAGGTATTTTTACCATTGGAATTAAAAATCCCATCTCTATATGTTTCCCTTAAAGGTATCCTCAATAATGACCAATATCATGAAAAGTGTCTACACTAGCTCAATCAATTAAACCATACATGCATTCAAGTAACTGAACATCTTAGAATCTGCCAACAATGTATAAAATAATCCTATAATCAATGATTTCACACCAGAGAGTTTGATGTTAAGGATCTCATTCTCAAATAAAATCTTTGCAATGTCACTACCAAAAAATAAATCAAAGGAAAATTCAAACTGAATTTGCTAGTTCCATAACTCATTATAAAAAATCTTGTGTATCATATTACCTCACTTGAAGAAAAGAAACTCAAAAATCTAATGAATATTATGCATCTACATATATTTTATGTATATTATTTCATTACACACATTTTATTATACATAGTTTCTTTCTACTCCTATATAATTTCTCAGTTTACTTGTACATAGTTTCTTTTTGCTTTCTTGTACATAGTTTCCTTATGATTACTTGTACATAGATTATTTCAAAATACCAAAAATAATAAAATATTTCAAAATACCAAAAAAAATATAACATGTCAAAATATAAAAACATTCAAATAACTCAAAACACCAAAAACTTTTCAACTATATGCATTATCCATGCTTTACATTTCTACTACCATGCTAGACTTACATTTTCCTATTCTATGTTAATTTTTGTTGATTTATCTACATTACCATGATTCACTTGATATTATTTGAGTGTGTGCAGTGACACCCATATCCTTGATTAATTCACTCTACTCATTGAGGGGCCATCTTACTTTTACATTCAAGACATACATCAACATATCTACCCACCAAGGGTATCTTATACATGACTACAACATCCAAGTTATGTCAATCCTATAACACACACTCTAGTTATCATGTTGATGTACATTAATTACTATCCTAAATAGATTATTTTATCAACACTCACTATTAAATAACACTTGTGTATTTATTAGCATCTACCTAGTCTTGTACTACATGATTTGCATACTTTCACTTCTTGCTTTAATCAGTTAGATGCGATAGTATTTCTAGAATTTACATGCTTTACTTTTTTGCTTTGAGTATCTAGTTGTGATTACATTTTTTATTTCTTAATTTATTACTTGTGTGTTCCTTAAGACATTTTCTAATGTCTTTTGCTTGTTATCTTATATGTGCTTGTGGCCTTCATACCAATCTTGTTTGTTTGTAATTGTATGTGTATGTGGGAATTTAAACATGCCTTGTATGCTTGCTTTCCTAGTTTGAGTGACATGTGCCCATGTCCCTTGTTTTTTTGGCCCATGGGCCTCTTTTATATTATTCTTACTTCTTGCCTTGCATTATTATTTTCTTATTTGCTTGTGTGCCTCTTAATTTTTGTAATGCCATGATCCACATCATGCATTATCTTGCCTTCTTAGATTTCATGATGGACATCATGTTCCATCCCTCCTTGTCAACTAACCATATTTTTAGTTTTAGTTTAGTATATTTCACATGCTATTACATTATTACATCTATCTAGGCATACCCCTATTAATCTAATAATCTCCAATACAAACTATGTTATACCTTGAGACATCTTTTGGATTATCATTGTTATATCATGTATTTCATAACATAACATAATTTTAGGGTTATTTATTCTAAAGGTATTTATTGTAGGGTCTTCATTTATAACCTCAGAAGAGGGGTTAACAAATAGGGGTTTTTTCATAGAGATTAGAGCCCTCTATCGATTAAAATTAGATTTTAGAACACAGAATAACAATCAAAATTCAAAACATGTAGAATAAACTAGAAAAATAAGGATGAACACTGAACTATCATCAAAAATAGTAGAGGACAAGAGTGCCTCATTCAGACAAAAGTGCCCTATAACAAAATGTTCACTTTTATTGATCCTATCCAAACAGTCAAAAACCTAGAATTTTTTAGAAACAGATAGAAAGGTATGGTTAATTATTGTTTTGTTAGCTATAGTATAGTTTAGATTGGGTAGTTTCAGTATAGTTTTACTTAGATTATTTAGGTATAAGGGGAATCATACATGACATTATGGTTCTCACTTCCAGTTTTAGATTAGGCAATTGGTACAACTTTGATATCAAAATCCAAGTTATAGACACCAATGATTTGGGGTAATGTGCATGGCACATTTACCTTCTTTTATTTCCAATTAATTATATTACCTATGTATGCTTAGCAATTTCATGCCATATTTCATTTATAGGTGGTTGGCATCATTTTAGAGTGGATTTCATATAAGCCTAGTTCTCAATTTTAGATTGGATTTTATACAAGCCTAATATCCACCTTTTAGAGTGGCCAAGATTGGCATAGTTCTCAATACACATTTGACTATCCATTCCACATTGTTAGATTATAGATCATTCATGGGATTTATAATCCATCTCATATGACACATATTCATATTGGTATCAATTGATAGTTCACACTTAGTGGGAAATAATGGAGCTAAAGGATTAGCTAGCCTTTATATTCTTAAGCCACCTAATCAGAGGGATTGGACACACAATCCAAACATTGATTAACACATGCATGACCACATAGCTTCACTACATAGTGGGTGATGATGGAGCTAAAGGGCCAACCTTTATATTCTTGAGCTACCCTTGGGAAATTGATCACTTAACTCCATTTATGATATTACTCTTGGTGTAACACATACCCAGCATCACTCAACATCATAACATGTATTATATTGGTTTGTATACCCAGTGAGTTGTATTCATTCCTTTATCTTCCTCTCTTTTTTACCAAGCCTTTATGTGTTGTTATTTTATATATAGCATGTCTATTAAGAATGAATCTATTCCTTTTTTTCTCTTACATATTTATGCTTCACACTATGATCTATATATGCTCACTTAGCATCACACATCCTCATGGGATTCACTCTTATAAGTAAGTTTAGGTACACTTTCTATTTTTCCTTGATCTTAGTATTTCACTTTATTGTATGACTAGAATAAAGGGGGGCAAATATAGTCATATAAAATGTCCAAATAGGTAGTTTGAGTGTGGCTTACAACACCCCATCCATAGGTCCTTTTTTCATGCTCTTTCAACCCTTATAAACACCTTTTTTCTCATTGCCAATCATCCAAAACCTTCTAAATGGTCATTCCATCTCATCTAGATAGTATTCCCCATGTCAATCCTATTCTCCTAGGTCTCAAACCTATAAGAAAGGAGTACCCCATTTGGACTATAACACCCAATAAGAAGTGTCCCATTTTTTATGGTCCCATCCATTTGCACTTTGAGCCCCAATGGTCATTTTCATCTAGTCCTTATCCTTAATTAGGTTAACCTAGCATGAATACATCTGACCCATGACCAATTTTTCCATAAAAATCCCACTCAAAGCTCATTTATAAAGGAGGTGACCAAACTTACAAATCAAGAAATAATATAAACATATCAATAAGGAAAACATTCTTATTATTTGAACACAGTCACCCAACATAGCTATAAACCTACTCAAATATTCATACTAGTCCCTAGCCACCTCAAACACTATCAATTTGACATTTGCATCTAAATCATACTATTACATAAAGCACACTAGGTGAGATAACTACATATGGCTTGACCCATCTTCAGAGTATTGGTATGTATGTAGCGTGCCTACACAAGGGGTATAGATTGCATGTTTACTAACCCTCTCTTTCTCAAGTGACTCAAATGCCATTTTATCAAGCATGATGGAGGGTTGGGGTTTTGAAGACAAAATCAGCTCCAAAATGAGTTTCATCAACAACCAGTACTCAATTTTGCATAGGCATGCTCACATAGGCACATTGCAACTACCCAGAAAGTTTTAGGTCTGTATGATTAGTTTAGACAACAATGATAGGAACAAAAAATAACTCTAGACACTAAAGCATCCACTTTTCTATGCTCCTATCCTTTTACCCAATGAAATCCAAATTTAGGTTTACAACATCTTCCTAGTCTTACATAGCCATTTTCAACCTCTATATTAGTCATCTCAGTCTATTTTCTAGCTAAGTTGCATTTCTTCTCATTTATTGCTATTTTTAGAAATGATAACTGGATAAATAGTTGCACAAATTAAGAATATATTTATTGTTATATTCTATACTAGTTTATCAATCTCGACACTTAATTAAAATAGGAATAACACTTCATTATTCCCAAAATAGTTAAAATAGAAAGAAAGCTATATTAATGAGTTTATTTTACTATTAGATATAATAAACTATTTTATGCACGTATTTATTCAAATGTACATTAATAGTAAATCCTCCTATTTTATAGGTTATTCATTCAACTAATTTTTTAATACAAAATAGCTTATTGTGCATATTTAATATGGACTCCCATGTATTATGGTTGGTTGGTAGACACACATAAAAATGTGAATATCATTTTATACTTTTGTGCATTATTGTGTTTGTGTGCAATAATGCATTATAGTGTACATGAATTTTGTACCTTAAATATTCTATGATAATGGTTTGTAGGAGTGATCTCATGGCTACCTAATAATCATTGGCTTCATTGATAATTCATGAGTGTTGGAATAAGCATCTTTCCAACTCAAATACTTAATTAGTTATTAAAAATTTATACTTGATCACTCTAAAATTACCAGTGGTTTAACATGAATAGTTGTCTCTCTATGTTCTTCAAGAAGGGGGTCTACTTATCCAATTCTTCATCATGCTCTTACAGGTTACAAATCAAGATGCTTTATGTTGGTATAAAATGGGTTCTAACCCAAAATAGTTTTAACTTTGGGTTCCTTTAACACTTATTTGCTTTAAAATTACTAAGGTCTTAATAGTGTGTACATGTGTTTAGTACATAATTATGAGATTAATTATGTTCACATGTGTTTAGTGCACTTTATAGTCATTATACACCATGAGTGGATGCACACTCCACTATGAGTGGGTGTTAACCCCACTTTGTTGTGTGCACATAATGTTAACACACCCACTATGGTTGTCTACACCACTCTCTCTTTCCTATATATTGAGCACTCTAGTAGTGCATTTGTAATTTGTAATGTGGAGTGATGTAATGAATGTATTCCCTTTTGTTCTAATTGAATCAATTCATCATTATAGTTATGTTTCACATAAATTTTGCATGCTTAATAAGAATATACTTTATTATTATAAATCTCAATCTCTAAGTGCTTCTTTAAGTTCTTAGAATCTTATGTAGGATATATCAGTAAAATCTAACATAGTATTAGAGTGGGTTGAGTACCTTGAGTAACCTTTTAGGAGTGTTAGTTTTATTCTTTTTCCTTGCACCCCAAGTATGTTATTTTCTTGCTTCTTTTCAAAGATAGTTCTAAGAATAAAATAGATTTAAAAAAAAAAACTAGATTAAATAGGGATATTCATTTAGTGTTTCTTTTAAATGTTAAATTCTAGATATTTTAGGAGTAATTCATAACTCACCAACATTTCTAAATTTCCCAATAAATAAAAAATCATCTCTAGTTTTGTCCCATTTGGACATCAAAGTGTTTTTTTAATTCCACTTTTTATGAAAAAATGCCTGTTAATTTTCAAATGGTTTTCAAAATGTAAAAAATAACTCAAAACAATTTTAGGGTTTTGGGCACCTCAATTTCAAATTTCTATAAATTTTTAAAATTAAAAATTTCATTAAGAAATTGTAAAGCTATCATATTTTTATTGACTATTATAAATGTAGAAAAAAACTTGACCAATGTGTTTTGGTCAAATTCAAGAATTGAGTTTTTAATTAGTTTTCTAAAAAAATAAAAAACACTAATTAAACACATTCTAAACTGGTCAAAATCAAAGATAAAATTGAGTTTTTTTAAGAATTTTTTTCTCACAAAAAATAAATAAATTACACATGTGACCATATCAATTGGTCAATGTTAGGCTCACATAAGAAAACAAATTAGTTGTCTTGGTCTGAGACTCTGCTCAACATTGGCTAACCTCTACACTTGGCCATTTTTTTACATTAGGAGATAATCTTGTTATCATGTAGTGGTAAGAACCACTACACTCTAAGGCTCATCATTTCATTTGATGAAGACTAATGGGTGGGTCTTGGTCTGACATGTTTTCGGACCCCTTACAAAAAAACCTTTTCCATGTCAATTCTCCTACTTAGAATGTATGCCCAATTAGTATTGTACATACTTCATCCAACATGCTCACATTTTTGTGGACCCTCCTCCATTTAATGTATCTTTGAAGAGTCTACTTCGGCACAATTTAATTTTTGTCATGTTTTCTTCAAGGCCCCATATTTAGCGCAATGTATTATTCTTTGAAGGCATTATTCAAGGCCACTTTTTTAGCACCTTGAGTTTTTTCATATTTTTTCTCACACAAAAAAAATTCTTCTATTGTAAATGGGTATCTTATCAAGTAGGCTATTTTTTAAAACACATGTGAGGACTATTAGATATCTCATTTTCATTTCTGTATCTTTTATCAACATTGAAAGAGTGCCTTGTGTGTGCTCTCATCGTTACACACTTACTATTTTCAATAGTTTACCCTTTAATTGCATCTTCGACATCTTTATCACTTTTTGACAGTCTTTGATAGTTTGAGTTATTCTTGTGTCTTCATGTATTCAAAATTTTATGTTCAAGTAGTGGCTTTGTCCACTTGTATAGTTCTTAAATTTGTGCACTTCTCAACTATATTTGGTTCTCTGATTGCGTTCATGGGATAGTTTATCCAGACATGTTATAGAGCCATTACTTAGTGTATTACTTATTCATAACTTGGTGAAATTTGTTTAGTGATGCCATCTTTGTGCTCATTTTTCATCAATTCTACCAATTTCATCAATACAGACATACATTGTAATATTCTCCTAGTTCAACATTATGGGTGGGGGGGGGGTGTTCAATTCTTTGAGTTCATTTTACTATCCATTACTTTGGTGGTAAGTGTTTATTTTTAGTGATCCTCATATTTATCAATAATTCCTACTTTCACTGAAATTTACAACGACTCAACATCCATGTATTTTAGTATTATGGATTGGCATCCATAGGGACACTCAACTTTAACACTACTTTATGAAGAGTCACATGACCTTCTTCCTTTATCCTATCATATGGAAAGTTTTTTCCTCTGGGTTTTAACCTTATATCTTGTGTTTTAGGGGATAATTTTGTACATGGATACCTTATTAAGCCTTATTTTTTGACCTATTACTATTTTTGAATGTTGCAATTTGATTTCTTTCTAAGTTACACTTTGGGGGTGTTGGTGTGAAAAAGGTTCTCACATCAACTAGTTTTACTTTTGGGTTCTTTTCACACTTATTCAATTTAATCTTACTTAGGTTTAATAGTGTGCACATGTGTTTAGTGCAAAATTATGGGTTTATTTATGTGCAAATGTATTTAGTGTAAAATCTAGTCATTCTCCACCATAAGTAGCTTGCACATAGTTTTTGCCATGAGTGGGTGCATACTCCATAATGAATGGGTTCTAACCCCACTTTGGTGTGTATATATAGTGGTGACATACCCACTACAGATTATTCATTCCAATCTCTATTTCCTATATATTGATCACTCTATTAGTGCACTTGTAATTTATAATGTGGAGTGATGGAATGAATACAATCCCTTTGATTCCAATAGAATCAATTAATCATTGCAGTTGTATTTCACATGAATTATGCATCATTGATGAGAATACAATTTATTCTTATCAAACTTGATCTATATCTTAAGAGTGATTCCTTAAGTTCTTATAATCTTGTGTAGGATACATTAGTAAAATTTGATAGTGTCAACTCCTTAAAGGTGTATTCTTTCCTTGTTATTTTTCAATTTCCAATTTTTCATTTTTTCAAATATGGACAAATAACTAGTTCATATGTTATTACAAGTTTTACTAAAAGGAGTGCCCTACACAATTGGATTATCCTATCAAAGCAAAAGTGTTTTCTTACTTTCAAGTTTAATTATTTCCCATTTAATCTAGCAATTTCATTACTAGAATAAAGAAGGGAAAATATAGACACCTAAATCTAGTCTTGGGTACTTGACAATGTTAATTCTTGATACATACTAAATCACTTAATTTGTGTCTAAATATATGACTCTTATTCATCATTATTCTGAATCTTTTATCTATATCTAGGTTTAACCCTTTGTTTGTCATCACCATTACAAAAAACTTTGAGTTAAATCTCAAACCTCTATTACATCATTCTCAATAGACTCCAAATCATGACAATTATCCCTAATCTTTCGGGACAAGTCCACTACCATGGTCATATCCACCTAGAGTGACCTTATCCCCACACCAAATGGTGGCTAATTTTTAAATTTGAAATAATCATTAGGGGCTTCATGCACATTTCATAAGTTTAGCCAAAGGAAATTATCAAAAGGTTTTCCTATAAATATAAATAAAATGTCATTCATTATTCCTAACTTGTCACTATATATTGATCAATTATACACTATTTAAAATTGAGAAAATCTTCCCTATTCTTCCCAAATTCAATATCATTCAAAATGAGTAGTCATAATCTAAGTCTAAGGCATTTCAAAACAAGTCAAGAGCTATCATTGTCAAGTATAAAAACCACATTTATAGCTAGACACATATAGTAAATGACTAAAATTTCACAATAAATATAGGTAGAGAACTACATGTGGATTGATTCCCTCTTTAGAGTATCTAGGTACATAGACAACATTTAATTATCAAGAAGGTGATTGAGGCTTGCTCAGCCTGTTAGTCTCCCACTCTATTTTATAGGTATCTAGATTTCACGAAAGCCCCTAAGGTTTCCAAATCAAAAGAAAGAAAACTATGATCTTGAAATGACACAAATAAAATCACAATATCTCATCTCTCTCAACAAATTTAAGTGTATTAGGTGGATCACTTTGATTTTTATCACAATCAATGTGGACAAGCCCATAATTAAAGGACACAATTGACTTGCATTTTTTTTAAGGAGTGTAGTCATGTGTAATAATCTTATCAAATTCTTCTTGTGATCTTGTACTATCAAATTTAGACTATTTTTATCTATTTTTCACTATCAAATATTAGTGAAAATTAACTTGAATCAGTTCTCAATCAATAAACATAACCAACCTATATTTTTGTCCAAAGAAAGTGAATGTATTCATAAGTATTTTTAGATTCTACCTCTAATCATGCATAGTCATAGTCATGTTTTTTTTTTTAAATTTCCACTATCAACTATTCAAAATAATCAACAGAAAACCTAGTTATAAGCTAAGCTCTTCCTAGTATTTTCCAAAAATAACATAGTTCCATATATATTTAATCACAGTTAGAATTGATGATAACTATATATATTTAGCATTTTTATTTCTCTCAAGTTTTAGACCCCTATTGGGAGAATTCTAATTGTTAAAAAAATAGGGTAAAACACTTCATTTTTTTTTCTTTTTATATGTTGTTGCCTTGCCAAGGTTTTGAGGAAAGAAATTATTTTGTGAAAATTTAAAAAAAAACAAGTGATTTTTTTTCTAGCCATGACTTTGAAAAACAAGATCATCTAATTATAGTTTACTTATGTGACACTTTCTATAACTATTACTTGATAATTTGATAAGAGTGCATTGATGGTTTTGGGGAGAAATCTCAATTTGATCTAATTTTTATGTTTTTTTTGCATAAATGTTTGGGAATGATCTTTGATATTTGATTTTGACGATTATATCTTAATTATAGGTAGTTTAATGAATTGTTTATAATTATTCAACAATATGGAATTTTGACATTTTCTTCTTATATATATCTTATTGAATACATAATCAATGTCTTAGTCATAATGTTAAGATCATCAAGCTTACCATGTATGGAGTTTTTAAATTTCCATTTATTATCTAACAAATATATTGCATATAAGCACCGACATTAACCTACTATGATCCATCATACTTCTAGTTATTCACACATAATTACACCCCTTGTATCTTTTTAAATTCCTGTTTACCTCTATTAATGGTTATTACTTTGTTTGTGAGAGTACAAGAGTAATGGTTATCAGCTACAAGATAGTTCACTAGAATGGCATTTCAATTATATAAAATGAGATAATCCTTATAGTTTGTGTGATATAAGTTATTATAAAATAGGTGATTCAACATTTTTATGTCATCCCATCAACATTTAAAAATGATTGTATGATGAGTAGTCCCTATAAAAGAAGTGAATTGGGAGCATATATAAGTAAAGTAGGAATATAAATGCGTAAGAAGTAAATTAGGTTTATAAATGTGTAAATTTTAGTTTATTTGTTATTTTATTTATTTATTTTAAAATTATTATGTGTTTAGATAGTAATTTTAAGTAATCTTTTTTGTAAAAGTAAAAAAGTTAATAAAAAGTGAAAGATATAATATATTTATTAATTAATAATGTGTTTTAGTGGATCAAGCATAGGTGATCAATAATTTTTTTTAGAAAAATAATGTTATAAGTTTTGTTAATGAAAAAAAAGTTAGAAAGAAAGTATGATTTTCTCATCTTAATAATAGATCATTTTTTCATCTTGGTAAAAGATGGTGTCTAATGGATGATGGAGGACATTCTTTCTCTCAAAGGGAGAAGATTGGTTTCCATAGGAGGTTAATTTTATTCTTTTGAGTTGGGATCTTTGGTTTTTAGTATGTGTGTATATATTTATGGCCCTTATCTTTTTTTTTGGTTTGTTGTCATTTTATTGTTTTGTTGTAGTTAAATCATTGTATTGCTTCATTCCTATTTCTTTTCTATGCTTCAAGATTACCTATGTGTGTTTTGTTTTGTATCGATCCTTTGTATTTTCTAAAATGTTATGTCTATTTTGTGGACTGGGCCCATGTTATCTACTCTAGACCTAGTTTTTAGTTTTGGTCAAAAAAATTGTAAGAGGGTAGGGCCCCTCTCAAAACCCTCTTTTATGAATAACAAAAAATAGTTTATCATTTACAGAGTTTTTTTAGATGCACTCTATAATTTACATGAATTATAGAAATAATATTACTCTTATTTTAAAAATGAGAAAATAAATGTCATTATTATTGGATGGTGGAGCTTGATCTTATTATAATGCCTAGTTCTCGATAGCGGGGGGGACACCCCCACACTAATTGAGGGGGGGGGGGTGGTGGGGGGGAACACCCCCACACTAAGGTCACCATGGGGTCCAGGGCAGTAGCGACCATACTTGGATCCCCCCTAGTGTGGGTTCAGGAGTGCCCCAAAAGCAAAATCTTGCGAAAAATGCATTGTATATTATTGTAATTTAATATGATGGCATTGTAATCATGATGACACACTATGTGTGATTGAAGAGGATATTGTAATGGATGTATTTTAGGCTTTATCCCTTCATTTATTAGACTGAATGAGAGAAGAATTGATTATTTCTATGTGGATGTCATTTTGGGTGAACCACATTAAATCTATGTTTCTCTCATATTATATTTTTTGGATTTTATTTCCTCCTTTATTTATTTAATATTACTCGTCATTATATATTCTTAATAAATAGTATTATATCTAAAAGTTTATTTGGTAGATAAAATTAGAGGAAAGAGGGTTCCAAGTTCGAGTGGGAATAATGACGTAAGAAGGCAAGTTTAAGGTAGAGAGTTTCAATGACCAAAACTACCAACTATGAAAGGTGAAAATGGAGGACTTTATATATTACAAGGATCTTTTCCTACCATTGTGTAGAATAGAAAAAAAATTATGACTATGAAGGATAAAGAATGGGAGGTTCTTGAAAAAAATTCACTAGGAACAATATGTCTGTGCCTGGTAGTGTCCATGGACTTTAATATTTAAAAATAAAAGACAACAATAGATGTGATAAAGGCATTAAATAGAATGTATAAAAAACCTTCAACCTCCAGCAAGGTATTTCTTATGAATCATTTATTTAATATGGATATGTCGAAAGGTGGGTTTATTGTTGATCATTTTAATGAATTTAACACAATCATAAATTATTTAAGATTTATAGGAGTAAAATTTGTGATGTGGTTAGGGATATTTTTATTCTTTTCTCATTGATAGAAATATGGAATAAAATGGTCATGGTTGTGAGTAATTTTGTCTCTAATTTAAACACTTTAAATTTTGATCATGTTATTGATGTTATTCATAGCAAGGAAATGTGATGGAAAAGCATAGGTGAGACATTAGGTAATGCTTTGAATATTGAGAATAGGGGAAGATAAAATTATATAGAAAGAGATTAGGTAATCATGGTAAGTATAATAAGGGTAGCTCTAAATCCAAAGGAACATTGGTGTGTTAGATTTGTGGGAATAAAGGCCACTTGAAGAAAGATTGTTGGTTTTGAAAAGGAAAACAAGGAGATGGACAAAAAGATAAAAATCAAGAAGAAAATGTAGTAGATGATGTGTTACAAGATGATTTACTCTTTTATTTAGTTAATATTAATGATTCTTGGGTGTTAGATTCAGGGGATTCATTTCATGTTACACTCCATAGGAAATATTTTCAAGATTATGTTCACAATGATTTTAGAAAGGTTTATTTGGGTGATGGTGAACCCTTTAGAAAGGGTAAGATATAGATAAAATTATATAATGGAAACAAATGGTTGTTAAAAGAGATGAGGCATATTCCTAAGTTGAGAATAAATCTAATTTCAATAGGGTAGTGGGAAGTGAGGGATACACAGTTATATTTTCATAAAATTCATGGAAGGTCACTAAAGGATCACTAGTAATAGCAAAAGGAGAAAAGGTGGGTATATTATATTTATCTTATGGTAATGTTAACTCTTCTATTACTTTACCTTCTATAAAAGTGGATACAAAATTATGGCACCACAAACTTGGGCACATTAGTGAGAAGGAGATATAAGTTCTCTACTCAAAGAATTTGTTGCCAACTTTGAATAAGGTAGATTTGAATTTTTATGAGAATTATGTATATGGAAAATAGAAGAGATTTAGATTTATCAAAGTTGGGAATATAAATAAGGATGGAAAGTTAGAGTTTGTGCATATAGATGTATGGGGACTGACTTAGGTATCATCCTTTAATGGCTCTTATTATTATGTTACTTTTATTGATGATGCAACTAGAAAAACTTGGGTTTATTTCAAACAAAAAAATCTAATTTTTTTTATAATTTTAATAAATGGAAATCTTTGGTTGAGAATAAGACAAAAAATTAGTTGAATTGTGTCAGATTAGATAATAGAGGTAAATACTACAGCAAGGAGTTTGATAATTATTATTCATCCCATGGGAATCATAGAGAGAATATGGTTACAAAAACACCCAAAAAAATGGTGTGTTAGAAAGGATGAACAAGATAATCATCGAACACGCAAGGAGCATGAGATTGCATGTAAGGTTGCTCTTATAGTTTTGGGCAGATGTTGTGGATACTATTCATTACTTAATAAATAGAAGGTCTTCAAGTCCTTTGGATGGTGGCATTATAGTACAAGCATGGATAGGTAAAAGGATAGATTATTCCTTTCTAAATAATTTTGATTTTGAAGCATTTGTCCATATTAATAAAGAAAATAGAACCAAGCTTGAAATAAAGTCCAAGAAATGTACTTTTATTGCTATGGAGTTAATGATTTTGGTTACCATTTATGGGATTTTGAAAATCATAAATCATTTGTAGAAATGTGATATTTAATTATAAGGTCATGTATAGAGATAAGTTGTAGGGAAATAAATAAGAAAAGCCAATATAGATTATGCAGTACTTGATAAAATCATTGTAAATGAAATTCCAAAAGTGCCAAAAATTAGAATGTGTAAAACCGAAAACAACAACAATAATAAGTACCTCAAACTCATAAAAGTGTAGTTAAAAGATCTACTAGAGTAAGTAGACTCACTAAAAGATACTCTCCTTCACTTTATTATTTACTATTGACTGATGGTGATGAGACAAAAAACTATGAAGAAGCAATGTAGGTAGAAACTAGAAAAAAGTGGGAGCAAGGCATGAAAGAGGAGATGGACTCCTTGGTACATAACCAAACTTTGCATTTGGTTTAGTTACCTATAGATAAAAGAGCATTTCAAAATAAATAGGTATATAAGTTGAAAGAAGAATATGGAGGTAAAAAGAGGCACAAGACTAGAGTTGTTGTAAATGGGTTTACACAAAAGAAAGGTATAGATTTTGATGAAATATTTTCTCCAATTCTTAAAATGACTTCCATAAGACTTTTTTTAATTTTCATAGCAGTAGAATATTTTCACCTTAAATAGTTAGATATGAGGACTACCTTCCTTCATGGTGACTTGGAGGTGGAAATATATATGGAGCAACCATAGGGATACGATGTCAAAGGTAAGGATAAAATGGTGTGTAAGTTGAAGAAGAGTTTGTAGGGCCTAAAGCAATCTCAAAGAGAGTGGTATTTTAAATTTGACATGTTTATGGCAAATTAAGGTTATAGTAGATTTCATCCTCACCACTGTGTTTATTTTAAGATATTGGATAATGACACCTATATTATCTAATTATTGTATGTAGATGACATGCTTGTTGCAAGATCTAACATACATGATATAAATGAGATCAAAATAAAAATGGAAAATTCATTTTCAATGAAGGATTTAGGTTCTACAAAAAAAATCCTTGGTATGAGAATAACTAGAAACATGAAAATAAAAAATTTACATTATATCAAGAAGATGACATGAAGAAGGTGTTAGTCAGGTTCAATATGCAAGATGCAAAACCAGTGAGTACACATTTATGAGGGAACTTCAAATTAATCAAGGAATAGTGTTCTAAAATGTAAGAATAAATCAATTACATGTACAAAATTCCTTGTGATTTAGTAGTTTGAAGTTTAATGTATGATATGGTGTGCACGAGACTAGACATTGTGTATGTAGTGGGATTTATAAGAAGGTTTATGAAAAATATAAGAAAGGAGCATTGTGATGTAGTCAATTAGATTCTCAAGTACGTGAGAGGGACCATTGATAGATAGTTGTGTTATGAAGGGTTAGATGTTACCTTAAAATGATATGTTGATGCAGACATGGCTGGAGATGTAGATGTTAGGAGGAGCACTATAGGTTATGTCTTGACTATTAGTGACATAAAATTTAATTGGATTTAAAAATCATAGAAGATAGTTACTTTTTCAACTACAAAGTTAGAATATATTATACCTATAGAAGCAAGCAAGGAGATTATATGGCTGTAATTGTTCAAAAATTACCTAAGGAAGAAGTACGAGGATTGCAGGTTGTATAGTGATAACTAGAGTGTGGTTCATTTAGCAAAGAACTCAACATTCCATTTAAGAACCAAACATATGTAACTCAAGTATCACTTCATTTATTTAGTTTTAGAAGATGGTCAACTAAAGTTGGAAAATATCCATATAAGTTAGAATCCTATAGATATTCTAACAAATGCAGTCACAAAGGAGAAGTTGGAGATTTGTTAAGCTTTAATAGCTCTTTAGGGATAACAAATAAGATGAGGAACATGCCAGGGTCAAATTTCAAAGAGAAGTCCAAGGAAGAGTTGTAGTAGTAGAGTTGCAACAATGACCAAGTGGGAGATTGTTGGATGGTGGATCTTGATCTTATTATAATGTCTAGTTCTCTATAGGGGGATGTGGGGGGAAATGCCCCCCACTAAGGTCACCATGGGGATCTAGGGTAAAATTCATTGTAAAATGTTTTAATTTCATAGCAAATCTATACTATTCACTATTAGGTCACATATCTAATGGTATAAATTATGTTGGTGCATTTTTGTTCTAATATGTAACCCTCCTTTGATATGAGGGCATTGTAATCATGGTATAACATTATGTGTGAGTGAAGAGGAGATTGTAATGGATGTATTGTCAGTTTTTATCCCTTCATTTTTTGGACTAAATAAGAGAATAATTGGCTATTTTTATGTGGACATAACCCATTTTTGGTGAACCATGTTAAATCTATATTTTTCTTATATTGTGTTTTATGAATTTTATTTCATCTTTATTTATTTAATATTTCTCTATGTTCTATATTCCTAACAATTATTACCAATAAAAGTATACACATGTTATTATTTTAACCCTTCTCACAAAATTCAATGCTAAAAATTTGAAATTGGCTTCCCAAGTTGACTTGTTGTATCATTATGGAGATGGGTGGGCAATGAATTGAATGTTAGAGCTGTAATTATAACCCTGATAATTAAAAAAATCAAACAAATGAGTGTGGGTACAATGCATAAAAGTTACATATTCAAATTTTAAATAGGATTAGATTAACATCTACAATAGGGAATGAACTTGGATTGTGATCAGTAATGACTACATTATATGACATAACTATTAGATGCACTATGCCATCTCATGGATTCTAAAATTTACTCAAATTTTGTTGAAAATAAAATGTTGCATTGGAATTTTTTTATCACTAATATTTTAGTTACCATGTCATTCTCAAATTTGAAGTATTGAACATAACTAGTTGGTATGTTCAATGTGGACTGTCGTGTTAGCATTCCACACTAAAAAACCATCAAGTTAAACCACCTAATCCCCTTTATTACTATCAAACTAAGAAATTAAGTTTTGAATATTAAATGGAAATAAAAGGGAGTAGTTACCATTGTAGTTTAGAAGGGTGATTCAAAATTTTAATATCCTACTGTGAAGTGATTAGGTGTTAGACATTATTGACATATAAGCCATGTTACACTTTTAGGAGTATTGCCATATGGTGAATATTGATCTACAAATGTTCCTCTTAAAAGATAATCTATTGATAATTTATCATGGGAAAATTAATCACAAGGGAATACCCAATATTCTAATAGGATAGGTTCTTTGTGTTTATAATTATTAGAGGTAAATCCATTACTTTTTATATCTTAAGACTTGTAATTGTGTTGTTCATCTAATTATTTCTAATCATCTAAAATTACAAATTTACAAAATACAAAAGAAGCATCAATTTCAATCTATGTATCTACTATTTTACCATTCATTTGAAGAGAAATAAATTAAGCATACCTTTCATTGATCAGTTGCACAATGTATGCTAGTTTTGGCTCAGTTGAGACTGGTATAGCAGAACATACTGGTCTAAACTTTGTTAAATCACAGGTAGGTTCCTTCTATCTAGTTGGATGTCTTTCTTATAAATAATCAACATCGTCTCCAATTCTCATTCTGAATTGTGGATTCTCTTAGTCAATAATTTCTTCCTCTTCTTCATATTTTTTTTCTTTAAACACTTCCTTAGTGTATGGTTCATCATCCCATTTTGGCATGGAAATATTTTTAATTTCTTCTTCAGGTAATAGGAAGTTGAAATTATCCTTAAGACATTTTTCACTAGGATTATAATTTTGAGGGAAAACTATTGGAGTTGGAGTAGGTGGTATGTTGAATATTTGAGGTTGCCTACCTATTCATGGGTAGAATTCTTATAATTTTGATATTTTATGAGGACTTCATCCTCTTCCTCTATATCTACTACCTTTTCTAGATGATGTTCATGGAAAATACATGAAGGTTAGAATATCTTGCTCCAAATCATTAGTTAGAAGGTCTAGTTCATCTAAAATTTATTTAGGGTCTTCCTCTCAATATTCATCCTCTAATTCTTCAATTATAGGCTTATGTAACTCATCTTAATCATAGACATCTTTAGTATCTTCAACAAAGCCCACCATGTTACTGCATGATTGGAGTAAATAAATTTAACAATGAGATTTTTACATTTACAATCATAGTCCTTATGGCTAGGTTGATTACAAGGATAAAAAATGATTTACTTAGACAAAGGATGAGGAAATTTTTAGAAACACAACCTATGTTTAGGAGTAGGAGTGTGACACTAAGGGAAATATTGCCACTTAAAATAGACACGTATATTTTTGAATCTATGCTTAGGTTTTTGCACATAAGGGAGACATCTAAATGGAGTATTTTATGGAAACTCAACAATAATTCTTTTGGCTTAGTGTTTTATAAGATTTTGAATATATTTAATTTGTGACACAAACTACATAGCTCATTGTTGAGCAAAATCAATTACATCAATTAACAACATACGAGTTATAATTTTCCATCAAAGGTATTATTTATGTAATCACCATATTTAGGTTCTAATCCACTAATTTTTTCTTGTGTAGAGAATTGATGACACCATGGAATCTCTTCCTAGATCAATTTTCCTCTAGTTACCCTTCTATATCCAATATTAAACTCTACCAAACACCCCAAGGTTCTACTTGATTATTGGTCATATGTTCCTTTCCTACCTACCTCCTTATTAGGAAGGTAGTACTCCCCTTTACCTTAGTACTTAATTAGAATAAAAAGCATCTTTGATACTTGAGATCATTATTTTTTTCATGGTAGTAGTGCCAACTATTATTATTATGAGACATGCATTATTTTGGACATATATATAATTTAGTAAAATTGACATCTCTAAAACATGATTGCTTATATGTTCATTTTTTTAACTATATATAGCTTTTTTCAATTGAGATGGCCATAAGTGCATGAAAAAAATTGCATGATAGTTCAATTCTAAGGGTATTAATAGGTCTAGGTAATGGAGTTGGCCACTTATATTTTTCTTATAGGATGGTATAAATATGTTATGTAATAATCCACTTTTTTATTTCTTCAAAGTTTATGAACTTGGCTTAGGGGCACCTAACCTCTAGCTAAGCTTTCCTAGAAACTAACATAGTAGAATTACCTATTGACTAAATTTTGACCTCAAGTCAAAATTGGTCACCCCCTCTAGGTTGAAACTTCATAGGATTGTCAAAATATTATCATGGTCTTGTAATGGTATTGTCATGGTCATAAATAGTCTTAAATAGTTCCATATGGTCATATTTGTCTTTGTCTAACATTGTCTAAGGTTTGGTCTTATGCTCACGTATCTAATCCTAGGATTCATTCTCAAGGTCTTAAAATTAAGAAATATGGTCAAGAGTTTAGTATGGTGTAAGTTCATTATAAAATTTTATTGAGGCATAATTAATATCATAATATCATTCACTAACCTTTTATCTCATATGTAAAAAATCACATTTTGGCCACCTTTTGGCCTTTTTAGAAGACTTGGACATATCATTCCAAGAAAAAAATGTTTCAAGAAAATTTCAAACGTCCCTGAGGTTAGAAATGGTTTAGATAATGTTTAGGGATAGTTAGAGACTAATAAAATATATAGTTCAATGCCTAGAGGACACTTTACAAACACTTTTGGGAACTTGTACAACCTTACAAGATCAAATTTTAGTTTAAAATGGGTTTTAAGTATCTATTGGGATCCCTTAGATTATTTTACAGCTTCAGAA